>JAJOZX010002369.1:585000-673337 GCA_023014485.1 Bathynomus jamesi
AAAGTATTTTTATTTGTCAAGTAGAAAAGGATGGTAAAGTGTAATGCAAAAAATGCTAATGCTCCAACTAGAGCCTCAAACTTGAAATGCCATCTACGAAACAAACATCCCAATATTTATAAGGTTGTAGATCAGCATGATAAGGAAAGAGTCGGGAGTCGGAGTCAGTTTTTAAAAATACCGACTCAGGAGTCAGGAGTCAGTTGTTTTTGGCCGACTCCCCATCCCTGGTTGGAAACGTATGCCTTTTGTGAAATACTTTATTTGAATCAGATACTAATGTACAAGATAATTGGACCTGTCAATTATGTTCATCTTATCAGTAGTAGTGATAATTCCATAATCCTCTAAAACTGCTGATGCAACTGCTGCTCCGGCTCTGTCACTTACTTGATACCTGGTAAAAGACATTTATTTTATATCTAGTTAATATTCTAACAAGTTGTTCACTAGACAGCAGTGTCCAAGATTTGGACTAACTATTAGCAACATTAAATGGATTATAACTTATTTTTTCAAAGGTATTGTCAATAGAGCAACAAGTGTGTTCAAAGCTGACTCATATTTTAAATTATATAGTATACCTGTCACACTGCCAAGCGAGGTTTGGTAGACTCTTCCTATTTTGTTCTGTCCTGGATTCCTGTTGTTCACTGACACCAGCTGTTTCATTATGTGATTCCAGGCTGCTGAGATCACTGTCATGTATTGCTGCTGAGCTTGATGGAACAACTTGAAAACTCTTCTGAGCTCTTCCCTGGAGATAATAAAATACAATATGATTATGATACAAGATAGTTTAACAAAGATGTAAAAATAAAATTTTATAATTTGTATCACAATCATTTCAAGAAACCCTGATTTTTGGTGGCCATTAATCAAAAGTTTTTTAATTTATATAGATCAAACTCGCTGATTCTTTTCTTTTGCTTGCTCCTCTCCTTTTGTATCTGATGTCTGCCGATGTAAGGCATTCTTTAAAACCAATGCATCATCCTATGCTAGCTGTTTTCTGGTCCTCATAGAAAGCATATGGTAGTCTTCTTCTGACATTTTGTCAAGTTCCAAATCTCTTCTCCAATTTAAGTCCTCACAGATGATGTCAAACAACTTGGAAGTTTTTTCAGTGAAGGAAGAAAGATCACTCCGGAACTTGTCACCACATTTCTTTTTTGGATATCTATCCATCAAACCTACAAAATTACCAAAACTTTGATGTTGTGAGTGCAAATTTCAATTATAAACCCTAAGTTAAGTTCTAGTCAAAACAGAATTTATTACCAATCATTCTTATGATTTGCAAATCACTGAATCACATGATTATATTAATAAAATTGCTGTCACTAAACAAATAAAAGTAACTACAAAATTTACAAAAGTATGACATATTTTAAATCTTTTTATAAGGGACTGAAAATTTGAGTCTTACCTCAAAAATTCTTTGACTAGATCCTGAATCTTGCTGATGAGACTGGGATGTGAAATTGGATGGACATTGCACCAAATCTAGTGTTCAATCAGACTTAGTGGAACTGTATCAGTTGCTTGTCTGGTTGTCCAGTTCTCTTCTGCCATTACACATTGGATGACATCTTTACCAAGAGTAAGCTTTCCATTGGGGAATGAATGTGCTTGAAAATCTATGACCTCCATCAAGAATTTTAACCGTGTCACTGCATCTTAACATCCTATTATGCAGTATTTTTTGGCAATAAGGTTATCAAAATACATGTATTTCTCAATTCTATAAATTCAAGCTGAAAAGAAAAATATAAAATATAATTTCAAATAAAAACAAAAAACATTTGGAGAAAAAGAGCTTAAAATTGCATTTTTTTGAACAAAAATGACAATATTGATTTTTTGATGCATTATTGAGCTTGCAGCCCTTTGCAAATGTTTTAATCTGCTTCAGAGGTAAAAAATACATTATAAACAGTTTTTAAATTGTCTTTCTATCATGTCCAGAACCTGAGATAGGTCACTGAGTTCAAATTTTGGTTGTATCCACATATGATTTGTATAAATTAGCCGGTAGCAGTCACAGTTTTGTATGCAACCACCCAAAATTGGTTTTAAAGTTTAATCCTGAACAAAAGATAACTATCTAGAGTCAAGACCCCCCTCAATTTTGATCCTGTCACTTTTGATTTTTTCACTCCACCCTACCAGTGAGTGGCTGTGTCATTGGAAAGGAAAAAAATTAATCATTTAATATATGCTCATGACCCTTGTTTTTCTGTCACCCTCTCCCCATGGGCTAAGAGTACTATTAGAGATATGTGAACAATATGGTATAGAAAATGGCATCACCTATAATGGGGCAGAGAGTTGTATTTTGATTTTTAGGTGTAATCTACTGAAACATGTATCATATGGGTCTTTTGAAAAGAATGGTCAGACAATACCTGTCAAAGACACATGTAAATACTTAGGTAATGTAATTAATCATGAGCTGCAAGATGAACTTGATATTGAGAGGTAACGTAAAAAGCTGTATGTACAGGGTAACATGATAGTAAGGAAATTTGGTACATGTTCAGAATCAGTTAAAACTTATCTTTTTAGAACTTACTCTACTGCATTGTATACATCCCATCTGTGATAGAACTATACAAAAACTGCTATGAATAAACTCTCTCTTGCTTATAATGATATTTTTCATATGCTATGTTGGGAACCAAAATGGTACAGTGCCAGTTTTATGTTTACTACGTGTAACCTACAGTACCAAATGTTAATCCAAAAGAGTATATATAACTTCATTATTAGGGTCCAAAAGAGCTCTAATGTGTTATTGTGCAATGTCCTGTCTCCAGATACTGTGTACCTCTCACCTATATGGCAGTCTTGGTTCAGACAACTGCTGGTTTACAATACTTTATTTTTGTAATGTAGCAAATATTATATATGCATATTAAGTTGTGTTATAATTAGATTGTATTTGTATGTTGGGTTAAATGGCTATGCTGGCCTTATTTTTGTACTTGTATGTTAGGTTAAGCAGCTATGTTGGCCTGATTTTTGTATCACATTCAGTGTATAATACATAAGATTGTACTTGTATATTAGGTTAAGTGACTATGGATTGTGAATGATCCACAACAAAGATGTTTTGTTTGTTGTATAATCAATAATTTAAAATATACTTTCCACAAAATCGTATTCAAACTCAGCTTCCCATAATTTATCAACATTTTTATTAAACTCTCTTGTTTTCATAATTTCTCTGATTTTTTCATTAAGCTACAATTATTTTCTCCTACGTATACAAATGAACTTTTTCCATTAATGATGTCTCATGTAATAACAATATACATAAAATTGTCAGATAATTAATCAAACAGTATGCTAGGTTAAGTGGCTATGTTGGCCTTATTTTTGTACTAAGTTCAGTGTATAATACGTAAGATTGTACTTGTACATTAGGTTAGGTGGCTATGGATTGTGAATGATCCATAATAAAGATGTTGTTTTGTTTTGTTTGATTACAGATACTCCCCGGGTTACACAAGCCTCAACTTACGCAAATTTGAATTTATGTAAATACTCCCATAAATCCCCTCTGCATCATCTCCAAACTTTTTTTCATAAAATTGCCCTTAATTGTGTTGCAATAATGACTGGAAAGTGCCCAAGTGATCATAAGAGTGCAGGACAGTTCAGTATTTTGAACTACAGGAGGGTCCTCATTATCCAAGGATAATGGGGACCAAGAATTCACCACTTTAAGTGAATCCACTTAAAGCAGGGACCCCATAAGAAATAATGAGAATAAAGTTTAATTGGGACCTTAACACAATAAATGACACTCAAAATTATGGTAAAACATTTGTAAAATACACTTTTTAAACCCTTTTATGTACCTTACCTTATAAAATATGTTAATAAAGTGTTAAATGGCAACAATAGTGCAAAAAATCAACAAAATCAGAATGAAAACACCAGAAAACCATGGATGCATTCAGCACTGGCAGTGGTTAGCGAGAGACAGAGTGCACAGCATCAGTGTTAGGGGTGGAGCATGGTGGTAGTGGAGTGTTGGAGGTAGGGGAAAACAAGTGAGACAGTGAGTCCAAGAGAAATTTAAACAGTTTTCCATTGCGCTTCCACATTCAATATAAATTATCCACAGAAACCTCTTAAGTGCAGGGAATTTATCCTTATGGTTCTACAATTATTTGGCCATGTAAATGCGGGAACTCGGATAATGAATATACTAAGTCCCAAACTTAGATGGATCTGTAGATATATGGATACATGAGCATGATCCTTAGTTCAACTGCTACTCAATAGATGGCATCACTTATCAGCACATGTGACAGCTGACAGCATCACTTTCGCCATTTTGATTTGTTATCCCATGGGTGCAAGTTGTCTCATTACTGTACTGCTCTTCATAAACAAACAATAAAGCCTCAGAGTAAGAACAGGAAGCTGAGCCACCAAAAAGATGTGATTAAGCAGATGGCAGAATGCTTTGATATGATTGAGAAAGGACTGGCTAGTTTAGAGGCTCAGGACCCAAACACTGAAAGGTTCACGAAGGTGTCTAGAGCAGTGCATGACACTATTGCAAGCTATAAAGTGATTTATGATAAGAAAACAGCTACAGTACAAACATCACTGGACAAGTACTTAAAGAAAACAGGAGAAAAGATCTAATGCCATCAACATCGGCAGAATCTGAGCCACAAATTATTGAATATTAGTTTTCTTAATACAGTACAGGAATACCTCAAAATTCGTCATTTTGAATATCGTCATTTCGCAGATTCATCATCAATCTTTTACTACCTATAGTTTTGCAATCCATCATCCATATTTGCAGATTCGTCATTTTTTTTAAAATGTGAAAAAAAAAAAAGATCAAAATTGACGAAATTCAACTGTTTACCAATGCAAATTCACAATGAATTTTGAGGTATTCCTCTATTAGGTTTTTATATATGTACTGTATTGAATAAATTTTCATTTTCTTCACATTTTGTTTTTATCCTACTTTTTTAGCTTTAACTACCTATAGAAATGAACATATATGTCACAAAATATATCGTATTTAAGCAGTGTTGGACAAAATATATCATATTTAAGCAGTGTTGGACTTACGCAGTTTTCAACTTACACAGCAACCTTCGGAAGAAATTAACAATGTAAGTTGGGGACTTACTGTACTCAGATAATGAGGACCCCCTGTACTTAATTATCTTTCTTTCCTATGCTTTTATTGCTACTATACTGCATTTAGTTTTTTAATTTATAAAAAAGTATTGTATCTTGTGTTCACCAATTACCGATGAAAGGGACAATTCTGACTTACAGAAAAATTGACTTGCATAAAGCCTTCGGAAATGGAACCCTTACATTAGTCAAGGACTGTCTGTACCTAGTTTATTTATGAACAGTGTGGGGTGGAAATTTTATAATTGTGTATTTTATAAAAAGAATGTATTATGATATATTTTTGACACCCATTATCTGTATTAGGAGCAAATCTAAAAATATTTTTTTCTGGGATATTTGGCCTGGTATATATTTTGGCATATTTTTTTAAGGATTTTTCTGAACCACAAAAAATGTTTCCATCATTTCTCTTATTGCAGCTGCATCTCTATATAATCTAGGATATTAATAGCAGGTAAGGGGGTTCTATTATTATTAAGCATGTTATTATTATGAATGATGCTATTTTCACTGTATGGTGAAAATAGCTTCTAGTACCTACTAAAATCATTGTATGGTGAAAATAGTCACTCCAGAGTAAAATGCTATTTTCATTGTATGGTGAATGGATGCTATTTTCATCATACAATGATTTTAGTGTCAGAATCTATTATCATCTTGTAGACTTGATCTAAAAAGATACTTTTTCAGTCAGAGTACAGTACCATAGTAGATTTTTGGGTACTTATGTATTATCGGGACTACCAAATGAAAATATCACAACTCGACATAACCAGGCATTCAGTTGACCTAACCGGGCATTCAGTTGACCTAACTGGTCATTCATCAGTTGACCTAACAGGTTAATATTGGTTATTTCACCTAAATATCTTCTGATCATTTCGTATTAGGCACTCACTGTCACATTTCAGGCAAGTTAAGGATGAGACCAAGCGAGGGCAGGCAGTCCCATGGTGCTTCTTATTCCTCCATTTTGCTGATCCCCAAATCCTCTCAATGCGTTGTGTGCACAAAAATGCCCAGTTAGGTCAACTGTACACCCTTGATGATTGGTTAGGTTAAGTTGTGATATTTTCGTTAGTTTAAACAAAAATGACGAGAGCAAAAATACATAAACAGTTTGGTAGTCCCAATAATACGTAAGTACCATAAATAGTTATACATTAGTTAGCTAACTTGAAATTGATGTTTTGTAGGGTTCTTTTATTATTAACTCATGACTTGGATAACCTCAATAGGCCAAAGTGGCTTCATGTTTTCCAAATGAAATACAATGTAATGACTTTGCAATTTTGAACATTGAATTCCATTTGCCATTTCTAGCCCAAGCAACTAATCTATTAAGATCCTTTTGCACTTTATAAGAATTTTCTACATTTGTAACTGGGGCAACTACTTTTGTATCATCTGCAAATTTAGAAATTTTACAACTGACTCCTTTCTCTAAATAATTTAGATATAAAATAAAGAGTAATAGATCTAAAACTGATCCCTGTGGTACCACACTTTTCACTTTCTACCACCCAGATTCATGACCATTTAGAATTGCTCTTTGTTCTCCGGGTTAAGATTCAGTAAAACACATCCACCAAACTCAATATTGATATTTACACAGTGAAATAGAGCGAAAAAAATAAGGGTAAATATTTACTATTACACTGGTCTCCGGTAGAAAGTTTTAAAAGCTGGTTTTCAATGTTTTTTAATGTGCTGAATTAAAAAATGATACTCATTTACGTTGCAAATGATTTATTAAAGCATTATTGAAGCTTAAAGCTTTTAAAACTTTCTACCCTTTTTTTACCTGGGAGACCCCCAGTGGGAACCAGGAGTTTTTGGGTGGAGAATCACAAAAACAAGTGGTTTCTGAAGATTTTGAAAGTCAGATTAATACAAAACACATCAAAAACCATAGGAAAAACATAAATTTCACCTTCAAAATTGGCTGAACCTAAAACAGTAAATATTTACTATTATACCAGTCTCTGGTAGAAAGTTTTAAAAGCTGGTTTTCAATATTTTTCAATGTGCTGAATTCAAAAATGATACTCATTTCCATCGCAAATGATTTGTTAAAGAGTTATTGAAGCTTAAAGCTTTTAAAACTTTCTACCCTTTTTTACCCTTTTTTTTACCCGGGGGACCCCCAGTGGGTACCAGGAGTTTTTGGGTGGGGAGAATCACAAAAACGAGTGGTTTCCGAAGATTTTGAAAGTCAGATTAATACAAAACACATCAAAAATCATAGGAAAAACAAATTTCACCTCCAAAATTGGCTGAACCTAAAACAACCTAAGCAAATGTAACCTAACATTATCCAAAACTGATTCAAATTAAAATCAGTGAAAGCACCATTTTTTTACCCTTTTCCCATTAGAGTGTTTAAGCTTCAATAACTCTAACAAATCACCTGCGATGAAAATGAGTATCATTTTTTAATTCAGCACATTGAAAAACATTGAAAACCAGCTTTTAAAACTTTTTACTGGAGACCAGTGTAATAGCAAAGAAATAGGTAAATATTTACTATTACACTGGTCTCTAGTAGAAAGTTTTAAAGCTGGTTTTCAATATTTTTCAATGTGCTGAATTAAAAAATGATACTCATTTCCATCACAAATGATTTGTTAAAGAGTTACTGAAGCTTGAAGATTTTAAAACTTTCTACCCTTTTTTACCTGGGGGACCCCCAGTGGGAATGGGGAGTTTTTGGGTGGGGAGAATCACAAAAATGAGTGGTTTCTGAAGATTTTGAAAGTCAGATTAATACAAAACACATCAAAAACCATAGGAAAAACAAATTTCACCTTCAAAATTGCCTGAACCTAAAACAACCTAAGCAAACCTAACCTAAAACAACCTAAGCAAACCTAACCTAAAACAACCTAAGCAAACCTAACCTAAAACAACCTAAGCAAACCTAACCTAAAACAACCTAAGCAAACCTAACCTAAAACAACCTAAGCAAACCTAACCTAAAACAACCTAAGCAAACCTAACCTAAAACAACCTAACCTAAAACAACCTAAGCAAACCTAACCCCTAGTCACAATGAGGACACTTCACCACTTGAGGAAGAACACCGTCTGCCCAAAGAAAAGCTGTAGCTTTTTCTGAATTTCCATAAAATTCAGCAATATAGCAAAAATATTCAAAGGAGCACAGATCATCACAGAAAACCATGTCCACTGAATGATTCAAATTAAAATAAGTGGAAGTGCCATTTTTTTACCCTTTTCCTGTTAGAGAGTTTAAGCTTCAATAACTCTAACAAATCATTTACAATGGAAATGAGTATCATTTTTTAATTCAGCACATTGAAAAACATTGAAAACCAGCTTTTAAAACTTTCTACTGGAGACTGGTGTAATAGTAAAGAAATACCAAAATAAGAATACTTTATTCTATACTAATTTTGGTGGAAATTTCTATTTATTAAGCTAATTACTTTCAAAATTATTAAATTTTAGCGCCATTATTCACTCGTCAAACCATCTCATCCTGTGTGTATGTAGTGCTATTATCATCATTAGCTAATCAGCAGCTGCCCCATTGTCACATGACACTCCTGCATATGTCCAGTGCTGAAATTTGAATTCAACAGTTGCTTTAGAATGGCTGTGTCTGGTGGATGTTTTAAGTCTGAGTGGGACATTATTAAACAAGTTTTGAGGGATGACAGAGCTGCTGTCGCTATATTTCGAGCTCACAGCGTGCTCAAGACCTCGCTTACGTGTCCTCAGTGTAGTAATGAACTTAATATAAGTGCTGATATTATTTCCAACTAGGCCTAGGTCAGCTGTATAGCTGGTTAGGTCAACTGTATGGCTGGTTAGGCCTCCCCCTTTTCCCTCTCCCTCATTAAAATTATTAACATTGTTTAATATAATAAAACAATTAGCAACAGGAGCTCTAGGGGTGGTGATCGAAGATGAGTCTGTTGACAATAATGCCAGCTTGTGATGCCAGCAAAAAAAAAAAAAAATTATGCTAACACGATCGTAGATGTAGCTCGTAGTGTAAACTAACCTACTTTTTGTTTTACTTTACCTACTTTTTTTTTTCTTCTTCTTATCCTCTCCTTACTTGCATGTCTGTAGTTTGCATGGTATGATAGTGAGTTAAGACTGTGTTTGCATGGTTTGTAAGCATTCTTATTTTACTTCTTTTCATCTTTCACCCCTTTCCTATTCTCTCCAACTATTTTTCTGACTTGTCAGCAGTGGCCAACTGAAGATGATGGTGAGCCTTTCTTTCTTTTTTTCTGAATGAATGTTAACCCATGAGTGATAGGTGTTGCTACTTAATTCCCTTATTCTCTTCTCTTAACCCCCTACTCTTTCCCTTCTCTCAGGCTAACCTTAGAGTGGATCTTAGGGTCTTTGTTAGCCTTAGCTTCTGTAGATCTGTAGAACTGTATGACTGGTTAGGTCAACTGTATGCCCTTGACAATTGGTTAAGTGGTGTTATTTTCATTGGGTTAGGTTACTTTTGCCATTAATATTACTGATGAAAATAGGTTTTTCTTGTGTATTTCATGCAGTTTCAATTGATTCTGGCCTTTTTAGCCCACAATTTCGTTCTTCTTCAAAACCCAGGGGGGAGGGTTATCTCCATAATGGTGCATGTGCCAAAAATGAAGGTCAGATTCAATTGAAGCAGCATGAAATACAACAGAAAGACCTATTTTCATCACTAGTTTGGGTGGATGTGTTCTACCATTCCCTGTCTTCCAACATAAGAACAAGAAATTTTTATAGTGGGCACACTAGGGGCCACTTCAGCTCATCGAGGTGGCTCCACTATGTAAAAACTGCCTGTACATTGGCAACAACCAATTTTTACAAAACTAATTAATTATCAATTTAAAACTAAAGATAGAATCTCTGGATCCAGAAGATCAAAGTCATAATAGGCTACTATCCACAAATATGTTACACTCTATATCTATTTATAACTGACATGCAAATATGTCAGATCCAAAATTTCATTACAGTACCCATCAATACCAGTACCTTGCCAACCAAAAATAAGTCACAGTCCATATCAATTGCGGACCAAGTCACAATTTACAACCATATACATTACAATATATATACTTAGGAGGAAAAGTATAGGTGTCACTGTAAAGACTCTACAGTAATGTAGAAATGTGTGCACCCATTTTGGGTCTCCCATTTAAAGGTGTTTGTGGGGAAAGTCAAGATTATGAGTTTTTCAATACCTCACAGTACTATGGGGGGCACCGCTCAGTAGAAGAATCTCTCTAAATTGGGTGTGTAAGGACCAGTGGTGTAGTCCAGGGGTAACTCAAGGTAATGGCGTTACCCCACTGGTTTTATTTTACTTTTAGCATTACCCTACTAGTTTTATTTTACTTTATATTTTTTGCTGTTTCTACTAAACATTTTTGTAATACATACTCTTTCTAACTATATTTCTTTCTTAACCCCTTCAATTTCAATGTGTTTTTGGGAATGTACATAAAATGTAAAAATGCTGTAGAATTTTATAGAAAAGCTATATAAGAAAAATTGTTGTTGCGTTACCCCACTGAAGAAATTACGACTACACCACTGGTAAGGCCAGAGTGTATCCTCTAACCCAAGATGCTGCCTCCCTATATCCGGATCAATCCCAGAATAGGCACCTGAAATCATTTTTAGGTGCTTAATCTGGGATTGAGGAGAAAAAAATATAAAGTTTTTAGAGATATAATTTCATTGTTTTTATCAATATTCGAAAAAATCAACTCTAACCTAACCTATATCAATTTATGTGGCAAGATAGATTTGCTTCAGATGGATTCAGAAACATTCGGGCTCATATTGCAGGAATAATATCTAAAATTTTTCTTTATTCATTAAACCACTTTAAACCTTTTATAACTTTGCCTTTATTACGTTTGTAATAAACTTTGTATAAACAATAAATTTTGTAATCATCAGGTTTTTTTTATTTAATTCCTTGCAAGGTGCCTATTCTGGGATTGAGGTTGAACGCAGGTGCTTCATCTGGGATTGAGGTACATCAGGTGCCTATTCTGGGATTGACCCCTATATCCTACAACACTTGTGTTGAGCTGTGGGATTTATCACCTAAATGCACATAATATATATGAAATAAACTAGTACCATTCATGCAATAAAAATGGGCTTAAACACTATCACCAGATGTCCCTTGCAGACATCAAACTATCCAACCTTCTTTTGAAAGAATCAAGTGTATCTGAAGTCACCACTTCTTAAAAACAAATTTTTATAGTGGGCACACTAGGGGCCACTTCAGCCCATCAAGGTGGCTCCACTATGTAAAAACTGCCTGTACATTAGCAACAACCAATTTTTACAAAACTAATTAATTATCAATTTAAAACTAATTAATTATCAATTTAAAACTAAAGATAGAATCTCTGGATCCAGAGGATCAAAGTCATAATAGGCTACTATCCACAAATATGTTACACTCTATACCTATCTATTTATGGTTAATATCTGGCTGGACACAGGGGCTAATGAGAAATGAGAGGTTGTGTTTCACTAGCACTATTTTTCATGCTCTTTACGATGGTACTAATCATTTTTTGTGCTAGTGCGCGGTTATAAAATTCATTCAATATATAATTTTTATGTGGAGACTCTGTGCGTGTGTATGTATATATGTTAGCGCTCCATGTGTTTGCATGTATAGTAATGCGTTTCATGGATGTATCACTTGTTTTCAGATTGTCACATGGCTGGATTGGGTCAATTAGACATTTTTTGTGTAGATTTGGCCAATTAAACACTTTTAGCGATGTGCGCCATAGGAATTTCCTTTGCTTCACGCAGTTTGAGGACAATGGCTGAAGCTAGTGAAGGTTTTGAATGTGATGGTTGCGAGATTGAGTATTACTGCACCATTTCTAAATATTTTGAAAATAACGAAGCAGCGGTGGATTGTTTTAAATGCCAGAGTTCTACCCACTTGTGTGCAATGCCTGAAATATAACAATTCCTGTTCTTATTGCGCGGACCAACATATATATATATATATATATATATATATATACTATTGTCACCAGCATGTTAGGTTAGGTTGGTTAGGTTGGTTAAGGTTGGTTAGGTTGGTTAATTTAATTAGGTTAGCTAGTTTTTTATCAGAATTACATTTTCCTGGTGTAGTTTTCTCTGCTTTGTTGGAATTTGACACATTTCTTGTGCAAATGAGTAGAAAAGAAACGCTCCATATTTTAGAATGGAAAAAAAAATAGTTTCTATTCATTTGCACAAGAAATGGGTATCAGATTCGAACAAAGCAGAGAAAACTACACTAGAAAAATGTAATTTTGATAAAAAATGTAGCCCCTGTGTCCAGCCAAATATTTACCCTATTTATAACTGACATGCAAATATATCAGATCCAAAGAATCCAGTCAATTTCATTACGGTAACAACATAGGAACATAAGAAATTTTTATAGTGGGCACACTAGGGGCCACTTTGGCCCATCGAGGTGGCTCCACTATGTAAAAACTGCCTGTACATTGGCAATAACCAATTTTTACAAAACTAATTAAGTATCAATTTAAAACTAAATATAGAATCTCTGGATCCAGAGGATCAAAGTCATAATAGGCTACTATCCACAAATATGTTACACACTATATCTATTTATAACTGACATGCAAATATATCAGATCCAAAGAATCCAGTCAATTTCATTATGGTACCCATCAATACCAGTACCTTGCCAACCAAAAATAAGTCGCAGTCCATATCAATTGCAGACCAAGTCACAATTTACAACCATATACATTACAATATATATACTTGAGAGGAAAAGTGTAGGTGTGGTTGTAAAGACTGTACAGTAATGTAGAAATGTGTGTGCATCCATTTTGGGTCTCCCATTTAAAGGTGTTTGTGGGGCAAGTGAAGATCATGAGTTTTTCAAAACCTCACAGTACTATGGGGGGCACCACTCAGCAGAGGAATCTCTTTAAATGGGGTGTGTAAGGACAGAGAGTATCCCCTAACCCAAGATGCTGCCTCCCTATATCCCACAACACTTGTGTTGAGCTGTGGGATCTATCACCTAAATGCACATAATATATATGAAATAAATTAGTACCACTCATGCAATAAAAATGGGCTTAAACACTATCACCAGATGTCCCTTGCAGACATCAAACTATTCAACCTTCTTTTGAAAGAATCAAGTGTATCTGAAGTCACCACTTCTTCTGTCAGACTGTTCCAAAACTTAATTACTCTGTTTGTGAAACTATGTTTTCTTAAATTTGTTCTACATCTTGGCTTAAATAATTTCATACTATGACCTCCAGTCTGGCTATTGTGATCTTTAATGAAAAGAGACTCAAAATCTATCTTATCCAACCCTTTTATCATTTTATATGTTTAGATACGCCAGTCTTTCCTTATATGTCAATTGTCTTAGAGAGGGGATCATTCTTGTTGCTCATTTCTGTACTTTTTCCAGTTTTTCAATATCTTGTATCAAATAGGGACTATTAAATTGAATACAGTATTCAAGGAGGGGTCTCACATATGAAATGTATAGTTGCTTTATAATAAATGCAAAAAACTTCACTTTTTCTACGTGAAGGTCAAAATATGAAAATAAAAACCCACTCTAATAGACAGAGTTTATTTCCACAACAGTTTCAACACCCACTGGGCATTGAAACTGTTGTGGAAATAAACTCTGTCTATTAGAGTGGGTTTTTATTTTCATATTGCTTTATAATATTGGGTGATTTGTATTCAATGTGTGTCTGCATGAGATTGAGTCTAGCATTTGCTTTATTTCTGATTACCATACAGTGATTTGAGGGTTTAAGTTCATTAGTCACAGTGACACCCAAATCTTTCTCTTTATCATCATTTTTAATTCAAATTCCATTCATATTGTATTCAAATTCTGGATTATTTGGCCCAATATGCAAAATAGGGTGTGTCAATTTTGGGGGTGAAATGACTAAATTGAAAATCATGTGATTTGGTAGTAATTTAATGTAATCATTTGGCATACAAAATAATATCCTTACTTCAAAAACAATAAAAAATAACTCCTACCTACATCAATTTTAATTCAAAAATTCAATTTTTCCATAAATTTGTAACAAAATAACAAATATGCGCAATCCTCCTATCAACATTTAAAGTGGCAATAAGATATCATTCAGAGTCTTTATTTGAAAGTAACCAATGCAGTCATGTCCTTTTTGCTGCGGTTCCTTGACATCAGCATTTGGCTTGCTACTTGCGCTATGATGTAGCCTTCTCGCCTCTCGTGACTGTAAACTTGACTAGCTGCTTCTGTGACCATTTTCACACATCTCTCCATACTCTGAGTGTGAGAAGGCCACTTTGGCACTTGCATTGGAGCCTCTTTAAGTTGTTAAATCTTTGTTTGTTATACATGTTGTCAGTGGTGGCTCCAAAACTTCCAAACTCAAGTTAACTAATTCTGACAATTTCGTGGCATTGAGATTTATCGGAGGTACCTTCCTTGTCTGAACAGAGCAGTCTCCCAGCTGGTCATCATCTAGTGATGTTCCTCTAAGCTTTAGAATGATTTCCACAGCTTCAGTTCGCTCTTTGGTACATTGGCTGCAGAGTATTGCTTGCAAAACTGCCTCTGGCCTAGCATACCAAGCAGACCTTCTCACCACAGGTAACACGATGTCCACCACTACTTTCCTTTGAGTTCTCAGTAGCTGTAATTGAAACAAGATGTGGTTGGGCCCCTCCATCCACATTGGATTAAGTTTTACATTGAACCAGTGAGGAAGCTAAAACCCAATAATAAATTCAACAATCAACATCAAATTCTGTAGCATTTTGCCCTTTAGTGCATGTTTGGAAACCCAAATCCTGCAGAAACAAATCGCTGTATTTAACCAATGACTGTGACTTATGGGTGCAATCTCCAAGAGAGCCAGATTTTGAGGCAACTCTCCTGATCTGATTGCTTGAACAATACAATAAGCATAAGATTGATCCATGCTGAGGTCTTTGATAACTTCTTCAGACAACACTGGAAGGGGAGGGCCTACTTCAACCTTTGGAAATTTTGTATTTATTTCTAATTCCATTGCTTCATCTAGCATGTTGCCAAGGGGGCCTGACCACTTGTTGTTGCTCTTTGTAGGACCATCAAGTTCCTGGATGAGACGACGAAGAGGTAGTTCCCCTGTGTGCAAATCACATACAATCCAAACAAGCCTCCTTCCAAGTTTTTTCTCTAAATGCGTCATAACACTGCCCTGCCATCCAGTGTTCACCGCAGTTGAGTCTCCACCAACAGCCTGCAGTGAACTGTCAAGTCTTCTTTCTTGAAGCCAACATATTATTTGATCAGCAATTGCCTCTGCATGTTTCTTGCCTTCTACTTCTGCTTCAGGAACAAAGTGAAACAAATAGCAGCCACCAGGTTCAGAACACACAGAGTAGTGTTCTTCTTTGATGAGACTGGGAAACTTTCTGTCGATTCCCTCTACCTCTAGGAGAACTTTTGTGTCCTCTCTTCTTCATCAAACAAAAGGCGAGAGAGACCTTCCTCCTTCAAATCTTTTTCATGCTGATCAGATATTTCCTTCATTATTTTTTTTTGTGCTCTTCTTATCTTATTATGATCTATCACTAAGGATGTATCCTCTCGGCTGATGAGGCCTGCATCTATCCAAGCGGCAGTGGCAATCTCTGCAGTCTCTCGTAGCCCCATATGGTGGCAAATACTGGCAAGGGCAATGTTTGAGATGTCTTTAGTGTTGTATTTCATTCTCTTTGGCGAAGGTTCAGATGGCATTTTGGAGCTATCATCTGATGTTGCTTCTTTCTGTTCATCTGAAGAGCTTTCAAAGAAGTGAGAAACCTCTTGATAGAGCTCTTCATCTCTTTGGGTGGCTTCTTCACTCTTCTTTTTCTTCCTTTCTTCCCTCTCTCAGATTTTCTCTTTTTTCTTAGCAATAACAATCTGTTTTTTGGTTTCTGAATAATCTGCCGAACCAATCTGCATACTTCCTTGGCCTCCTGCCTTTGTTCTCTGTGCCTTCATGAAAGCCAGCTCCAAAACAGGGATCATCTTCTCACGAGGACAGTGACAATCAATGCGAGGGTGAGGTTCTCTTCTGCATGAGGGAGAACAATTGGCTTCAGAACACAACTCGATGGGACACTGGCAGTTAAAAATGTCAAGAGTATCAAGTGTGTGCAGAAATTTATTTTTCTTTGCTAGTTTTCCTTTATCAAGTGATGTCTCAACTGCTTTGTGCCACATCTTTGTTAATTTTAGCTCAATAGTTCTATACTGATTGAGTACAGGTGGTTTGAATAACACATTAGCTTTTTTCCACTGATGCAGAAGAGGGGGAATCATGTCCCTTATGAGCTCTTTCTCTGTGTAGTTCCTTCTATCCTTTGTATTTTGTTCATGAAGGAGTAACCCTAGTCTCAGCATGTCTTGCACTGTTGGTAGTTCTGATACGGGAAGCTCCTTGCCTGTACCGACTAACAGGCTCAAGTGGCATGATGACTGACCTCTTGTCTTCAATTTTGGCATCTTAGGAATATCTGAAAAGAAAGAAAAACCTTTAAGTATTTTATATCAATTATGATGTTTCAAAGTTTAGTCATTTGATGTTCTAAAATTCAATAAAAAAATATTTCATGGGATTACAACATAATTAGACAGAAGAATATGATGATAATAAATAATTGTAATAATCAATAATCCATACTTACGGTTAAACTGTAGTATTCATCTAGTAGAATAACTATGAAGTAGGTACAAGAGCAATAACAGCAAACCACTGTCTATGACATCTAAGAGGCAACTGAGGACTGAGAGTGAGGGACAGTTCTATTCATGTTGTGACTTGTACATTGTACAACAACTATATGACCTTGAAAACACTCCATATGCAATCAGTGGGATAATTCTGTGACAGATGAATAGTTAATCAATTTATGTCCTATTATTTAGTAAAAAGAGTCAATTTCTGAAACTTTACGGTAAAATTGATGTAGGTAAGGGTTATTTTATTTCATTTTGGTTGGCCAATTTCAAATTTTGACATGAAAAGACACTATATTTTCACTACCAAAATTGATTTGAAAAAAGTTGACAAAATTGACACACCCTAATGCATAACCTTGTACTTATCAACATTAAATTTCATCTCCCACTTATCTGCCCAGGCTGTTACTCTAAGTCTTTTTGTATTGTCATTGCTCCTGCTACTGACTTAACATTATGGCCTAATTTTGTATCATCAACAAATTTTGAGGTTTTACATGATAGGCCCTTCTCTAGATCATTTATATAGAAAACAAAAAGCAGAGGTCCCAGCACACCCCTGTGGGACTCCGCTCAATACGGGTCTCCAAGTAGACTTATTTCCATTTAAATGAACTCTGTTTTCTGTTTCTCAGCCATTCTTCTATCCAGTCAGCTATATGACCTCTGATACCATGGGCTCTAACTTTTACCAACAATCTTGCATGAGGAACAGTATCAAATGCCTTTGCAAAATCTAAGTATACTAGTATATCTACTGGCTCTTTATTGTCCAAATGCAATAGGACTCCATCATAAAATTCAATCAAGTTGGTTAGACAGGACCTTCCATTTCAAAAGCCATGCTGGCTATCACTTATAAGGTTGCACTCTTCGAGGAACTCAGTAACTTTACCTCTAATGATACTTTCACGTAATTTGCAAATAATGGAGGTGAGGCTGATGGGTCTATAGTTTTTTGTCAAGTTTCTATTTCCTTTTTTAAAGATTGGAGCCACATTTGCTTTCTTCCAATCCTCTGGAATTTCAGTACATATCAATGATTTATTAAAAATAATTTCTAGTGCCTATGCTATATTCTTTTTGGCAGCTTTTATGACTATTGGATGCATTTCATCTGGCCCTGGAGATTTGTCCATTTTTAAATTATCTATTGCTTTTAGGATATCTAGTTTTGTTACCCTTAATTCATTTATTTCTCTATCTTGTCCTGGTAGTATAAGATTAGGAATATTATTTAAATTTTCATTTGTGAATACTGATGAGAAGTATTTGTTTAGTTCTTCAGTTATTTCAAGATCATCATCTATAGTTTTATCATCTATATGGAGGGGGCCAATTTTCTTTTTCACTCCACTTTTCAAATTGAAGTTACTGAAAAACTTCTTAGGACTGTTTTTTGAATTCTTGGCTAGGCTTTTTTCCAGGTCTCGTTTGCTATCTCTGATTGCTTTCTTGCAAATGCTTCTTTTACTTTTATATATTTCGGAGTCTGTGCCATTTTTAGTTCTTTTGAATTTATGAAATGCTTTTGTTTTTTCTCTGATTGCTCTTTTTACATTGCAGTTTATCCAAGGTTGTTTTTTATTTTTTCCAGTTCTGATTTTACACTGTGGAATATGCTTCCTTTGTATGTTTATTATACTTTTAAATTTTTCCCACATACTAGTTACTGTCTGTTCAGGCTGTAGAATATCTGTCCAATTTATTAGACACAGATCATTTACTAGTCCATTTATATTTCCTCTTTTAAAATCTGGGACTTCTACTTTATTTTCACTAGGTCTTGAATTACAAACAATATTAAACCAAAGGATACAATGATCACCTGAACCTAGTGTTTCTGAAACTGAGATATCCTGGAATGTATCTGGATTATTCGTTAGAATTAAATCTAGAATGGCATTGGCCCTGGTTGGCTCCTTTACTAACTGGGTTAAACCATTCTCAATTATACAGTCTAAGAATCTCTCATTACTTTCTGGTATTTGTAATATTTCCCAGTCTATATGCCTATAATTGAAATCTCCAACAATAATAATATTGCTTGTCATTGCTTTATTTATTTCATCAATAAGTTTATTTTCTACATACTTATTTTCTTCTTTACTTTTGGGGATTCCTCCAACTGAACATCCCTCAGGTGGTCTATAGATAGTCTAGGCCGGGCTGAAACTCAAGATAGAATTAATCAGTCATTAACAGTTGGCTTTTGATATAAAAATAAGATTCCTGAAAAAAATAATTGGTGGCCACCAACGTGTGTCTGGCCACCCCCATTTTTGTAAAAACATCTAATGCTGCACTAGCAAAATCAGGAAAATGGCAATATCTCTTCTTCTGAACATGCTAGAGAGATGGTTTGCATACCAAAAGATGCAGAATTTGATTTAGAACAAATTATTAAGAGTGATATTTTTTCATAAAACCTTTAGTTTTTTAGTTATTTTAGAAAAACTAATTTTTGGGGCCCATAGACCCCCTTTCGATGGACCTTAGTGACAAAAGAAATTCTAAAATAAGCATGATTTGGCTTTTTGATTACTAACATTGCCCTAAAAGGATGTTGACATGGACAGTGATCACATGATATGACTTTTCCTTATCTTGCATCCATTATGCTTGATTAAAGAATAGAGGGTGGGGCTGCTTCATGAACTTTTTTTAAACGTAATAAATTGAAAACTTGTTTTTTTTTCAGGTGCCTTTGTTATAAGTTTCCAACTGCAATTTGTCATTGAATTCAACATTTTCAATATAAAGTATGACTTCTACAAGGAAAACAGTTGCTAAAGTACTTGGTGATGTACGTTTTATGCCAGCAGAACAGTTTCCTTTAGGGCAGGGGTTCCCAAATTGTGTTCCGCGGAACACTTCTCACGGTATACAAGTGTTCCATGGAACACCAATTTGGGAACCCCTGCTTTAGGGAAATTGCCTACGTTGAAGCAAGTTATTGAAAGGTGTTTTGTTTCGGAGACTATAAAACAGATGCTGTACTGAGAGCTACTTCTGAGGAATTGCATAAATTGTGGGTCACATATAATGTTTATCCAATATCAGTAAATGCCATACAGAGCCGACTGAAAACCCAAATAAAGGAATTCAACCGCCTTCTGAAGTATGACAAAAAGAAAAGGGGACCTAAATATCATCAAGATCTGGATGATTTTCTGAAAACTGTAAACGTTTTATTTGACATATATCAACATGATCACAAACTGTTGGCAGATACAGAGAAAAAGCACTTACTAAAAATGACTGAATCTGATTACCAGTTTTATGAGGTAGGTCTGTTGATTGAATTTCAAGTTATAAATTATTAATTAATATTAATTAATTATCAATTATTAATAATTTGCTACAATTTTAAAGTGCATTTAATAAGTTAGTAATATCAATAATACACTATTAATGATGTTAATGATAAGTAATATTTTAGTATTTTCTCATTTTTGTAAGAATTTCAATTTACATATAGAGACCCATAGATAAAAGATACATTATAGTGTAATGAAATATAATCACTTTGTAGGACCAGAAAACAACTAGGCATGGTTACTGTACCCTGAAAGAAGTCCCAGAAACAGCCACTGACTTAAAATTCAAATCACGGGTTATTCAATCTCAAAAAGCAAAAGAATCAGTTCCTCCTCCTCATCCTCCTGAACCTATGGACATTTCTGAGTTGACAGATAGCGACAGTTGTAATGATTCATTTGATGCAGACTATGTTCCAGAAGTCTCAACATTACAGAACAGAACTAGATTACGCTCATTAGCTGAAGCATGTGACAGGTATAGTACTGAAAGATAAATCTTTTAATACAGCTTAAAGTGAAATCATTGTGACTAAGAGATTAAGATTACTAATAAATTATTCATTGACAATAGATATGTAAATCTACTTTAAATATCCTAACAGATATCAAGTAAGTGATAGAGCAGGAGCGGCTATTGGTTCTGCTACATTGGTGGACTTTGGAATAATCACCCCAGATAACATACAAAATGTTATTGATAAGTATGTTTTTAATCACTCTAGATATTACATTTCTTAGCTTCTGCTATAAGTTCTAAATCACCAGATTTACTATTATTTTTAATTAGCGTCAAAATTTCTATTTTGTATTTATATTAATTAGTTTCAAACAAGACACTGACATTTGTATTTTGTATAATGCTAATGCAGTAATGCATGGCCAATATTTTTGAAATACCGGGTGTCCGAGAATTATCTGTACAATTTTTGGCTGTTATTAAAAGTCAACCATGAAGTGTAGAAATTCCAGTGTTGTCCCATTTTACAGAGAATCTTAAGTTTTTTTCTGATACCACATTTTGACAAGTTTTTAAGAAATGTATGCGGGTGACAGACATTGATGATTTAAAAGCAAGAATCATAGCTGCTATTGAGCGAATTGATGTGGATATGCTGCAGCGTACATGGCAACATTTGGAGTATCAATTGGATGTTTTGCGAATCACTAATGGTGCACATATCGAATGTTTGTAACAACGTTACTTTAATAAAAGAAACTTTTGAAAATACAGATTCTAAATAATCTTGTTTAAGAATTTTACATGTGTTATCAAGAATTTTATTAAAAGATGAAATTGTACAGATAATGTTCGGACACACTGGAATTTCTAAAAAACTTGTCAAAACTTGGTATCAGAAAAAACTTAATGAGATTCTCTGTAAAATGGGACAACACTGGAATTTCTACACTTCATGGTTGACTTTTAATAACAGCCAAAAATTGTACAGATAATTCTTGGACACCCTGTACTTTTCAGAAACAAGTTGAGAAGGGAGAGAGCTAAATTGAGAGCTGAAAGGAAGAAGAAGTGATATTTAGAAAAGTGACTGGCATTGGCTTTGATGGTAGAAAGGATGCTACACTTGCTGTTAACAAAGTAAATGAAAAGTATTATACATCCACAATCCTAGAGGAACATTATGTCATTACCGGAGAGCCAGTAAGTGGAAATGATTGTCATACAGTTATAGACGTTATGCTGTTATATTACTGTACTATAAAGTAATATTTCAATTACTTAAAAAAATTTCTTTTTAAGTGACAACTGTCCAGTTAACTTTATTCCTTCCTTTTTCATTTTTATTTAATTGTAAAATTAATTATATTTATTTTCAGATGATTTCTACCTCGACCATTTTACCCCGGAGAGTGGCAAAGGCATTGACATTGCTCATGGCATTTATAAGATCATTAAAGGGACAGAACTTGAGGCTAAATTAAACTTAGTTAAAGCAGATGGGACAAATACTAACACAGGACATATGCATGGGTCAATCAGATATTGGAAATGTTTTTAGGGCAACCTCTTCAGTGGGATATTTGTCTTCTGCATCTAAATGAATTGCCACTTAGACACATCTTCATAACTTTAGATGGGACAACAAAAAGTCCAGACAAATTTTCTGGCCCTATTGGTTCTCAGCTCAATGGGGATGTGTCAGAATGGAATGTTGTGGACTTCAAATCTATACCTTATCCTGCATTTGTGCTTCTACCAAATGAGGTGGTCAATAATTTATCAACAGACCAATACTATGGATACTGGATCTGCTGGGCAATTATTACTGGTGAAGTGGATGAAGACCTTGCACTCTTAGAAGTTGGCCTGCTAAATCACTCTCGATGGCTCACCTTAGCCTGTAGAATTCTTCGCTTTTATGTTTCACAAAAAAGACCCAGTAAGAACCTCAAAATCATAGTAGAATTCATCATCAAAGTATACTTTCACAGTTGGTTCAATATCAAGGCTAATAAGAGGCTAAGTGATGGGTCAAGAAACCTATTCAATATGATCCAAAGAGTAAATAAATTCCCTGACAGGAAAATTAGAGAAATTTGTTATGACGTATTAAACAATAACAGCTATTTTGCTCATGGTGAAAATATTTTAGTTGGAATGCTGGCTGATGAAGATGAAGAGGTGAGGAGGTGTGCTGTCAATAAAGTTCTGTGTCTGAGGGAGTTATAGAGGATTTTGATGATGAATCTGGTAGTAGCAATGATTTTGCAGGTGGAATAATTGAAAGTGATGATGAGAATGAAGAGGATCATGAAGGTGGTACTGATGAATATCCTACTATAGATGAGAATGTTAGGGTCTTTAGAAAGCCAATCATCAATTTCAAAGCTTCTGCATACCATAAGCTGTCTGCTATGTCCCAATGGGAAACTGTTCCACCTGTATTAAAAGAATTCAGTAATGATGAACTGCGTGATATCATTAATACCGCATTGAAACTGGATCACGAGTGCCACAGTCAGAATGTTGAAAGGCACATCAAGCTTGTCACTGAAGCATCCTTGGCTGTTGTAGGTCATGAGCGTAGAGATGGTCTTATTAGAAACAAAATTAGATCACGTAAATTAATGAAAGATTTTGTCTAAAAAATATTTTAAGTTCTAGATTATTATTTATCATGCTAAAATATGACAAAATGACAATTTGTTAATTGTATAATTTAATGTTTGGCATTTTGAAATGTCAAAAAGCATTTTCAATGAATTTAAAATGGCTGATTTTGATTGCTGATTGAAAACCACTAATACATGTCAATTTGTAGCTTGAGAATGTTTTATTGTGTTGACATTCAGTTGAAAGGGGGTCTATGGGCCCCAAAAATTAGTTTTTCTAAAATAACTCAAAAACTAAAGGTTTTATGAAAAAATACCACTCTTAATAATTTGTTCTAAATCAAATTCTGCATCTTTTGGTATGCAAACCATCTCTCTAGCATGTTCAGAAGAGAGATTGCCATTTTCCTGATTTTGCTAGTGCAGCATTAGATGTTTTTACAAAAATGGGGGTGGCTGGACACACGTTGGTGGCCACCAATTATTTTTTTCAGGAATCTTATTTTTATATCAAAAGCCAACTGTTAGTCACTCTGATAAATTAAAATCAAACAAAAATTTAGTTTCAGCACGGCCTAAATTAGATACCTCCTATCCTGATTTTCCTGGCATTTTTATGCCCAATATCTATCCATACAGATTCAAGTATTTCCTCTTTAATGGAGGTAACCAACTGGATTCAGATTTGTCTTGACATAAATAAATACTCCACCACCCTCTGAATATTTCCGTTCATAATAAAAAAATTTATAACCATCAATTTCATAAGTAATGGTATTATCTCTTTCACTAAATGGACCATTTGGTATTGTACTGAATTTTGTCCAAGTTTCAGTGACAATCATAACATCAGGATTTTCAATACTTATGTATGCCTTGAATTCATTTATTTTATCTCAGATACTTCTTGCATTTACATAGAAAAATGACAAAGAACCCTTGGAATATTTTGCTTGTAATTTAGTCTGGTTCTTGTTCTATGATGATATATTATTTGCATCTCTTTTACTTTCTTTGTTGACCTCCTTCTTTTGAGCTTTAATTATATTTTTTATTAGTTTATTGTTATCAAGAGGGTAAATTTATAGTATTACACCTGTCTCCCTTTGGAGGTGAAATTTATGTTTTTCCTATGGTTTTTGATGTGTTTTGAACGAATCTGACCTTCAAAACCGTCGGAAATGACTCGTTTTTGAGATAACCCCCCTCCCCCCCAGCTGGCAATCTAGGGGACCCTGGTGGGGAAAATCACAGAAAACAAGTCATTTCCGGTTTTGAAGGTCAGATTCGTTCAAAATACATCAAAAACCATAGGAAAAACAAATTTTACCTTCAAAATTGACCTAACCAAACCTATCTACAATGCCACAGTTTCTGGTCTTGACGATATGTACACTCCATTTTACAATGTGGACACTTCACTACTGTCAGTAGAACACCATGAGCATGCAGAAACTAAGCACATTTTTCTAAATTTTCGTAGAAAACGACAATACAGCTGTAATAATCGAACGAGAACACGTCACACGAAGCCATTCTGGTAGCAAAGTAATTCAAATTCAAAATGGATGGAGCGCAGTGATTGGGCAGACATGTAACGGTCACACAAATGAACGTACGAACACACACTAGATACACACCAAACAAATGTTTATATCTCGAAAATGAAGCATTTGCAACGGAAATGCTATAGAAAGAAAGTGTCTTAGAATTAAAAAATCTACTTAATGAACATATAATAATTGCTGGATGTTAGACGGGTGTAATACTATAATAATACCATCAAGAGTATTGGTATTTGTACTAATTTGGCCTATTCCTTTGGTTTTTAATCAATTATATGATACAATCTTTGATAGTAAATCAGTCCCTTTACTATTAAGATGAATTCTATCTCTGTTAAAGAACTCTTTTTTTTTCTTTTTTTTTGTAAAATTTATTCCACAGTTTGATATATGTAATTTCCATGCTCTGACATAAGTGTCTTAAACCTACTATTTATATATAGTGCTTGTGAGTAGCAGTTATTATTCTCATGTATCCTGGGAATTATACCTATGATAGATGTTTCGGTATTATTATAGTATTACACCCATCTAATGTCCAGCAATTATTATATGTTCATTAAGTAGATTTTTTAATTCTAAGACACTTTCCTTCTATAGCATTTCCGTCGCAAATGCTTTGTTTTCGAGATATAAACATTTTTTTGGTGTGTATCTAGTGTATGTTCATACGTTCGTTCATACGTTCATTTGTGTGTTTGTGCGTTCGTTTGTGTGTTCGTTTGTGTGACCGTTACATGTCTGCCCAATCACTGCGCTCCATCCATTTCGAATTTGAATTACTTTGCTACCGGAATGGAACACTCATTCCACTCATTCAGAAGTACATTAGGCCTGGCTCTGTGATTTATAGTGATTCCTGGGCTGCCTACAAGACTATAAGTGATTTAGGTTACAAGCATTTTGTTATTAATCATTCTAAAAATTTTGTAGATAACGAGAATATCGAAATTCACACACAATATCGAAAGATTTTGGCGGGATTTAAAGGAATGGGTTAAGAGGCCAGGTATTTGGTCAAAATATCTATACCAATACCTGGCAAGGTATTTATTCATTTCTTCAGTTAAAGACAAGCGAAATCTACTCCAGGAAGAGCCTCAGCCTGCCCCTGCACGTGAATAAGGTAATTCCTGTTTTTCTTTTAGGTTAGGATAGGTCAATTTTGAAGGTGAAATTTATGTTTTTCCTATGGTTTTTGATGTGTTTTGAACGAATCTGACCTTCAAAACCGTCGGAAATGACTCGTTTTTGATTGCCGGCTGGGGGGAGGGGGGTTATCTCAAAAACGAGTCATTTCCAACGGTTTTGAAGGTCAGATTCATTCAAAACACATCAAAAACGATAGGAAAAACATAAATTTCACCTCCAAAGGGAGACGGGTGTAATAATATAAATTTACCGATGTTTTAAAGTTAGGTCTCTGTTCCTTTAACTTCGTTAATAGCCGTTTATATGACTCCATGATTTCTTCGGAGTGCTTACCCTTGATATCATTTCTACCTACATGTACAACCATATTCTTTGGTACAGTTAGGTCAATACCAGATCCTTTTTCTATAATTTTATTACTAATTCTATTTATCCCTGCACCTGGATAACAGTAAGCTATGCTACCTCTAGGTAATTTAGATCCCCTAACCCAAGATGCTACTTCCCTATATCCCACAACACTTGTGTTAAGCTGTAGGATTTATCACCTAAATGCACATAATATATATGAAATAAACTAGTACCATTCACGCAATAAAAATGGGCTTAAACACTATCACCAGATGTCCCATGCAGACATCAAACTATCCAACCTTCTTTTGAAAGAATCAAGTGTATCTGAAGTCACCACTTCTTCTGTCAGACTATTCCAAAAGTTAATTACTCTCTTTGTATCAGGTCATCCCATAAGTAATGTCGTTTTTATGATAGATTAAGTTTAAAACTAGTCCTACTCAGTTTAAGTATAAATTTTCCAAAGGTTATATCTAAGAGGAGATCTATCGTGGGTAAATATGGATATTACGGCCTCCACCCAATTTTGATGCCAAAATATATTTTCCTAGTAGTGTATGATGTGCTTTGTTCAACTCTGGCCTTCATTTTATGTGGAAATGAACCAATCAAAAGTTATGAGACTTCAAAGTTTTAACATATTTTGGTTCATTTCCCCATAAAATGAAGGCCAGATTTTAACCTTGCACATCAAATACTACTAGAAAAATGCATTCCAGTGTCCAAATTGCTAGAGAACCTACCTAACCTAACCAACCTAACCTAACCCTAATATCAATGGAATCATAAAGATCCACACTCTCTGCATTTAAAATACGACTGTACCACACCATGTTTAACAAAAATTTTTACAGCAGAATTATCACTATTGTTAATTTCCATAATAACATCTTCGAAATACATTTCGCATGCTCTACACGCCATATTGGAAAATCAACTGATGAAGAAAACGGAAAACACGATACCTCATTTTTTGTTTTTTTCCACCCAAATAGATATACTTATGATGACGTCATTCAAAAAAAGTTACGAAAATAATTTCTTTAAAAGCCTATAACATTATAAATACGCAATTGCACAAATAATAACATATACCATTAGACTCCTAAAATTATGCTGAAACGTTTGATAATAGGGTAATTATTCGTTTTTTGACCCACTCTCTTTTTATAATGACAGCAAACGTTTCTGGTCAATTTTGAGGTGTTCTGCACAAATCTGCCATCCGTTTCCTGTGCAAATGCGTAGTTTTCGAGATATCGTCATCTTGAAAACTACACATTTGCACAGGAAACAGATGGCAGTTTCGTACAAAACACCTCAAAATTAGCCAGAAAAGTTTGCACTCATCATTTTCGTTTAAACTAATGAATTTCATGACTTAACCTAACCAATCATCAAGGGCGTACAGTTGACCTAACTGGTATAACGTACTGAACTGTCCACAAAACATTAGGACCGATCAATTTGTGATGCGTGATCTTTACGGGGGCTCCGCCCCCATACCCCCGAGACCTAAATTATACAAATGATAATGTAATAACATGTGCCAACCTTGCATGGGTAGTCCGCTAAATTTTGCGTGCCCTTAAACTGAAATGACACACGGTTATTTTAAAGATTTTTTTACGGCACTGAAAGACCTGGTGTTTTGTTAAAATACAAGCACTATTGCATTTAGGGCAGGTCACGGATGTCTTAATTATTCTGTGATTGAAAAAAAGGTCTAAACTCTTGTCTTCATTGAGGGCAATATGGCGGATCACGTCTTAAAAATCAAATATGCATAACTGACATGTCATACTTCGTCACAAAAAAACAAACTGAACAGCCAAAAAATTGCTAAAAATGATTTACTTGTAAAACAAGACAAATTGAATTACGAAGAAGTAGCCAGAATCACCAAATATAAGAAATATTCACCAAATACTCGATATATATATTTTGAAAAAACACCAAAAATAGGAAATATATTTTAATAAAAAAACACATTTTATACAAATTTGTACAAGATAATATATATATTTTCTTATTCAGTTTTGATTGGGTGTGACTGGGTCAAAAAACGAATAATAACCGATAATAGCCAGTATTGTCAACTTGGTGGAGGCCGTAATATCCATATTTACCCTATCGTGTTTTGCTACATACTTTACAGACCTTGACCAGTGAAGACATGTGTTTTGCTTTATGTGAACCCCTCATAAACATGGCAGTATCAGAAGAGCATATCAGGCATATAATGCTTTACAAGTTCAAAAAAGAGAATAGTGCCACTGAAACAATGCAAAATATTCAGGACATTTATGGCAACGATATTCTGCATGTGAGGAAATGTCAAAGATGGTTTCAAAAGTTTAGGAATGGTGACTGCTGTTTGACAGATGCAGCATGCTCTGGACACCCTGCTGACTTTGATGATGACTTGCTATTAGCCGCACTTGAAGAAGACTGTTCAACAACTGTAGAAGAATTGGCCCAGAAACTCAATTCATCCCCATCCATCGACATTTGCAACAAGTCGGGAAAGTTCCTAAGTTAGAAAAATGGGTGCCACATGAATTGTCAGTCAACAATCTGAGGGTGTGGGTAAACATTAGGGTAATTATATAGAAAATGGCGCAACCCGAAGTATGATGTAAAAAACATTTTATTAGGTCAATTTCGATGTGCTGAAGCCAAATCGGTAATTATATATTTTATCACACTCAGTCATTTTACACACCAAAATACATTTTTCTAGTAGTATTTGATGTGATTTGTTCAAATATGACCTCCATTTTCGTCGGAAATGAGATCCAACAAAGTTATAGTACTTTGAAGTTTGGCTCATTTTCAAGGGAAATGGAAGTCAAAATCTAAGCAAAACACATCAAATATTACTAGAAAAATGTATTTTGGTATTAATTAACCTAACCTAACCTAACCTTACCTAACCTAACCGTGGCTAAACGAGCCTAACCCTGGCTAAACGAGCCTAACCCTGGCTAAACGAGCCTAACCCTGGCTAAACGAGCCTAACCCTGGCTAAACGAGCTCTTGTCTGTATCCACCACCTAATCCATAATAAGGTAATACTCTAGGCTCGTTTAGCCAGGGTTAGGCTCGTTTAGCCACGGTTAGGTTAGGTTAGGTTAATTAATACCAAAATATATTTTTCTAGTAATATTTGATGTGTTTTGCTTAGATTTTTACTTCCATTTCCCTTGAAAATGAGCCAAACTTCAAAGTACAGGGTGGGCCGTAAGTTTCCATACATAGGAAAAATTAAACATTTGTTTTTATATTTCAGATACCCTAAGAATATGCGTTTGACGTAAGATCTTGTTTACTGATGAAGCAAATTTTTACGTCAATGGAGAGGTTAATCGGCAAAACATACATTATTGGAGTAATGCTAACCCTAACTGGCTGAGTCCGACGAAGATGCAAGGTGCCGGTAAAGTGATGGTGTGGCGGGATATGGGGTGACAGAATTATTGGACCAATTTTTGTCAGTGGAAATCTTAATGCCGAAAGGTATCTTAACATGTTGCAAGAAGAGATTTTCCCATCCCTGCTAAATGAAGAAGGTAACTTCCCAGTTTACTTCCAGCAAGATGGAGCTCCACCTCATTATGGTCTTCACGTGCGTCGGTATTTGGATCAACAGTTTCCGGATGCTTGGATTGGTCGGCGTGGTCCTGTGGAGTGGCCTCCCAGATCCCCAGATCTCACCCCCCTTGATTTCTATCTTTGGGGGCACTTGAAGGCCATGGTGTATCAGGAAAAGATACGAGACATAAATCATCTAAAGGAACGTATCACCAACACCATTACAAGCATAACGTCAACTGTGCTAATGCGTGTTCATCAACAGTGGGGAACACGTATTGAAATGTGTTTTCAAAACAATGGCAACCATGTAGAGCATATTATATAAATAAAAATAGTTGTCCATAAAAAAATGTTTATTTTTCTTATATGTATGGAAACTTACGGCCCACCCTGTACTATAACTTTGTTGGATCTCATTTCCGACGGAAATGGAGGTCATATTTGAACAAATCACATCAAATACTACTAGAAAAATGTATTTTGGTGTGTAAAATGACTGAGTGTGATAAAACACATAATAACCGCCAAATCTGTTAATCATTTGGTGTGCAAATGCTTCAAATTAGAGTAAATGTTATTTATATTTTACTCTTATTTTGAAGCATTTGCCTAAAAAATGGCTAACAAGCACATGAAAACTAACCTAACCTAACCTAACCTAAGAGTAAAATAACCACACGTTGGGCACGACAACTCAGAAAGCAAAACACCATGTTTTTGGAAAAATAGAATTGCTTCTTCATCATTTTCGTAAAACTTTACAATAGCTTCAATGTATCTAACAGAACACCCTTCACACTCCATTGCTATACCAACATTAAAGGGTGTTGGTGGGATAAAGGTAGTGTAATACACTTTGAAACCTTACCACACAACCAAACAATCACCGCTCAAGTCTACTGTCAATAACTGGATCGATTGAATACTGCACTAAAAGAAGAGAGACCTTTTAGTATACACAAACTCAGAATGGTTCCCTGAGAACATTATATGTTAAACACAGACCGTGCATGGAACAAGGAACTCTTCTGGGAAAATTAAATCCACTATAGTCCGAATAAGTAATGGTAAATGACAAATACCATAGTTTTTTTCCTTTTTCATGATTTTAGCCCGACGTGGGCAACGGGTCTCTCGCAAAGAGATCCCATAAATATAGCTTCCCTTTGCGAGAGACCCGTTGCCCACGTCGGGCTAAAATCATGAAAAAGGAAAAAAACTATGGTATTTGTCATTTACCATTACTTATTCGGACTATAGTGGATTTAATTTTCCCAGAAGAGTTCCTTGTTCCATGCACGGTCTGTGTTTAACATATAATGTTCTCAGGGAACCATTCTGAGTTTGTGTATACTAAACGGACGTGTTTCGTGCCTTGAAAAGTGGACGCTCAATGTCCCGGTTGAGGTTTAAGTTTTGGTTTTTTTGGCTAAAAATACAATACTTACCCCCTTTTTCTTTGATTTATTCAACACGATGTGAATGCAACGAGTCTTTTACTTATATAGAGGTTCTGAGTGTAGGGATCTAGGCTTGCTTTAAACCCTAGATCCATGTCCCAAAGCTGGATCCTGTCTGCTTTGCAGATAGCTGGTGAGGGAAGCTATATTTATGGGATCTCTTTGCGAGAGACCCGTTGCCCACGTCGGGCTAAAATCATGAAAAAGGAAAAAAACTATGGTATTTGTCATTTACCATTACTTATTCGGCATATAGTGGATTTAATTTTCCCAGAAGAGTTCCTTGTTCCATGCACGGTCTGTGTTTAACAAGAGAGACCTTCTTTGGTTAATCAAAAAGGAATCATATTCCACCATGACAATGCACATCCTCATACTGCTCGGATCACTTCTGCAAAAATTGAGGAGCTTGGGTGGGAAAAACTTCCACATCCTCCAGACCTTGCGCCTTCAGATTATCATCTCTTCAGGAGTCTACAAAACTATCTTAAGGAGAAACAGTATACTTCTTTAGATGACCTGCACACCAGTCTTTGTACGTTTTTTGCCTCAAAAACGCCTGAATTTTATAAACATGGCATTGAAAAGCTTGTAAGACATTGGCAGAGTGTCATTGATTCCGATGGAAAATATATACTAATTAAAAAGTTTCAGTCAAGTTTTTTTTTGTCCTTCAAATTCCGATCTAAAAAAGACATTACTTATAGGATGACCTGATAAAACTATGTTTTCTTAAATTTGTTCTACATCTTGGCTTAAATAATTGGTAAATTTATGGTATTACACCCGTCTCCCTTTGGAGGTGAAATTTATGTTTTTCCTATGGTTTTTGATGTGCTTTGAACGAATCTGATCTTCAAAACTGTCAGAAATGACTCGTTTTTGAGATACCCCCCTCCCCCCCAGCCGGCAATCAAAAACGAGTCATTTCCGAGTTTTGAAGGTCAGATTCGTTTAAAACATCAAAAACCATAGGAAAAACAAATTTCACCTTCAAAATTGACCTAACCTATCCTATCCTAACCTAACCTAACCTAAATCACTTATAGTCTTGTAGGCAGCCCAGGAATCACTATAAATCACAGAGCCAGGCCTAATGTACTTCTGAATGAGTGGAATGAGTGTTCCATTCCGGTACGAAAGTAATTCAAATTCGAAATGGATGGAGCGCAGTGATTGGGCAGACATGTAACAAACACACAAACAAACGTACGAACACACACTAGATACACACCAAAAAAATGTTTATGTCTCGAAAACGAAGCATTTGCGACGGAAACGCTATAGAAGGAAAGTGTCTTAGAATTAAAAAATCTACTTAATAAACATATAATAATTGCTGGACGTTAGACGGGTGTAATACTATAATATCAAATAATTTCATACTATGACCTCTAGTCTGGTTATTGTGATCTTTAATGAAAAGAGAATCAAAATCTTATCCAACTCTAATATCCCATGAGCTTTTAATTTATATAAAACTCTCCTATGTGGAATTTTGTCAAATGCTTTACTAAAATCAAATAAATAACTTCTACATTGTTTACATTCAGAAAATGTAAATTTATTCCCGTTTACGTCATCTTGTTGTCATTAATGTTTATTTGTTGCCTGATTAATTTGATTGATTGTTTGAAGTTTTTATATGGAGGAGCTCAGCCAATAAGGCTATTTACATCCTCCAATTTGTTGCCTGCTTAGACCTAGTTTAATATGAATATTATTGTTGTAGTTTAAAGGGAGCGAGGTTAAAGAGAGTAAGTAAGTTTACGTACTTGGGATCGACAGTGGCTGAGGACGGTGAGCTGGACACAGAAATAACACACAGAGTGCAATCTGGTTGGAAAAATTGGAAGAAAGTTTCAGGGGTGTTGTGTGACCGAAGAATAGGCGCAAGGGTTAAGGGAAAGGTGTATAAGACTGTGGTAAGACCGGCTATGATGTATGGGGCTGAGTCTTGGGCTATAAAGAAAGATCATGAGAAAAGACTAGATGTAACGGAGATGAGAATGCTGAGATGGATGTGCGGAGTGACAAGGTTGGATAGAGTAAGGAATGAAAGGATAAGGGGCACAACAAAGGTTGGAGAAATCTCGAGGAAGATACAAGAAAGTAGACTGAAATGGTATGGACATGTGATGAGAGGGGACGAAGATTATGTGGGTAAGAGAACGATGAATATGGAGGTGCATGGCAGGAGAAAGAGAGGCAGACCGAAGCGAAGGTGGATGGAGAAGGTGAGGGACGATTTGAGGGAGAAAGGTTTGTCGGAGGAAGAAGCCCAGGACCGGGCTGTGTGGAGGAGGCTGGTCAGAAACGCCGACCCCGCATAGAGGCGGGAACGGGCGAAGAGAAAGAAGAAGATTGTTGTAGTGTGGGCATTTAAAGAGATTCCTCTGCCGAGTGGTGCCCCCCCCCCCCATAGTACTGTGAAGTATTGAAAAACTCATGATCTTCACTTGCCCCACAAACACCTTTAAATGGGAGACCAAAAATGGGTGCACACACATTTCTACATTACTGTACAGTCTTTACAGCCACACCTACACTTTTCCTCCTAAGTATATATATTGTAATGTATATGGTTGTAAATTGTGACTTGGTCCGCAATTGATATGGACCGTGACTTATTTTTGGTTGGCAAGGTACTGGTATTGATGGGTACCATAATGAAATTGACTGGATTCTTTGGATCTGATATATTTGCATGTCAGTTATAAATAGATATAGAGTGTAACATACTTATGGATAGTACCCTATTATGACTTTGATCCTCTGGATCCAGAGATTCTATCTTTAGTTTTAAATTGATAATTAATTAGTTTTAAATTTATAATTAATTAGTTTTGTAAAAATTGGTTGTTGCCAATGTACAGGCAGTTTTTACATAGTGGAGCCACCTCGATGTGCCGAAGTGGCCCATAGTGTGCCCACTATAAAAATTTCTTATGTTCTCCCATGTCAATTGAATGCCCGGTATGCAGGCGCGGACTGGCTCAAAAATGTCCACTGGTCAGGTGCCACTGAGAGGGCCCCCAAAAAAGCTTCAGTAAATTCTGCCCCCAAAAAAGTGTTTATGGATGTTTTAAAAATCTAGTAATTTTGTCATGACCTGTAAATCCCCACGAGTTTTGAATATAATTTTGAACTCAACCAAAATCAAATCTAATTAATACGCAGTCAGGGAATGACGAGGTGTACTTCTCAATACACGAAAGGCCTTGGAATCATTTTTCTTTTTCCTTATGGGGTTGCATTATATATATATATATATATATATATATATATATATATATATATATATATATATATATACAGGGTGTCCCATAAGTCCGGCATCATAGGAAAAATAATAAAAAAGGCAAACCAAAAACTTTTATTTACAGAACGTGCTCAATATGTCCACTATTGTTTTCAATACGCAAATTCAGACGTGATACCCAGTCAGCAAGCACACGGTGAATGATGTCAGGAGTAATGGTGTTACATGCCCCAATAATGCGCTGCCGCAAATGTTCAACACTCCTAATTTTCTCTGCATATACCAGCGCTTTCAAGTGGCCCCAGAGATAAAAATATAGTGGCGTGAGATCCAGGCTTCTAGCTGGCCATTCCACAGGCCCTCGACGTCCTATCCAATGACCAGGGAATTGTTGGTACAGGTATTCCCTTACTTGGGTGCTGTAATGTGCAGGAGCGCCGTCTTGCTGGAACCATGTTGGGAAATTTCCTTCTTCGTTCAAGACACTGGGAAATCCTTGAGCATACGTAGGTAGGTGCCTCCAGTGACATGTTCATCGAAAAAGAGGGGGCCTATGATGCGATCCTTCCAAATGCCACACCATACCATCACCCGAGATGCACCTTGTTCCTTTGAAGAGGTATACCAGTGAGGTTTGTTTTGAGACCAGTAGCGGGTGTTCTGTCGATTTACCTCACCATTTCCTTAAAAAACAGCCTCGTCACTGAACAGAATGGTGGACGGGAAATTGGCATCCCCGAGCATATTGTGCCGTAGCCCATTCACAAAATTCCACCCGCCGGTCGGGATCATCTTCGCTTAATTTCTGTAGGATCTGAAGTTTATATGGATGCCATTTGTGAGCCTGAAGAATGCGATGGATGCTACTTTTCGACACTCCTGTCTTGGCGGACAATCGCCGAAGAGACTTATTGGGACTTCTGTTAAAATGAGCCAGGATAGCAGTCGCTGTATCATCGTCAGTGGACCTCCTTGAAGGTCCACTGCGTGGTTTATCTTCTATGGATCCTGTTTCCTTAAACTTTGCAACAAGTCTGCTAACACAACTCTGTGTTATTGGCTCGCGGTCTGGATGCAGTCTGTTAAATTCAGCAGCGGCCTCTCTTTGACTCCGATTTCCTATGAGTAGAATTATCTGGATTCGTTCTTCCTTGCTCACAGACATTATGGCCTGTAGAAAGAGGAGAGAAAAATATGAATTATGGTTTGTAGAAATAGAAAAATATGAATTTCTGTTCATAACAATATGAAAGTTGCTCATGAAAATCATAGAAAACGTTGAAGTAGAAAGAGACTTTTTTTCAATCTCAAACTAAACTGTCACTTACTTAAACTATTACAGAGGGGCCCATTATCAACAGTAGGCCACAGGCCTTTCTTCTTTTAGTTACGCCTCTGATAATAATAATATATATATATATATTTATATAGCGCACAATATCAATGAATAATGCTTTCAAAGGCGTTTAGAAAAAAGGTATATGAGGAAATTATTGGGGGTGTGGATTGTAGGTTTGGGTATGCAGGTTCTTGGGATCTAGGCTGAACTGGCTGGGCCCTGCTGGCCTTTATTCAGCTCCTAAGATATTTATGTGTTTAAAGCTTAAAAATATAAAAAAATTAACAATTACTTAAATAAAAATTCAGTAAATCACTCATGTTATAAAGACCAAGAGCAAAAAATCAGCGCGTCAGCACAAATGCAACACCGCTTGAAAAATATTTACTTTATTTACTTAATTTTATTTTTCGCGCCAAAAATAGTGTCCTAGAGTGCTGATTGGCAGTGCTGTGCTCGTTACTTTATAAATGTAATGCCGTTACTGTTACCGTTACTACAGTCTAAATGTAACGCCGTTATCGTTACAGTTACCATTTTTAAAAAGTAACGAATAACGGCACCGTTACTCGTTACCGTTACTTTTAATGAAATGTAAATATATTATATATATGCATAGGTATATTATAATTTATATATACATAAAATATTATATTATATAAACATTCGCTTGTGCGAGTATGTGTTGGTTTGTATCCACTATTAATGCATAGGCTATGAAGTCTGTGCCTGCCTTCATTGCGTTGTTACGACTTATAAGGCACAAAATTTTCAAAAAAAGTAAAACAAAATTACTGCAAGATTTATTACTAGGAATTGCAACATAACAGAGGATGTAGCATACTATTGATACTAATTTATTAATGCTAGAATATACAAGGAAAGTTTAGTTTTGCAAAACAATAATACGAAATACTAAAGAAATGAATCAAATGAATTATTGTGCATGGCAATGATAACTGAAATTTATTAGCTAAATATACAAACTTAAGAACTATTATTCAAAAGATCTTTATTGGCCTTTAAGAAAACAAGCTTCTCAAAAGTTGCATCTAAGAGCAAGCCTCGTTTCGGACGCAGTATATCCTTCTCTACTAAAAAAGCCCGCTCAACAGCGGCACTAGATGGTATAGGAGTGTTAAGTTTAATAAACATATTTTTAAAGTTAGTGGATGGGAAGGATGCAGAGCTAATCTGCCGTGAAGGCCCAGATGAGAGGAATGACGAAACCTCTGTTCAACTTAGGTCTCTCCCTGCTCCAGGGTTCTTCGCCTTTTTACTTTGACAGTGCTGTCAGTACATGGGGAGAGGGTGGATGGGGGGTAGGCTGCCAGCATGCCAACGGCCACATGCACACCTCGCTCATAGTGAAGGTACAAATTTTTAACGGTTAATGAATAATGAGTGAGGATCGAAAGAAACTAATTGCGAGCTACGCGAAAAAAGTAACGAGTAACGACTAACGAATGTATTTCCCTAAAAAAGTAACGTCGTTACTGAAAAAGTTACTTGATTCGAAATGTAACGCCGTTACCACTACCGTTACTAAAAAAGTACCGCGTTACGTAACGGCCTTTACTTGTAACGTGTTACTGCCCAGCTCTGCTGATTGGTTATACTAGAAATCTCAGAAATGCGTTTGACAACATAGCGATTTTTAACATATTTATTTAATTAATTTTTGACAAAAATAAATATATTATAATAAATTTATTTAAATAAAAAATTATTTAAACGGACATAATTTATCAACAAATAAACTAAAGGTAATAATCCTAAACAATTTAAATATCAATTATTTTACTAGTATTTAAAAAAGTGGAAAATTTTTAATGCCGTTTTGTCGCCAACGTACGTTGCCGTGTTGGCACTTTTTTTTACCCCTGTGAACACCCCTGAGGTCTTATATAGTAATACGTCGAACAAATTTAGGGCCCCCAACGGAAAGGGCCCACCGGCCACGCCGCCGGGGCCAGTCCGCGCCTGGAGGAGGATAAAAACACAATTAAAACAAGATGTCTTGATTTTTTAATAGAGGAAAATGTACAACTAGGAAAATGGTTGACTGACAACGTTGATGTAGCATTAAACTTTCGTTTGTTTCAGCCAAAAGATTGTTTGTGTCAAATCAGAAAAGCCTATACAGATTTTCCCAAATCATTTCATGAGTTTGCAAAAGATGAAGATATTGGAAAACTAGAAGCTCAGTACAACAAGCTACCCTTTGTTAATTGGAAAGATGAATTCAAAACTACGGAAATTCCATCTGATCCTATTGAATTTTGGGCAAAAGTTAGGAATTATGAAAATGCTTTGGGACTCAAATGCTTCAAAGAACTTGCCGAAGTTGTACTTCATGCTTTCTCCATTCCAGTGAGCAATGCCTTTGTGGAACTTGTATTTTCCTTTGTCACAAATGTTAAAAGTCAGCAGCGGAATAAGATAAATGTAAATACATTAGAAGCCGTTTTAAGAATAAAATCTCATTTAACTGCTAATGATTAATGCTGCAAGGATTTTAAAGTCACGAAAAAAATGCTAAGCCTATTCTCCAAAGATATATACGAAAAACGGAAAGTACCTTCCATTGAAACGTCTATGCCAAGCACCAGTGATATTATGGTAACTTTGCCCAGCACTAGTGATGCTAATATCGTTGAGAAGGATGAGCAGGTCTTGGATAATATTATCTCTACCCCTTTTTAATTATTAACGTAAGTTTTGTTTTCAGTTATTACTTTTCTTTGTATGGTTGTATATATTAGTATACAGTACATACTTAGTTTAGTAAGCAGGTTATATATATATATATGTAGCGGATCGACAAGAAATAGACCAACAAATAGACAGACAAATCCTTTCCTTCCACGCTATCATCAAACAGTCTTGGAAAACACACGTGGGCAAAGAATCAAACAATGGAAACGTCTGTTTCTTCCCAAAAGGCGCGAACGCAAGCTCTTCAACAAAAGGACGCGCAGACAAGGCTTCTTAAGATTTGGCGCGAAGTCCTACGTCAAAGGAACTACGTATAAAAGCGAGCACCCACTCACACTCATTCTCACTCACTCTCACTCACAGAGACACTCGCTTTCTACCTCGTCGAGCAGATCTCATCACGTCAACCGCCCGCCGGCTTCCTGCCGGAGGAGCGGCCTGCTCTTCCTTCAAGGCCTACGATTTATCATCAAGTAAGACCTTCTACAGACCGCCTGTAGAAGCAATCCTTCGAAGCCCAACCAGAATCACTTCGGGCCTACGGTTTACAAGGTCAGCCTTCAAGTTTCTCTACATTCCTCAAGATATATTTAGCACCTCAGGCCTACGCCTGCAAGATCATTTATAGGCCATCCTGCACCTCGAACAGTAACATCACCTCAGGCCTCCGTACGAAGCCTACATCAAGCATCTCCATCATCTCGAGAGGCTTAACGGACAACGACAACTCGAGTCTACGGTAATAGGTTCCTCTTCAACCCGCCTTCAACAGAGTTTACATCGTCCCGAGATAAGTACAGTCTATTCTAAGTACTCTTGTGAAGCCTACATTAACCTACCGCCGAACGGTAGACTATACCCCAAGTGTAATTAAGCGTTCCAACTGACTCTCGTGAAAGAACGCAGTAGGCCTGTTATCCAATTCAAGTGTCATTTCAATACCGTAATTCCGCGTATCATCCGTTATTATGTTCAATTCATATATTTATGTGATCACTAAATATTCTCTTGGCATAATCACTTAACATCACATAATGGTCTTATATATAAATGATATTTATGTAATCATTGTCAAGCATTTCAATCCATTATTATTAGGCCGCATCAATTATTCTATGTGCATCCATGCGATCATCTAGCCTACTTAATCAGAGTGACTTGTTTTCCATTCAATGTACCAAACGCACGTGCATTCTTTATATCATTACTAGGCCCATCCAATCATCTAGCCTACTTAATCAGAGTGTCATGTTTTCCACTCAATGTACCAAACGCACGTGCATTCTTTATATCATTACTAGGCCCATTCAATCATCTAGCCTACTTAATCACAGTGTCATGTTTTCCATTCAATGTACCAAACGCACGTGCATTCCTTATATCATTTACTAGGCCCATTCAATGTTCCATGTTGCATGCCATTTACATACCATCAATGAGTATATTACTTATTACGTGTCAATTAAGCTATTAACATTTCAACTATTTAGCTAAGTCTATGTCATAAGCATAACGTAAAACTATCAATTAATTACTGTTAATTCTTTGTTATACCACAGTGAATAAATAACGGCTTTATTTTCATAATAAAATACAAAACTATAAGGTGTCTTTTATAACCTTAATATTAATTTGCTTGGGTGTAATCCAAGCTGGTGACCCTCGCTGCCATTCCGGTCGCTTCCAATAGTATGGTGGCCAACTCCATTTAGCCATTTTCAATTATCAACCCAGCCTATCATTAATAAACAATCAGTCATTGCAGCAATTAATCATTAGCATACAATCAAATCATTATCACCTTAAACGGATAAAACTAGGTCCCCTATATATATATATATATATATATATATATATATATATATATATATATATATATATATATATATATATATATATATAACCTGCTTACTAAACTAAGTATGTACTTACTAAAGTAAATATGTACATACTAAACTAAGTATTTACTTACTAAACAAAGTGTGTGTATATATATATATATATATATATATATATTTATATATATATATATATATATATATATATATAATGTTATAATGTTTCAGACCAACAAAGACCAGAGGATCCACTCATGGCTGGTCTACCTAACTGTGTTCGTAATTGTGTATTATGCATGTCCTCCGTGGTGGCGGAGGGGACCTACAATTTTACGTGGGTTCCGAACCACAAAACCTTAATTTTACTACCTTAAACTATACCCAATCTATCAACATATGCGTCTAATCGATTTTTAAACATGTTTATATACGTGCTACTAATTACTTCTACCGGCAAACTATTCCACCTATTTACTATTCTATGCGTAAAAAAGTTTTCCGCAACTGCTGTCTCAAACCTTCTACTTGTCAACTTACACCCGTTATTTCTTGTCCTATTATATTGAGATATTTCGAAAAAGCTATCTCTATCTACGTTATCGAACCCATTCATAATTTTGAAAACCTGGATTAGATCACCCCTTAGCCTCCTAGTCTCAAATGTAGTCAATTTTAACTCCTTAAGCCTATCCTCGCACGACTTCGACCTAAGCAACGGAATCATCTTAGTTGTTCGTCTTTGAACTCTCGATTTTGTCTATATCTTTTCGCATATGCGAATTCCGAAATTGGATCGCGTACTCCAAATTGGGTCTAACTAATGATTTATAAAGAGGAACTATAATATCGCGCGATTTGTACTCAAAATTCCGAGGTATAAAACTTAACACTTTGTTAGCTTTACTGACCGCTGCTGTACTTTGTTTCGCTACTTTTAAGCCACCAGTGATTATAACTCCTAAATCTCTTTCCTGCTCTACGCTTGCTAACTCCTTCCCTGACATACTATACGCAAAAAAAAAAATAATAATAAATATATATATATATATATATATATATAGGGTGAACCAAATGTAGGTGGACAGTAAATGATAACGTTTATTTTGAGAATACATATTTAATTTTTTTGTATACTATAATACAAATAAAATTTAAATAAATTTAGTTATAATATTTAATATATAACACAAACACCATAGTTATAATGAACACCATAGTTATAATATAATATAACACAAACCGTATTCAACCTACTGTCCACCTACTTTTGGTTCACCGGGTATATATATATATATATACATTCAACTGCAAAGAACACGCAGTATAAATAACGTAAAGAACGACGCTTGTATAGGAGATATTCCGCGCAAGACGAGAGAGAGAAAACGGAACAAATGAAGTACCACCTGGGAATCGAACCCGGGATCTTCCGATTGCCGGTCAGACGCGATACCATTACACCATGGACTTCACTCTTCCAAATGCCGTAATTCTTCTACATACTCGCAGAAACCAATGCCCCAAGGGGGCACCTCCCGCATGCCGTAACATTATATACATTCAACTGCAAAGAACACGCAGTATAAATAACGTAAAGAACGACGCTTGTATAGGAGATATTCCGCGCAAGACGAGAGAGAGAAAACGGAACAAATGAAAAAATGAAGTACCACCTGGGAATCGAACCCGGGATCTTCCGATTGCCGGTCAGACGCGATACCATTACACCATGGACTTCACTCTTCCAAATGCCGTAATTCTTCTACATACTCGCAGAAACCAATGCCCCAAGGGGGCACCTCCCGCATGCCGTAACATTATATACATTCAACGTTATTTATACTGCGTGTTCTTTGCAGTTGAATGTATATAATGTTACGGCATGCGGGAGGTGCCCCTTGGGGCATTGGTTTCTGCGAGTATGTAGAAGAATTACGGCATTTGGAAGAGTGAAGTCCATGGTGTAATGGTATCGCGTCTGACCGGCAATCGGAAGATCCCGGGTTCGATTCCCAGGTGGTACTTCATTTTTCATTTGTTCCGTTTTCTCTCTCTCGTCTTGCGCGGAATATCTCCTATACAAGCGTCGTTCTTTACGTTATTTATACTGCGTGTTCTTTGCAGTTGAATGTATATAATGTTACGGCATGCGGGAGGTGCCCCCTTGGGGCATTGGTTTCTGCGAGTATGTAGAAGAATTACGGCATTTGGAAGAGTGAAGTCCATGGTGTAATGGTATCGCGTCTGACCGGCAATCGGAAGATCCCGGGTTCGATTCCCAGGTGGTACTTCATTTTTTCATTTGTTCCGTTTTCTCTCTCTCGTCTTGCGCGGAATATCTCCTATACAAGCGTCGTTCTTTACGATATATATATATATATATATATATATATATGATACACACAGACCATGCATGGAACAAGGAACTCTTCTAGGAAAATTAAATCCACTATAGTCCGAATAAGTAATGGTAAATGACAAATACTATAGTTTTTCTTTTTCATGATGCTAGCCCGACGTAGGCAACGGGTCACTCGCAAAGAGGTCCCAAAAATATAGCTTCCCTCACCAGATAGGATCCAGCTTTGGGACAGGATCTAGGGTTTAAAGCAGCCTAGCCCAGCTACATTTAGAACCTCAATATAAGCAAAAGACTCGCTGTCTTCACGTCAGATTGAATATATCAAAGAAAAAGGGGTAACTATTATATTTTTAGCTAAAAACCAAAACTTAAACCTCAAATGGCAGAATTGAGCGTCCACTTTTCAAGGCACATAACATGTCCGTTTCATGATGGGAATGAACTCAGAATGGTTCCCTGAGGTTTTTTATGATACACACAGACCGTGTATAGAACAAGGAACTCTTCTAGGAAAATTAAATCCACTATAGTCCGAATAAGTAATGGTAAATGACAAATACTATAGTTCTTTCTTTTTCATGATGCTAGCCGCGACGTGGGCAACGGGTCACTCGCAAAGAGGACCTCTTTGCGAGTGACCCGCTATAAAAAATAGCGAATTACGAAAAATAGTAGCAGATTATATATATATATATATGTATAGAAACGACGTAAGTATAGAGGAGTGTTCTGCACACGAGGAAGAGAAATAACAAACAAATGAAAAATAAGGCACCCGCCCGGGAATCGAACCCAGGATCTTCCGATTGCCGGTCAGACGTGCTAACCACTACACTACGGGTGCCTTATTTTTCATTTGTTTGTTATTTCTCTTCCTCGTGTGCAGAACACTCCTCTATACTTACGTCGTTTCTATACGTTAATATACTGCGCGGTCATTGCAGTTAAATGTGTATATATAAAGGGTGATCCAGAGAAATGGGACCCAAAAGAAACCCCTGTAACTCTTAAAGTATAAGTCATTTTATAAAATCATACGCATCATTCGAAAGAGGATAGTTACAAGTTTGTACAGGATTGTATAGGTTTTGACAATACAAGACAAGATAAGATACAAAACAAAATAAAAGTGTTAGTTAAAACTAACCCTTCAAGATGACTGCATGGACTGTGGAACAGCTGCGTTTCATAACTGAGCAATATTATGAGCATGGAAGAAGTGTAGTTTCAGCAGAAAGATCTTTCAAGACAAATTTTCAGATGTCAAAATCACCTTCTAAGAAAGTAATCCGTCGGTGTGTCAGAAATGTTTCCCTAACTGGCAGCATTGGAAAAAGAAAACCAACTGGAGGAGTGCGCACAGCAAGGATAGACGAGATCATTAACAGAACTCATGAAATTGTACAGGATAATCCTAACATAAGCATCAGACGTGCTTCTCAGCTGTTAGGAGTTGGATATGGAACACACCGTATATTCAAGCAAAATTTAATGCTCTTTCCATATAAAATTCAAACAGTGCAACAACTAAACGATGGAGATTTCGCACGAAGATGACAATTCTGTCAATGGATCCAACAGAAGGTAAATGACACCACCAATTTTCTAGCAACTTTGATTATGTCAGACGAAGCCCATTTTCACTTGAATGGAACTGTAAACAAACAAAATTGTCGTTTCTGGGCAACAGAAAATCCATTGAATATTACCGAAGTCCCGTTGCATAGTCAGCGTGTAACTGTTTGGTGTGGTCTTACTGCATCTTAGATCATAGGGCCGTACTTTTTCGAGGATTCCACCGGAAACACGGTCACTGTAAATGGTGATCGCTACGAAAAAATGTTGACCGATTTTCTTATTCCTAAATTAAGAGATCTTTGTCTAGAAAACCACTGGTTCCAAGGAGCTACCTGCCATACCACGAGGAACTGCATGGCAGTTTTGCGTCAAACGTTTCCAGGCGAGTTAATCTCAAGATTTGGAGACGTTGAATGGCCCGCAAGGTCTCCGGATTTTTCTCCCTTAGATATTATCTCTGGGGATATTTAAAGAGTAGGGTCTACAGAAATAACCCAACGACCTTGCAAGAATTGAAGGCCGCCATCACAAATGAGATACAGGCCATACCACCGCACACTCTTGCAAAAGTGATGCAGAACTTACAAGCGAGAACACTGGAATGCTTGGCAACTAATGGAGCACATTGAAAGGAGTCATTTTTAAAAATAAATATTTCATAATAAACTTGTAACTCTACTCTTTCGAATGATATATAGTTTTTATGAAAGGAATTAAATATTAAAATATTTGGCTTTTTTTTATGGGTCCCATTTATCTGGATCACCCAGTATGTATATATATATATATATATATATATATATATATATATACACACAAACTTAGAATGGTCCCCTGAGAAACTTATATGTTAAACACAGACCGTGCATGGAACAAGGAACTCTTCTGGGAAAATTAAATCCACTATAGTCCGAATAAGTAATGGTAAATGACAAATACCATAGTTTTTCGGTTATTATTCGTTTTTTGACCCAGTCACACCCAGCTATAACAGCAATATATATTGAATAACCAATCAACGCTGAATAAGAAAATATATATTATCTTGTGCAAATTTGTATAAAATGTACTTTTTAAAAAAATATACTTTCTACTTTCTAATATGTATGTATATAAATTTCGGTTGGTTTGTTATTTGGGCTACCTTTTTGGACTTTTTGGAGATTTTTCTTGGCTTTTTTTGGCTACTTGGCTTTTTTTGGCTACCTTTTCTTGCTTTGGCTACTTTTTTGTTTCTGGTCAGTATGGTGGTTTTCGTTCTACTGGTATGACGTGTGAATCTTGTGAAGTTGATTTCGAGGACCTAATCCGCCTTGTTGGCCTCGATGAAAATAAAAGTTGTTTTTTTCCAATCACGGCATAATTCCGACATCCGTGATTTGCCCTAAATGTAATACTGCCTGTATTTTAAGACAAGACTCGAAGGTGTTTAGGTGCCGTAAAAAAAATGGAAGGATGTGAAATTGTGGGTTTTACGTGCTGGAAATAGACGTCCTCATTACCGGCAGAACATCCTGACGATTCTACAGTTCTGCATCACTTCCTTACTGCAATTGCAAAACTATATCCTCCAAAATAAGGTGACTGGTTAGGTTAGGTGGTTAGGCTAAGTTAGGTTAGGTGGTTAGGCTAAGTTAGGTTAGGTTGTGTTTAGCACGAATGCAAACTTTTCTGGTCGATTTTGAGGTGTTTTGCACGAATCTGCCATCTGTTTCCTGTGCAAATGCGTAGTTTTTGAGATGACGATATCTCGAAAACTACGCATTTGCACAGGAAACGGATGGCAGATTCGTGCAGAGCACCTCCAAATTGACCAGAAACGTTTGCCCTCATTATAAAAAGAGACTGGGTCAAAAAACGAATAATTACCAGTTTTTCTTTTTCATGATGCTAGCCCGACGTGGGCAACGGGTCTCTCGCAAAGAGATCCCATAAATATAGCTATATTTATGGGATCTCTCTGCGAGAGACCCGTTGCCCACGTCGGGCTAGCATCATGAAAAAGAAAAACTATGGTATTTGTCATTTACCATTACTTATTCGGACTATAGTGGATTTAATTTTCCCAGAAGAGTTCCTTGTCCATGCACGGTCTGTGTTTAACATATATATATATATATATATATATATATATATATATATATATATATATATATATATATATATATATAATCTGCTACTATTTTTCTTAATTCGCTATTTTTTATTAATTTTACTGCTACTTTATAAAATAAGAGTTGGCAATACTGGTCTCTGGCGGGAATTTTCACAAATCAGTTGACAGCAATAGACCATAATCCTATGTAGTTTTTTTTATAGCCCCCAATTAGCTATTCCATCCAGGAAATATCATAACTTTGACCTTAAAGCTTTTGAAGGGGTTAATGTTGTAGCATCTGAGAGTTGTGATGATTGGTGTCACTCAGCATGTATCAAAATTACAGAACAAATATACAGGGGTATGATCATACACGGAGAACGGTTCAGTCTCTTTTTTTTTTTTTAGGAAATAATTACCGAGGTCCGGACCTCAGTGATCTCATAGGTAGTTACGGCCATGAGTGTTGGTCAATTTTTGATAGTCACCAGACAGTGTTTGTCAGTTTTTGATAGTCACTGGATAGTGTTTTTAGGTGATTCGAATGATTTTGACTATCGTTTCTATAGCAAATCACTCGTTTTTGTGTTAGCGTGATTTTCGTTAGTTTTAACGAAAATATCGCAACAAAACCAAACCAATCGTCAAGGGCGTACAGTTGACCTAACCGGCGGCATTCAGTTAACCTAATCGGGTATTTAGTTGACCTAACCGGGCATTCAATAACCCTAACAGGTCAAAGTCATTCGAATCCCCTAAAAACACACCAAAAAAACATTTTTCATCAGAAATTTGGTAATTATGTCGCAAATGACATGGCCTGAAGTTGAAATAAAAAATACATTTTTCTAGTGTATTTTGGTGTGCTCTGTTCAAATATAACCTTCATTTCTTGTGCAAATGAACAGAAATGTGTTTGGGCCATGCAATGACAACTGTATTTCTGTTCATTTGCACAAGAAATGAAGGTCATATTCGAACAAAGCACACCAAAATACACTTGAAAAATGTATTTTTGACTACATTTTATGCAATAAAGCATAACTAAACATGTTCATGTTACAAGATCTTGTAAACAATGCATTACCACAGGAAATGTGCAAAACGCATCAAAGTTAACCAGAAAAGTTTGCTCTCGTCATTTCATTTAAATTAACGAAAATATCATGACAACCTAATCAATCATCAAGGGTGTACAGTTGACCAAACTGGGCAGGGCTGTCATTCACTTAACCTAACTGGTTAATATTGGTTATTTCACCTAAATATCTTTTGATCTTTTCGTATTAGGCACTCGCTGTCACATTTTGGGCAAGTTAAGGATGAGAGAATAATGCTGTAATTGATAAAACATCCAATGCTTTGTCTTCATCTAGGGCACATGATGAATGAAGTTCTCAAAGTCAAAACCACACGAATGGCGCATCATGGTTAGGAAAATGTGGGGTTAATATTTGGCTCACAACACTATTTTTCATGCTTTTTACGATGGTACTAATCATTTTTTGTGCTAGTGCGTGGTTATAAAATTTATTCAATATATAATTTTTACGTGGGTGGAGGAGACTCCATATGTATGTATGTTAGCGCTCCGTGTGTTTGTATGTACGGTAATGCATTTCGTGGATGTATCACTTGTTTTCAGATTGTCACATGGCTGGATTGGGCCAATTAGACACTTTTTGTGTAGATTTGGCCAATTAAGAACATAAGAAATTTTTATAGTGGGTACACTAGGGGCCACTTTGGCCCATCGAGGTGGCTCCACTATGTAAAAACTGCCTGTACATTGGCAATAACCAATTTTTACAAAACTAATTAAGTATCAATTTGAAACTAACTAATTATCAATTTAAAACTAAAGATAGAATCTCTGTATCCAGAGGATCAAAGTCTTAATAGGCTACTATCCACAAATATGTTACACACTATATTTATAACTGACATGCAAATATATCAGATCCAAAGAATCCAGTCAATTTCATTATGGTACCCATCAATACCAGTACCTTGCCAACCAAAAAAAAGTCACGGTCCATATCAATTGCGGACCAAGTCACAATTTACATCCATATACATTACAATATATATACTTAGGAGGAAAAGTGTAGGTGTGGCTGTAAAGACTGTACAGTAATGTAGAAATGTGTGTGTGCACCCATTTTTGGTCTCCCATTTAAAGGTGTTTGTGGGGCAAGTGAAAATCATGAGTTTTTCAATACCTCACAGTAGAGGGGTTCCAGCACAGGTGAATCGTGCTTAACACCCGACCATCTCAGATCTTGCTTATTTTTGGTGTATAAGGTAAGTTTTGCAAGAAAGCCAGCTGTGAAAGTTTCAGCTTTCTACGACCGTTACTTCACGAGTTATGAAGGTCAGAAAAATCAAGGTTAAGGTCAAAATAGCTCAAGGTCGGCATCTTTGGATGCACCTCACACATTCACTAATTATCGTAACCATATGAAACTATATGTTTTTGGACTCAGAATGAGCTGTAGAATCCAAAAATGCAACGAAAACAGCAATAGGAGAACAAATAAAAATGTTCACCCTTTTTCAAGGAACGAATTGACCCTTTGACCTTGAAGTTCACACATTTTGGGGAAACATTTTTTTACACAAAATGAAGTTCCACCATTGCACTTTTAATATAAACAATAAAAATGTATCTTATTCACCATCTATACTGTCTTAAAGAATTTTTCAAATTGGCTATTTTTCAAATTTCTGGCAAAATCGCCATATGTATATGCATATATGTACTGTACTGTTAAATAATATAGTTTGTGAACACAAATTAATTACTTATTTTATGCCTTTCTTACAGATAAACAAGATGGGTAGAAAAGTTTGTGCTGATCCTCTTAGAAAACATAAGAAGAAGATCGAAAAAGCACTTGTGCCAGTCCGTAATACACTGCAAGGAATTCACGGATTAATATATGGAGATTATATTTGTAAAAATTGTGTTAATGATATCAATAAAATCAAAGCTGAAGACAAAAAAGTCTCTGATATTGTCTCAGATTTGAACTCAGACACTGATGCCACTGCCACAGAAAAACGTTCCTCTGCCTATGGGTGTACTACTGAAATAATGTTTGAAGATTTCCAAGGAGATTTAGACACAATTCTTCCAATGCTGAATGTGACACCAGTGAAGACAAGTAAGTTTAAGTATTTTTAAAGTGTTAATTTATGTAGATATTATAGCAACAAAACATCAATATATATAACTACATGTATGAACATTACAACCTTTATATATTTGACAAATTCAGATGTATGCATATCAATTTATATAATGAAGATCAATACAGTTATGATTATATATACGGTATTTACCAAATTCATATGTAATGTACATGTACATCTATAGGCCTACAGTTGATTAAAAAAAGTTATAACAATTTATTTTATTTGTTTTTCAGAGGGTCTGTCACGAAAAGGGAGATCTTCAAAGGCTGAAACAAAATTTGAAATGGCATCAACATCCCTGAAGAGAAAGCTAGAAACTTCATATGACACAAGTTTTACACAAGAAAGTGAAGAAAAGCAATCTAAAATGGATGACAATAATTTGTGAGTACTGTATATATATCTGAAGTACCTTCATTAAAGTATACTAAGCCTATATATAGATCATATGTTTGCATATAAATTTACTCAAACATGTATATCATTTTCGCAGGCATGCAGGAGTGATGCAAGCACTCAAGAATGCCTTCAGTGAGACGACTGACTACAAGAGGAAGATTCAAATACTAACACTCTCACCATACACCATTCACAGAACAGCATCTTTCTTCAATGCATCTACAAGAATGGTTTCAACCAGCCACAAAATAAAGAAAGAACATGGCATATTACCAGAAGTTCCACATATTAGCAAAGGTCGGGTTATAATTATAACAAAGAAAGAGAAGGAAGCAGTGTGCACTTTCTATGAATCAGATGAAATAAGCAGAATATGTCCAGGCAAGAAGGATTGTCTCAATTAGGAATCATGAAGGAGAGAAGCAACTACAGCAGAAACGATTGGTGCTTGGTAATTTACGTGAGATTTTCGCTGTTTTCAAGGCAAATGACACTAATCCAAAAATAGGTTTCTCATCATTTGCTGCATTGAGACCCAAGTGGTGTGTCTTGGCAGGAGCTGGAGGAACACACTCGGTGTGTGTCTGTACCTACCACCAAAATCCCAAACTTCAGCTATCAGCTTTGGGGGAAAAACAACTATCATATAAAGACCTCATTCTCTATGCAGTTTGTGACAGTGAAAAGGAAGAGTGTATGCTACAAAAATGTGCATTGTGTCCAGGAGAAGAAGGTGTTATTGCATTCCTTGAAGGATTGGAATCTGTTCAGGATGCATTCGGCACCATAATTACATACAAGCAGTGGACTTCCACGGATCGGACAACCCTTATTAACATCGGTGAATCCCTTGAAAACTTCATTAAGTCTTTGGCAACTAGAATTTGTGCACTAACAAGACACACTTATGTGGCTGATGCACAAGCAAGTTTCCTAAAAAAACTGAAAGCTAATCTGATGGTCACTGAAGGTATTCTCCTAGGAGACTTCTCTGAAAACTACTCATTTATTGTACAAGATGCTGCACAAGGTTACCATTGGGAAAATAGTCAGGCAACAGTTCATCCATTTGTGTTCTACTATAAAGTAAATGAAAATGATGTTGAAATTAAAGTTAAAAGTTATTGTTTCATTTCTGATGACATGAAACATAGTACAAACCTTGTCTTTGCGTTCTTAAAGCAACTGATCCCCATGATAAAAGAAGAGAGCTCAGGCCTGCGGAAGATTCATTACTTTACTGATGGTTGCGGAGGGCAGTATAAGAATAAATATAACTTCACCAAATTGTGTCACCACAAAGAGGACTTTGGACTGGATGCTGAATGGCACTTTTTTGCAACTTCACATGGCAAAAGTGCTTGTGATGGAGTCGGAGGCACAGCAAAAAGAATGACGGCTCGTGCCAGTCTTCAACGTACATTTAAAGACCAAATTCTGACACCACTTGACATGATGAAATTTCTGGATGAGAAAGATACCAGCACAAAATTTGTATTCTTATCGAAACAAAATGTCCAGCAGACAACTGAATTCCTGGAAAATAGATATAAAAATTCTGTAACCATCCCAGGTACTCGTAGATTTCATAGATTTGTGCCTATTAGTCATACCCAGTTGGAGGTTGGTGAGATTTCCTCAGGTCCTACAAAAATTATGACAGTTGTGCATCCATCGTTTAAAGATAATTTACATGAGCAAAAGCACATTTCAACTGAAGATATACAAGTTGGGGTATATGTAGCTTGTAACTATGATGATAAAATTTGGTTTGGATTAGTGGTTGAAGTATCAGAAGAATTTAGTGATTATAAGGTCAATTTTGTCTCCACATGGAAGATGTTCTAAACATAGTTTCCCTTCTCGTCCTGACTCATGTTGGATGTTATCATCTGATATTATCCAGACAATGACTGCTCCATCATTGACAGCAGGTTCAAGAATAATTCAGTATGCCTTTGATGATCATGAGATGCTAACAGTATCTACATAATATGATACTCCTTTTTTACTCCTATTTTATATGATACTCCTATATATATATATATATATATATATATATATATATATATATATATATATAATATATATGTTTGTATTAATGTATTATTATTTATTAATAAAAGTAATTATAAAAAAAAGTAAAATATTTCTAAGGGTGGAAAGGTGTGGTTGTAGGGGTGGAGGAGACCACAATAAAATAGAGATCTATATCATAGTTATACCTATGGTACCTAGCTTATATCTAAGTGATTTTGTATCACGTTTCTAATAATAAGCACACCAGACAAAAAATTAGTCACCCCTCTCAGAATGTACCTAATAACGTGTGACGGCGCCTCTGGCCTTGATAACCGCATGAATCCGGCGAGGCAGAGACTCTACGAGGTTGTGCATGTACTGAACATCGATTTGCTGCCACTCGTTCATCAGCCGGTCCCGAAGTTCCGCCAGAGTCCGTGGGTGACTATTCCTGCGCTTCACTTTCTGTTTCCAGCCTGAACAACACCTTCGACGCATTCAGGATTAAAGGCTTCATTGGACCTGCGATGTACTCGTCGCCTCCCATCATTGGAGAACAAACAAAAACGGGACTCATCGGACCAAATTACACGTTTCCAATCTGCTGCAGTCCAGTTTTTGTGCCTCTGAGCCCATTTATAACGTGCCAATTTGTGACTTGCTGTTAACAGCGGCCTCTTCCATGGTACCCTGCTCCAGATGTCCATCACATGCAGTTCTCGTCGCAATGTCCGTTCGGAAATTGGTCGCTGGAGAACATCATTGGTTTCTTGGAGCAATTGTTCTCTGGTTTGAAAACGATTTGCAGTTACTAGACGAGAAACATGGCGGCGGCCCCTATTGTCGAGAATTGTTTTCCGGCCACAGTTACGCCGTCGATTGTCAGTTGATTGCGAACTACACCACTCTTTGTAAACTCGCTGGACAGTACGCGTTGACACACCAACAAATTGGGCTACTTCAGACATTTTGTGTCCGTGGGCTCTGCCAAACACGATGGCTCCTTTTTGCCACTGAGTAACGTCTGCCTCACGACCCATTTTGCAGACTATATCCAACACACACTTTGTTCTTCACCACCTCACGAAACAGATCTGATCCTGTGTGCTACGTCACCGCTACTTGTCACTTACCAATGCTACATCAGCACCCTCTGTGTGACCTTGAACTTCCTACTATCGGTGCTATTAGGGGTGACTAATTTTTTGTCCGGTGTGCTTATTTATTTTTGCTTAAGTAGTTTAAATAATGAATATCTCTAGATTTTAACAGTACATATATGCATATACGGTACATATGGCGATTTTGCCAGAAATTTGAAAAATAGCCAATTTGAAAAATTCTTTAAGACAGTATAGTTGGTGAATAAGATACATTTTTATTGTTTATATTAAAAGTGCAATGATGGAACTTCATTTTGTGTAAAGAAATGTTTCCCCAAAATGTGTGAACTTCAAGGTCAAAAGGTCAATTCGTTCCTTGAAAAAGGGTGAACATTTTTATTTGTTCTCCTATTGCTGATTTCGTTGCGTTTTTGGATTCTACAGCTCATTCTGAGTCCAAAAACATATAGTTTCATATGGTTATGATAATTAGTGAATGTGTGAGGTGCATCCAAAGATGCCGACCTTGAGCTATTTTGACCTTAACCTTGATTTTTCTGACCTTCATAACTCGTGAAGTAATGGTCGTAGAAAGCTGAAACTTTCACAGCTGGCTTTCTTGCACAAACGTACTTTATACACCAAAAATAAGCAAGATCTGAGATGGTCGGGTGTCAAAATGAAACTTTTTTGCTTCACCTGTGCTGGAACCCTCCAGTACTATGGGGGGCACCGCTCGGCAGAGGAATCTCTTTAAATAGGGTGTGTAAGGACAGAGAGTATCCCCTAACCCAAGATGCTGCCTCCCTATATCCCACAATACCTGTGTTGAGCTGTGGGATCTATCACCCAAATGCACATAATATATATGAAATAAACTAGTACCATTCATGCAATAAAAATGGGCTTAAACACCATCACCAGATGTCCCTTGCAGACATCAAACTATCCAACCTTCTTTTGAAAGAATCAAGTGTATCTGAAGTCGCCACTTCTTCTGTCAGACTGTTCCAAAACTTAATTACTCTGTAAAACTATGTTTTCTTAAATTTGTTCTACATCTTGGCTTAAATAACTTCATACTATGACCTCTAATCTGATTATTGTGATCTTTAATGAAAAGAGACTCAAAATCTATCTTATCCAACCCTTTTATCATTTTATACACCTATCATATCACCCCTTAACCTCCTCCTTTTTAATGAGAACATGCTTAGATACGCCAGTCTTTCCTTATAGTATGTCAATTGTCTTAGAGAGGGGATCATTCTTGTTGCTCATTTCTGTACTTTTTCCAGTTTTTCAATATCTTGTATCAAATAGGGACTATTAAATTGAATGCAGTATTCGAGGAGGGGTCTCACATATGAAATGTATAGTTGCTTTATAATATTGGGTGATTTGTATTCAGTGTGTGTCTGCATGAGATTAAGTCTAGCATTTGCTTTATTTCTGATTACCATACAGTGATTTGAGGGTTTAAGTTCATTTGTCACAGTGACACCCAAGTCTTTCTCTTTATCATCATTTTTAATCCAAATTCCATTCATATTGTATTCAAATTCTGGATTTTTTGGCCCAATATGCATAACCTTGCACTTATCAACATTAAATTTCATCTCCCACTTATCTGCCCAGGCTGTTACTCTGTCTAAGTCTTTTTGTATTGTCATTGCTCCTGCTACTGACTTAACATTATGGCTTAATTTTGTATCATCAGCAAATTTTGAGGTTTTACGTGATAGGACCTTCTCTAGATCATTTATATAGACAACAAAAAGCAGAGGTCCCAGAACAGACCCCTGTGGGACTCCACTCAATACGGGTCTCCAAGTAGACTTATTTCCATTTAGATGAACTCTGTTGTCTATTTCTCAGCCATTCTTCTATCCAATCAGCTATATGACATCTTATACCATGGGCTCTAACTTTTACCAACAATCTTGCATGAGGAACAGTATCAAATGCCTTTGCAAAATCTAAGTATACTATATCTACTGGCTCTTTATTGTCCAAATGCAATAGTCATTCCAGCTCAACTGGTACAGATTTCAGAAAGTTGGTTGGGTGACCATCTCCGATTTTCTTTAAATTTTCAGGGTTGATTCATACACCATTCAATAGCTTAAATCTAAAATTTTAGCTTCCTCAGTCAAAAACTTTTAATTTTATGGTCGCTTAAATGGCCCCCACCTTCGACAAAAAATGCCCATGTTGGGCTTGATCGGCCAATGCCTTCATTTTGAGAGGCCCTGAAAAGTGTCTTTTAATAGGAGTAGAAGCTTCAAATTTATCATGCCAATACAACTTTGGTGGGCTTTTCAATTTTGCAAGCTAAAAGGCTGTGGAACAAATAGTTTCTGAGTTACAAGGGCTTAAACATGGCCCCATTTTGAAGCTTGCATCAATTCCTCCCACTTTTATGACTCTACCATTTTCAAAAGTTTTAGTTCTACATCAATCACAGCTGTTTTAATACTCCTAATAGTCTCTAAGGGTTGTAAATTTATGAGTGAAATAAAAAAATAACCAAAAGATTTATTTTTATTTTTAAAAATTTCCAAAAGTTAAATGTTAAATTATCTAAATAAGTTTTACTCATAAAAAAGACATAATATATACCTAGATTATTACTACATTTGCAGTTAACACAACAGATGGACCAGCTTATAGGCTCAATACTTGGATCTACCTAAGTAAATCATGTAGAACCGTGTTCTATTGCTCTTTAAGCACTTCCTAGTAATTTAAATTATGCAGTTAGTACAGATAAACTAGCAGTAACCACCATTTTCAGTACAAAACCTTAAATTTAAGTAGCTTTGTTGTATTACTTCCCTTAATACAAGTGTACAATACTTAGCTATATACAATAATGAATTCCTGAGTTTTTAAGCATGTGAATTATTGGCTATAAGTTCATATTCTTTTTTTAATGTGTTGTTTTATGTAAATTCGTATGTAAACTTATATATAGCTAATAACTCTTATGTTTAGACACTGACTCAGGAATTTATTATTGTACTCAGGCTTTAAGTCTGATTGTCTTCAACACTCCATGGCCTCACAGCCATAAATTGGCAATTTATTATTCAGCTTGATACAGGTCTGTAGTTACTTAGGCTTTTTTTAAATACTCCTCAATTTTAGATAAACAATCATTTGATAACTTGTACTGTCTCCCCATTTTCCCAGCAACTGTAGGTGGTTCAATTGAACACAAAACATGTTGGAATGGAATCCAGCAAACGTCCTCTTGTTCAGGCCATTTAAAAGGATTCTTTTTCATGAAATTTACTAATAGATCCTTCTCAGTATCACACACTTCAACTATGTTTCCAACAAACCAGTCACCTTCATAGAAACAGGCCACATATGTACCAGGTTTATATTGGTAAGCCACATTTTCTTGTGTAGCATTGAGGAAGGAAAGTTGTACGTTAAAGAAATTTTCATCACTAGAAATTTTGTACAGTTTAATGCCTGTTGATGAAGGTCTAAAGCAGTGATATGAAGGGTTCCTGGGATTGTCTTAATTAAGGAATACCTTTTTTCTAACTCAAATAAATTAGCATTTTCCTCAATTTTAGCTGAATCAATGTACAGAAATTGTATACCATTAATATTAGATTTGCACCAATCGAACATCTCTTTTGGATTGGTGATGTGACCTTTACTTGTTGCTTGTAGACTTGCCCGGGCAACTAACCTTTTGACGGTGCCACCAACACCATCACAGGGGCTCTTTCCGTGAGAGGTGGCAAAAAAGTTCCATTCACATGTTAGTTGGAAATCTTTTTCATGTAACACTGAATTAATGATGTTTTTATAGTTTTTATATTGACTTGCTGCGCCATCGCTAAAGTAACAAATATGTTTTAGTTTAGGATTCTGACTTTTAAGTAATTTCAAGGCTTCACATAAAAAAGAATGAACTGCAGTTGTGTTGTGTGTAAGTGAATCTGATATTACACAAAAATTTGTAACTTTTAGTTCACCATCAACTTTTTGATAGCAGACTACCGGATGCAAGGTAGCCTGGGTATTGTCCCAGTGATGCCCTTGTACGGCATCCTGAATTATAAAACTATAGTTTTCAGAGAAGTCAACAAGCACTAATGCTGTAGAATCATTGAGGTTTTCTTTACAGTCGGACAAATATTTTGATTGGGCTTTTGCTATGAAATGGTGTACTTTCAACTTTTTTGCACTTTCACATATGTCTTCTACTACATTCAAAACACTTTTTGTCATTGTGACCAGTTGGGTATGGTCTGTATGAAGCCACTGCTTAAAGGAAACCTCATCCATGTCATAATCATTGTTTTCAAAAATGGTAAGAAGCCAATCCCGTAATTCATTTAAACCAGGACATGTTTTGCAGTTATTAATCATGCAGTTTCTGGTTTCAGTGTTGCAGACTATTTTCCCTAGTAACTCTCTTAATTCTACTTTGACGGGGAGTGATTCACATAAAAGTTTAAAGTTCTGGTGTATTTCACAAATGCATACATTGTGTGATCCTTTACTCCCCACACCCATACACCATTTTGGTCTCAGTTCAAAAAACTTTGATTTGGAGATTTTGTCATTTGGATATTTATTTTTGTAAAGCGTATATAATTCTCTGATATTTGTCAACAACAGTATTTTCTGCTTGTGAACCTTCCCTTGTGGTGTTTTTATTGATTTGTAGTCTTTTTTACCAGGGCATTCTCTAGTATATTCATTGTTTTGGAAAAATTCTATCACTCTTTCCTTTATTTCATCGCTTATACCCTTGCTACTCTTTTTATTTCTCATTATAGGAAGGATACCTTCTTTTCTCTTTAAGGCCCTCACAGCATTAACCATTCTGGCTGACACTTCAAATTCTTTCATAATTCTTTCTCTGGACCAGGTTTTACCAATTGGAAGGAGTGTTAGAATTTGTATCTTTTCTTGTCTGGTACTAGTTTTACACTTTTCTTTCAGTTCCTCTATCATATGCTGATAACACTTTTCTTCCTCACTCTCTATAGGTTTCTCCGCTTCCTCATCCAAAATGCTAGGCTTCATATGAAGTACTTTTGACAGCTTTGATTTTGTTGATGTTTCAATTTGCTTTAGTTTCCTTTTCGCGTAAAACTTTCGATCTCTTGCTCTTACATACTTAATGGGTGAGCATTCTAGTGAACCTAACGTTTCGTCAAATGTCTCCTTAACTATTTCTTCTGGAACATATTCATCACTACCTGAGTCTTTTTCATCTTCAATCGTCTTGGCTCTAGAGAAGCATGTTGAGCAAAGTTTCTGTCCTGGTATCAGATTCAGTCTAGTTGCTATGTCTTTGTCAATAATTTGTAGTGATTCTGCAAATAAAGTAGGGTAATGTAAACTCTAAACACATTGGAAAATAATTTTAAAACCTCAACATTTGGTTATAGGCTATTCGTATAAAATATTCAAAACATATGCATTCAGTAGCACAGTATATAGCCTACCCTATTAAAATTAAATAGCTAATTTAGGTTACAATTTACAATATAAACTTCTTTATGAAATATAAATATATTAGTACCTATATTTACTTACTTGTTATCTTCTTTCGATGATTTCTCCATGGATCTTGGCAGCTACGTTGCATTTGTTGGTAATGCATTCCAAACATTTTTTCATGGTGGTAGCATACAGTAGCACTATTTGGGTTGATTACAGTTGCTTTTGTTCTCCACAATAGCAGTTTCCTTGTTTCATCTGTCAGCTCATGTAAGGTATACATACCCACCTTCCTGGTGAGTCTGTGTTCATGACATGGATCATCCAAGTACATACCAAAGCTGCACTTTGATTCTTGATTAGAATAAGCCATTATTACAGGCAGTAAAATTAAGTTAATTGCTCTAGTTAAATTTTCTGAAAATAAAAGATCATGATCTATAAAATAGGCCTGGACATTAATGATTAACCATCATGTTTTACATTTAAAAATATACAAAGCGAAATGAGCTACCCAGAGCCCTTCGAGTCGCTGGTTGTTTTGACAGACATATTAAATTTCTTGTATGTTTTAGACTTATTTACATATTATTACAATTGTAAATCAACTTAATAAGTAATAAAATGGAAGTAAAATTACAATTCAATGTCATAAATAGAAATTTAAAAAAAATTTGAGATTTTTCACAAAAAGCACTTTTCTTTGAATCACCAAAACTATATGAAGGAGTTGAGTTGAGATCTATTCCTTAATATATGTTTTTTTACACATATGTATCTTTCTTTACTAGAAGTATCAACTCCCTGACTAATTTCGGACACCTTTATATTAAGCACCAAAGTTGATGTTAATTTTGCAAATTTTGTGAAAATATCAACTTTTGGAAATTTTTAAAAATAGAAATAAATCTTTTTTTGGTTATTTTTTTATTTCACTCATAAATTTACAACCCATAGAGACTATTCGGAGTATTAAAACAGCTGTGATTGATGTAGAACTAACACTTTTGAAAATGGTAGAGTCGTAAAAGTGGGAGGAATTGATGCAAGCTTCAAAATGGAGCCATATTTAAGCCCTCGTAACTTAGAAACTATTTGTTCCACAGCCTTTTTGCTTGCAAAATTGAAAAGCCCACCAGAAGTTGTATTGGCATGACAAATTTGAAGCTTCTACTCCTATTAGAAGACACTTTTCAAGGCCTCTCAAAATGAAGGCATTGGCCGATCAAGCCCAACATGGGCATTTTTTGTCGAAGGTGGGGGCCATTTAAGCGACCATAAAATTAAAAGTTTTTGACTGAGGAACCAAAGATTTTAGATTTAAGCTATTGAATGGTGTATGAATCAACCCTGAAAATTTCAAGAAAATCGGAAATGGTCACCCGACCACCCCTGTACCAATTGAGCTGGAATGACCCTTATCCAAGTTATTCATTAGTCCTTCCATACATCTTCTAAGCTATAAAATTCATGGTATGAAAATGTTTGACATTACTATTTTTCATTAATTGTATTTCTATCCTTAGTATTTGAATTTTCATTGTATACTATTGTCAGTTTGTATTACAGTAGAGTTGTGCATTAATGTTAGATAGGGACTGTTGAGAGGCACATTAATGGGAGACATATGTTGCGTAAAACAGGAATGAAAATTTGTAAAGTATGTAAATGGTGACATTGCTCTCACCTGACATGCCATTATAGGTATACTCCCAACTTTGTCAAAGATATCACCAGATCCCTGAGATTTGGGTGGTACCTTATTTCCAGTGGTGATCCTTTTGTATCTTTGTGTGTATGGTTTTAGTGCTTTTCAGTCCAGAGCTCCAGCAGTGTGCCCACCCCATGGGAATGGGAACTGAGTTGTAATATGTATGTATGTGTTGGAGTTTGACTTTTGACTGAGCAAATCAGAATTAAATAAAAAATTAAGGTTAGAACTTTTCAAAGTGTTTAGTCAAGATTTGAAGTTGAAATTTATTAGTTAAATAAAGTTAACTGCAACTTTTGAAAAATATGTTCTTTAAAAACATATATTTCAAGAGGTTTACAAATTTTTCATTTTTTGAATCATGAATTTTTAAGTTTTTATTTCTGGCTTTTCTCATTTACCATCCGTGACTTTCCATCTCTTAAATCGTCAGGCTAGTTAGGACCTGTAGATAAAATTGTAGTTTTGTTTCATGGGTGGGTAACTCTTTGGTTGGTGGCACTGCTTTACATTCATTTATTATCCTTTTGTGTTTACATTAGCATCACATTCTCAGATGGATCTGAAGAATTAATTTGGTCTGGAAAAGACTTGGGACCACCTTGTAAACTTAAATTTCCAGAGGCAGAAAAAATAATGACATCCATTAAGTAATTTGTTTGAACTAAGTAGTCTTCCTGAAGCTGTAAAACCAAACATTGAGACTCACTCCTCAATTGAGGATTGAGAATACTCTTTTAGTATGAAAGGAATGATTATAAAATCTTAAAGATTGTTTGTTCCTGGAATTTGTTTTCAAAAGAAGTATTTTGTTAGCATAATTTGGTTGGTTAAAGGTTTCACTGGTCTTAATTTCAAGTGAAAAGGGTAATAGTTTTTTATATAGTAAAGCTGATTTAAAGGATTTAATTTTTTATTAAATGTACCTTTTTACCACATATTTGATTATCCTTCATGGTGTGGAGCGTGAAGTAATTTTTTCATTAAGTTCTGAAGCAGTGGCGTACTAAGGGGGTTGCGAGGGGGGTGGTCTGCCCCAGCTGACAGCCAGGAGTGGGGTGCCATCAGGAAAGTTGAAATACCAGGACTGTACAAGTTTTCAAACCAAATGAAAAATTTGCCAAAGTAAGAAAAAAAAATTTAAAATGTTCAAACTACTACAACAGCTTAATGTTAATTTCCACTATAAAATAAATTTTTATTTTTATTGGCAATACAAAATTTACAAATGAAAAATTAAATATTTGATAAAAATTACATTGAAAGGTGAATGTTTGTTGATGTTTTAGTCATCAGTTTGTTGAGCATAGCCAGCTGGCTGCAACTGACATTCCAAGTCTTGTTCACTTGACACTGTGACTCCACATACATGAGGTATGTTTCATTAAATAATTATGATAAAGCATAAAGTGCTGGTGTTTATGTGGTAGTTATACCAGTGTCCAGTAATTTTTGACAATGTGGTATCATAGTGATGTTTAAGTGTTTATAAATGATAATAATGATGATAAAAAATGATAATTAATTGTCTCTGCTTGTCTGAGTTGATAACTGATAACTCAATGGGTATCTGGTTGAAAAAAGTTGAGAACCACTTGTTTGAAGCTTTTCTGTTGTAATAAATTTTTTTTACTTATTTATTGGATATACTGTACTGTAATTTTCATTTTGTCAGTGGTCTAGATTGTGAGTAATGCTCATAGTTTTCTGCTTTTTAAGGGTCATGTTTGCACCCCCCCCCCACACACACACACACAAAAATAATAATCACAGACAATTTGTTCAGTTTCAAGTCATAATAGTTCATGCTTGTTATGCATGGTCAGTCATGCTTTATACCTTTTGATTTTAAAATTTTGCAGAAAACATCCACGATGAAGCGAAATTGACCCAGTGGATTACAACAAAGAAAAATGAAGGTGGCAAGAGAAGAGGTGGCTCAGGCAATGTCCGGATCAATTGTAGTTTGTAGTTTTTCAGGTGGTTTTTTTTCTGAAAAAACCCACTGGAGACAATTGGGTCACGTCCAATCAGGCCAACCCTGGTGGTTGTAGATAGCCACTATTCTAAAATTATTAATAGTGGTGTTCCTCAGGGCTCTGTCCTGTCACCCACTCTTCCTCTTATTTATTATTGATCTTTTAAGTTGCATTTCCTGTCCTATCTATTCTTATGCCAATGACTCCACCCTTCATTTCTCCACCCGTTTCACAAAGCTTCCCCCTCAACAATCACTCTATGCTTCATAAGAGAGAGCAATGGTGCATCTGACCTGATTTTTCTACTATCTCTGATTGGGGCAGAGAAATCTCGTGGTTTTCAATGACTGCCAGTTCCAATTAGAGTACGAGCTGCTTGGTATCGATCTGAACCTGGTAGGGACAAACTACAGGTTAATCTTGGTGTACAGACCTCCACATCTCCTCCTTGAGGAGGATACAACCCTGTACACTGAATTCTGTAGCCTGCTAGAGGACAGGGTGTGTGTGTGTGTGTGTGTGTGTGTGGCATAAACTGGGAAGACAGGACTGCTGATGCCAAAGAGAGGAAGCTAGTTGACTTTGCTGATGAAAACTTCCTGACTCAATGGGCCTATATGAGGTGAAAGTGTTCTAGACTTAGTATTCATGACCAAAGACAATCTCGTCACTGGCCTCACTGTTGATGAATCATTGGGTGGGAGTGATCATGGTCTGATTAGGTTCTGTGTGCGTGTCCCTCAGGTGAAGCATAGTAACTTGAGAAGCAGTAAACTCGATCTATGGTAGGTGGACTTTGTTGGCCTCCAGGATAGTGTAGGTGAGATGGGGTTAGAGGTTGGTGGCAATGTTGAGGGAATGTGGAGTGCATTGCATTCCAGGACCAGTTTATGGTGCTGCAGTCTGCTGCCATACCCTCAAAACCAGTCACCCCTGCTTCAGCGCAACCTAAGTGGTTCAGTCAGGACATCGCTTCGGCTTTCTGAAATGGGAAAGCTGTATATAGGAGGGTGAAGGCCAATCATTCCCATGAGAACACAGGCATATGTCCACCTGTGCAGGGGAGTGAAGAAAGTTAAGCTAGCCAAATGTAATGAAGAACTCTGGGTGGCAAGCCTTTGCAAGGAGTTCTTCAGTTATGTTAGTAGAAAGCCCATTAGAAGCATGATAGGCCCATTAAAGGACTCCAGTGGCACGTTGTGGACATTGCTAATGTGCTGAATGAGTACTTTGCAGGAGTGTTCACCAGGCAGGACACCCGCGTCATCCCCGAGCCAGTCTTCAACAAATTGTTGGAGATGGGCCAGGTGGCTAGAGGGAAGCCAACATGACTCCTCTCTTTATGAAAGGGGCTCATGAAAGTCCAGGGAACTATCATCCCATTAGTCTCAGTTTGGTTGTAGGTTAATTACACTATACAACAGTGAAAAAAAAAAGAAATGAGATCATTATTTTTATGGCTAATTATATGTGTAGATTGCAAAAATAACACTCATTTATTTGTATCACCCACTGATTTTATGAAAATGACCCTATTTCATTGTATCATTTTGAGAACCACTGGTTCTCTGAACGCATCTTTTACATTTTGTTCAGTCATGCATATGCTGTGGTGGTGGTGTTTGGCTGTGTTTCCACTTTGATTTTATGAAAAAAAATTTCATTAATCATTTAAAACAAAATTGTCAGCCATATTTTATCATAAATCAGTGCTATAAGTGAGTATTATTGAATAACAGCTATCAAATTATGTATATTTCACCGACAATGCCTATATTGTGTGAAATTACAAATTGATCTATCATTTTCTTATTTTACAGGTTTTTATTGATGTTATGCTACAATGCTAGAGAGTGCAAAAATTTGCCAGGCAGTTTTTGTTATATTTGTGGGACATTAACGTTAAAACAGTATAAAAGGAAGTTGACTTCTCATGTGAAAAAGCTTTATGAATTATACTTCGCATGCAAAGTTGGTGATCAGAACAAGCACTGGGTGCCTCATATCTGCTGTGTGAGATGTACAAGCTCATTATCTGCATGGTTCAAAGGCACTGGTCCTGGTCTGGGATTCGGTGTCCCAATGGTATGGAGAGAGCTGCTGGACCATTCAACTGAATGCTATTTCTGCTTAACGAACATCACAAGTTTGAATCTTTTATTTTTCTGAATATACGTCAAATTTGGTGTTTCTAGCACATTTTAGCATATCCTGCTCTGCATAATGTATTACACAATTATGCTATCTTAAGTAGTCATCAATGTCTATTGTCTCACATTACAGGCTGCAACAGAAAAGGGAAAAAGGCTATAGTTTACCCAAATCTTCGTTCTGCTATGCGTCCTGTGGAACATTCTACAGATATACCCATCCCTCATCCTCCAGCTGAAATGCCAACCAATAACACAGACTCTGACAAATTGGAATCAGATGGCGAATGCTATGAAGCTCAAGTCGAGTCCAAGAAAGAACAACATCTCATCACGCAGCCTCAACTCAATGATTTGATCCATGATTTAATACTTACCAAGCAACAAAGTGAACTGCTGGCCTCACATCTAAAAGAATGGAATCTGCTGGCGGAAGATGTACAAATTACAGCATTCCGAAAGCGCTCCTTGGATTTGCAGGAATATTTCACAATGAAGAACAATCTTTGTTATTGCATTGATATACATGGTTTGTTTGATGCTCTGGGTTTGTGCTATGAACCGAATCAGTGGAGATTGTACAGTGTTAAGGGTGTACTGCTGCACAATGGGAATACAATGCCTTCTGTTCCAATTGTTCATTCACTCGTCTTGAGAGAAACATATGACAGTGTTGCTTTTATTCTGGACTGTATAAAATACAATGAACATGAATGGCTTATCTGTGCAGATTTGAAGGTTGTGACTATACGAAATACATGTTTCCTATGCAAGTTGGATAGCCGAGCAACAGAGGCGTACCAATACTTTTTGCCACTCGGGGCGAAAATGTCAACCCCCGCTGCAACAATTTTCAATTTTAAAAACAATTCCTTTATAAAAATACACTTCTAAACAAAACTTTTATTGGAAGAAAAAATTAAATAAAGCAACTTCAATTTTAACCGTACATGATACACTACATAATTTTAACAATAACTATATAATGTATAATGCCTAGTTAAATTTTCGGACTTTCATAACAGAAAATTCATGAATGATTTTTTCTATGTCCATTGTCTCTGCAACTTCGCGTTCAATTGAAATAATTGCCAAATTGCTCAGTCTAGCTAGATTGACTTATAGTTGACCTGAGGTAAGTTTTTATAAGTTTCAGTTTCGAGAAACTTTGTTCACAACTTGCCACGGACATGCATGTAGTTAGACAGATCCGGAGGGCAATTGTTATATGAGGCAAAGATTCCACTAGATCCCATTTAACGATCCACTGAAGTAGTTTTAACATATCCCAGTTCTTTGGATCATCATCGATGCTTATGCTTTCGAAACTGAGCAAATGTCTGCGCAAACGCTTTATTTCTTCCAGTAGGCTTCCTGGATTAATGTCATTGTAGATGGAAGAAAAATTATTGACCTTGGTATTAATTTCTTCATCTTTGGACTGATTCAAAAGGTACGAAGGAGACAGAAATTCAAAGTGATCATTCATGTTTTTAAGACAAACTGTGCGTTTTTCAATTTCTGCTAATAAACGATCCATGATTTCAAAAAATTCTCTGCGTACATCCTCTTGCACGGTCAATTCAGCATCACGAGCTTGCTCTCCAGGCATTCTTCTCCGTCTCCTGACTCTGCGGTCTATACTGATATCCATTTCATTACAGAACTCTTCAGCGGCATCTGCAGCGTTTGATACTACTGCCTCTCGTTCATTAGTTAAAAACACGGATAAAGAGTTCATTTTTAATGCACACTGGTCTAAAGCAAGTCCCTTTCTTTGAAAATATAGCTGAGCATCATTGATTTCTTTCAGCACTGGATCCCAGAAAAATAAGTACACAATGAATATGTATGACATGATGGAGGTCAACAGAGCTTCAACATCGCCCTTTGTGTCCAGATTTTCAGAGACCCCTTCACTCAGTTCTTCCAAGGCACTAACAACGTGAGTCAAGTTCTTCTTAAGACTAGAAACAGCATCATACTTAGCACTCCACCGCGTATCAGAGACTGCTTGACAGTGATTTTGGAATGTTTTGTTAAGACATCCCAACGATCAGTAGAGGAAGAAAAGTAGACAAAAATTCGTTCAATTGTTCCAAAGAAAGTTACAGCATTAGGACTCAGTCCCACGGCATGAACTCCAGCCAAGTTCAGCGAGTGGTTATTGCAAGGAATGAAAACAGCGTGTTTGCTAACATCAAGAATTCTGCATTGAACTCCAAGATGAATACCTGCCATTGTAGCAGCATTGTCATACCCTTGACCATAACAATTCTGGATATCGAGCCCATCCTCACGGAGCTTAGTGACAATGAGATCAGTAACTGCCTCAGCAGTCTTCCCCTCTAATTTAATAAAATCAACGAAGGATTCCTTCACCTCTACATTACCATCTTTAATCGACACATAGCGAATTACCTGAGACATCTGATCAATATGCGATATATCTGGTGTACTATCAAAAATTATTGCAAAGTACTTTGCACTAGACACATTATCAATTATACATTTTCAAACATTACAGCCGATTAGTGTGATGAACTCATTTTGAATGTTAGGTGACAAATACATAGTGGATATCTTGTCAGTCATTCGTATTTTTGTAAGATGTTCCCTAATTACTGGGTCATATTTGCCCATTAGTTTTATTAACTCCAAAAAGTTTCCAGAATTGCCAGCTAGCCCAGCTTCTTCATTTAAGTTCTCTCGGTGCCCTCGGAATGCAAGATCTTGTTTTGCCAAGAACATGATGCAGTCATAAATTCATCTCAGTATTTCTTTCCACTTAGCAGTAGTATGTTTTATTTGCAACTGATGTGCATTATCTATTGTAGCATTCAACTGAAGGCGCATAGACAACTCTTTCCATTGTTCAAAGCATTGGGTATGATATGGACTGTTTTCATGTTCAGGTACTCTTGGATTCAGTTTCCTCCAGGCAAAAAATCCTTCTTCTTTTCCAAATGCACTGGAGATGTTGTTGAAGAGACAACAGCAAAAGCAATGCAAGCTACATTTTGAAGGTGAGAAGATTAGCCATGACCTTTCAATTTTTTCGCCATTTTCCAAAGTTTTGAAATACCAAACTTTTGACATTTACCTATTGTTTGAATCAGCTGGAAAGGGTCCATTCATGTTTTTCAAATGTGATGGTCCACGTTTAATGAGTTTGATTCTCAAATTGTCCATCATTGGAACAGGCCAGTTGCCAGAATCGTTAAACAGACTCTGTGGCTGATGGGTGGGTGGGTGACTTTGTGATGTAGATGAGGGTTGATCCTGATTATTTGGAGGTTCACTTGAAGTTGCCGCTTGAACATCTATCTCTAAAGATATATCACATTGCGGTTGATCTCCTTGCTTCCCAGAAGGCACTGAAGGTGTGTATGAGAATCCCATTACTGATGAAATTGCTTAGCAGCACGCTTGCCTTCCTCCTCTTTTTTTCGCGAAGATTCTTGTATGCAGCACCACTCAGTCTCTGTTGTTTGCTCATGTTTGCTAATTCAGTAGGGTATCTGCAAAATAAAACAACCATTAATTATTATCATCATCAAAGCTCAAAGAATGCAAAGCCTAACCTAAATAATATAGGGAAAGTCTGAAAAATAGGGCTGGCAATCTTTCCGATGTGAAAATTTAACGCAACTATTTGTGGAAATAGTGGCATTGAGGTGGCATATATAGCATTTAATGATGATTTTTCATCAAAACCATGGATATTTTGTACACAAATAACGCGCGACAATGATGAGATATAATTTTTTGGAGGGTTGCATTTTAAAACATAAAAACCCAAAATTTTGCATACTGCGCCCGCCTGACAGTAATTTGCCGCCCCTTGGGAAGTGCCGCTCGGGGCGGTTGCCCCTCTCATCCCTCCCTTGATACGCCACTGCCGAGCAAGGTCTGAACACTACACACGCTCAGTATGGCCACCGTGAGACAATTCCTCACCTGGATCTCACAATGTTATTCACGAACCACTAGTACGAAAGGAAAAGGTTATCTTGCCACCACTTCACATAAAACTAGGGCTGATGAAACAATTTGCAAAGGCGTTGAAACAGGATAAGCCTGCCTTCAAATATCTAAAGGAAAAATTCCCAAAAATAAGTGATGCCAAGATTAAAGAAGGCATATTCGTCAGCCCTCAAATTTGCCAACTCATGCAAGATGAACACTTTGAAGTGGTGATGGATGAGGTTGAGTTGGCAGCCTGGCATGCATTCAAAAACGTGTGCAGCGGTCTACTAGGAGAGACTAAATACAACAATTATGCTGCACTTGTGGATCAACTTATCAACTCATACCAATGTCTCATATGTAAGATGTCATTGAAAATTAATTTTTTGCATTCACATCTTTCATTCTTTCTGGAAAACACATCTGCTGTTAGCGATAAACACGGGGAGAGATTCCACCAGGATATAGCCATAATGGAGAGCTGATACAAAGGGAAGTGGAGTCCTGCTATGCTGGCCAATTTCTGCTGGAATTTAAAGCGTGACCAACCAGAAGCATCACACAAACACCAGCATAAATACAAATAATGAGTTGAAAACTATAATACGAGAGTTTTATGTTAATTTTGTGGATGTATGTTGAAGTATAGCAATAATTAAACTGTTCCATATGATAAAGCCTATCTGCAGGGGCATACCTAAAGTATTTGGCACCTAGGGCGGATCCTTCCTTTGGCACCTCCCATAAATAATTTTAAAATTTAAACACACAGAAAAATATATTATGTTTGTAAGTAGATTTTTAAACAATACAGTACTGTCATAAGCAAATTGGAAATAAGAAAAATGCAGGACATTAAAAATTCAGTGAACAGGTAATACTGCATTTTATTTTATATAAAAAACATAGGAAATCCAGTCTCAATGTTCAGCCTATTCTTCAAAGGTAAATAGAGAGGATTCATAGTCTCTGCTTTTGAGCCTTAATTTCTGCAAATTGATCAATGACCTCATCAAAATTCACCTTTGCATATTCATGTTCAATTGAAAGTAAAGCCAGATTTGTCAATCTTGTCTAACTCATGGTCGAGCGAAAGAAATATTTTATCAATTTCAATTTGGAAAAACTTCTTTCACATGAAGCAATAGACACACAGACGGTCAAAAAGAATCTCAAACACAGTGACAAGCTTGGCAAAGATTCACAAAAATCCCATTTCACAAACTCCAGAAATTGCAACGCTGTCCATTTCTTTCCCTTTTCAATGCTGATTTTGGCAGCTTCCAAATGCCTCCAAAGTCGTCCAATTTCCACATTGATATCTTTATCAGAGAATTTATCAAAAATCTGAGTCAAATTTGAAATATACCAGTACTTCTGAAGTTGTTCTTCTGTTGCAACAACCAAAGTGTTTGGCTGAATAACAGCGAAGATTGACAGAATTTGATCCATTGCCTTAGAATGAATCTCCAATTCTTGATGAAAGCGATCACGACATTCAAACATAGCCCTTTTTACTTCCTCTGGCAATGTGAGACCAGCATCCTTTGCCATCTCTCCTGGCATCCTTTTTCAGAGCTTTACTCTCCCTCTTCTCTCCATAGAAATGTCCATTAACTCACACTTTGTAGTTGCATAATGAATGGCCCTCTCCACAATTTCATTGCGCTGATCTTCAAGAAACAGTTTTAGAGCTTGGAGCTTCAGAATGCACTTTTCAAGGCTGATTCCAACTGTTTGCAAATACTTTTGTATGAGATTAATTTCTTCTAGGACTTCACACCAGAAAGAAAGGTAACTCAAAAAAGAGAAATCACATACAGCAGACAACAAAATCTGAGCTGATCTTCTTGTGTCCACATTTTCTTTGGATCACACAGTACTTCAAGGGTTGAGGTCAGCTTTTCAAAATTTGCCTTCACTGGTTTCACAGTGTCATAATGAGCACTCCATCTATGGAAAAACTATACGCGCTCACAACATGGTATCATATGTGGTACATTTATTTCATAATTAAATATAAATTATTAATTAATTGAATTAAATATCTATACAAAAATGCCTCGGGATTGGCGACATAGCCTATTGGGAATGAAATAATTGAATTGCCATACGTACAAAGAACCTGTATGTATGAATCAGCCTCACATAGCAACAAGAAAACCCAATTTATTGTTTAGTCTACCACAGGAGTAGACCAAACAAAAATTTTGCTAGTTCGGCAAATAATACACCAGAACCAAGGAACGGCTCTCAGGGCTGTTTATGTTACAGCGAACGCTTTAAACAGGGAAGACGTATAAAGTTTTCCCTCTAGTTCTGAGTGAATTCCTTATAATATAAAACCTAGTGACTATAAAAGGATAGGCCTATTCCTTCAGGGGTTTATATAGTGACTGCCTATATTAATTACCTTAAGTAAATTCGCCGCGTAACCCCATCGTGGCGGCCCTACACCGAAAATGACCGTCACGCCCTACATCGAAACAAACAAAGACCCAGCAAAAATAAGGTGAGGCAATTTCAGTTTTTATTAACATAAGGCTTCCCAACTCCCGACGCTAGAATTACCGTAATCAATATAAATATAAAGAGGTCCTTTAACAACCTACATATTTATAACTCTCTAACGAAAAATCATAGGGCTTTTGTCGGTAACCCTCCACTGAAGTCTGTTGGAAATTTCCAACGGATGAGGGCACAGGCAATCAACCCAGAGCCCTATATAGTTTTTTTCACACCATCTTGTCTGGGAAAGTATTTTGACTGTCATGCCTACTTTCTCCATCAGCACTTCCCATCGATGAGTTGAGACTGAAAAGAAAGAATAGACTCTCTCCAAGGTTCCCAAAAATGTCACACATGAAGAAAAGCTTCTAAATGAGTGCACTCCGCAAAGGTTCAGAGAATGATTTGCACAAGGCACAAACAAAGCCTTAGGATTAATATCTCTGAACTTTGATTGAACACCACCATGAATCCCAGCCATAGTTGCAGTGTTGTCATATCCTTGACCACAGCACAGGTTTATGTCTAGTCCATCTCTCTCCAGATGTCTCAGGATATCCCCTGTGAGCTCAGCAGCAGTCTTTCCAGCAATAGGGAAGAAGCCCAAGAATGATTCCTTTACTTCAACTTTGTCACATTCAATATGGACATATTTGATCACTTCACACATCTGATAAGTGTGGGACACATCAGGAGTGCTGTCAAAATAAAAGAATCCCAAAATACTTTGCTTTCTTGATATCAGCCAAGTTATTTTCTCTTGGTGTAATTCCCCAAAAGACAAATGAACTCATTCTGAATCTTTGGCAATAAATATGAAGCCACTCTCCTCCCAGATGGAATAGAATGCTTAATCCTTACAAAATGTTCTTTCAAAACTGGATCATAATTTGACAGCAACTCTACCAATTCCATGAAGTTTCTTTTGTTTGGTGATGACATGTCCTCTTTGTGACCACAAAAAGGAAGATTCTGGTGAGCCAGAAACAAGGTTATGTCCAAGAGGCAATGTAAAATATCCCATCATTTTCTCTCCTTGTCCATTGTTGCTTGATGAACTTGATAAATGGTTTTTTTGAAGCTTCAACCCTGCTCTCAAGGTCTTTCATTTCTCTAGGCATGAGAGATGCTGCTCAGAAGCCTCATGGTCAGACACCTTTGGGTTTAGCTTCCACTATGCTTGAAACTCAGTGACAAAGCTGGATGTTCCAATTCCTTTGTCATCAAGAGCAAGCAGTCTGCAGCAAAAACAAAACAAAAAACTTTCTTTTGATGGAGAGTAAACCATCCATGTTCTCAAAACTTACTCGCCATTTGGCAGAGCCTTATAGAACCATGCAGTGGTCAGCTGTCGACTCTTCCCTTTGGATTTCTCTCCTTGTCTTTGAACTGCACTGAAAGGTCCATCCCTATTTTGGAAGGGTTCACTTCCCCTCTTAATAAGATCAACTCTCAAGTCATTTGGAACCGGGATTGGCCAAGCAGCAACATCAGAATAAATTGAAAATCTATCAGTCTCCTCTTCTTCATCAGAGTCTTCCTCCTGTTGGTGTGGACTTCTGCTGGTGTCTCCTTCCTCTTCATAAGTTTCACTGCTTTTAGAAGATGAATTGCCATCCTCCAATCCTTGCTCTCTCTCTCATTTGAATCCTCTTGTGAAGATGAATTGCCATCCTCCAATCCTTGCTCTCTCTCTCTCATTTGAATCCTCTTGTGAAGATGCTTCTTGTATTTGCCCTTCAGATTCACCAGGCTGAATATCTTGAGGACTTTTTCTTATTGCACTTGATGTTGAAGGCGTCACATACTTCAAAATTGATCCAGACATTGCCTGAGCCACCTCTTCTCTTGCCTTCTTCATTTTTCTTTGTTTGAATCCACTGGGTTGATTTTGCTTCATAGTGGATGTTTTCTGCAAAATTTAAAAATCAAAAGGTATAAAGCATGACCAATGACCATGCATAACAAGCATGAACTATTATGACTTGAAATATATTAACTGAACAAATTGTCTGTTATTATTATTGGGGGGGGGGGGGGTTAAGTGCAAACACGACTCCTAAAAAAGCAGAAAACTATGAGCATTACTCACAAATAACTAGACCACTGACAAAATGAAAATTAACAGTATACCCAGTAAATAAAGAAGTAAAAAAAATTTATTAAATCATCAAAGCTTCAAACCAGTGGTTCTCAACTTTTTACAACCAGATACCCATTGAGTTATCAGATTATCAACCCAGACAAGCAGAGAGAATTAATTATCATTATTATTATCATTATTAATTATCATTATCATTTATAAACACTTAAACATCACTATGATACCACATTCTCAAAAATTACTGGACACTGGTATAAGTACCATGATATTGTTATAAACACCAGCACTTTATGCTTTATCATAATTATTTAATGAAACATACCTCATGTATGTGAAGTCAGTGTCAAGTGAACAAGACTTGGAATGTCAGTTGCAGCCAGCTGGTTATGCTCAACAAACTGATGACTAAAATGTCAACAAATGTTCAATTTTCGATGTAATTTGTATCAAATATTTAATTTTTCGTTTGTAAATTTTTTATTGCCAATAAAAATAAAAATTTATTTTATAGTGGAAATTAACATTAAGCTGTTGTAATAGTTTGAACATTTTTAATTTTTTTTCTTACTTTGGTGAATTTTTCATTTGGTTTGAAAACTTGTACTGGTATTTCAACTCTCCTGATGGCACCCCCCTCCTGGCTGTCACCCAGGGTGGACTGCCCCCTTAGTATGCCACTGCCTATCTGTTTATCAATATATTCCTATTTTTTGGTATGAAGATTTTAAGCAGGCATTACAAAGAAACGTGATGTGATAGAAAAACCTATTTTCAGATTTGGAATCAGCACACTCAAAGTATTAAGAATGACTGAATGTTATTCCCATTTTTTTTTCTGAACCAAAAATTTGTTGTACAGTGATTTTATTAGAGGGGATAATAGCGGATAGGATTATTGCCCATTTGGATTCGTACAAGCTGCTTGGGGACTCCCAACATGGGTTTAGACGGCATAGGTCATATCTTACCAACCTGCTGGAGTGAGTATAATAAGTGTAGGGCGATTGATATACTTTATCTCAATTTTCAGAAAGCCTTTGATAGGGTATCTCTGCTGGCTAATGGCCAAAGTCCACACACTGGGTATTGGTGGGGAAGTAGGTAGCTGGATTGGAAACTAGCTGAAGAATAGATGGCAGAGAGTTGTAATTAAAGGGGCTAGCTCAGGTTGGGCCTTGGTTACTAGCAGGGTTCCTCAGGGTTCCATTTTGGGACCACTATTGTTTATCATTTACATTAATGATATCGATGCTGGCTTCGTCAGTAGGATTGCCAAATTCGCTGATGACACCAAACTTGGGGCCAGTGTTGGGATGCCGAAGTGATTGAGCAACTGTGTGTAGACCTACATAGCAGGCATGTGCACATGGGGGGGGGCTTGGGGTGCTTGAGCCCCTGCCCTTTTTCTTCATATCAAAAGTGCCCTTTTAGTCAAAATTCATAAATATATTGATTCGACATAAATTTGAATTAATTAGTTATATTTTTATTTAGTTACTGCTACTTCAACAGATTTTCAAAACTGGAATTACTTTGATCTATGATTTTTTTATTAGAATAATAAACTTAACATACCGTTACTATCATTTTGTCAATCAGGGAGGGCGTCCCTAGTGGTAACACTGACTGCAGCTGTTCACTGTTGATTGCGTCTCTTGGGTATGTGGGTGTATTGTTTACTGTTTGTTTATTTTACGTTAACCTAAGCTAACTAGTGATTTCTCACTGATAATTATGGTAAGTTGGAATCCAAAGCAGTGTGACATTACTCCAAAAAATATTGTATGACATTACTCGTAAAGTTGGTAAAAACGTCCATGTCCCCTACTTAGTCTTAGGCCTACTAGGCTAGGCCCATCAGTACACCAGTGTGTCAAACGATGGATTTTGGGTTTTAGTACTGGCATGAATTTCATTAAATTAATAAATGATTTATTAAACAACATATCATAACCTTTTCATTTTTAATATGAAATTGATTTTAAAAAAAATACAATTTTCATTAAAAGTGAATAAAAATACCTAGATTATTTATTATAAAACGACGCAATTTTTCCGCAAGGACGACAATTACGGTAGATCCTTCTGCCCTTTATCCTGCTGATTGATACTTATAAAAGTTATAAGTAAAGTAACTATTTAGAAATTGCATGCTATTAAATATTGTGAATTTGGTTAACAAAAGCTTAATTAGGTCTACTGCCTAGATTAGATTAGATTAGGCCTAAGATAATAAAAGTGAAGGGAAATATATTTTTGAAGCAATTTTTTTTTTTACTTTCAGAACTAAAAATGCCACACAAGGAAAGGCTTAAGAAACGGAGAGATAAGGAACTCCAAGAAGAGGATGCATTAGATTGTAAATCAAATAACCAAACTGATGGGCAGGAAGCAGAAAGAATGGAGACCCAGATTATTGAAGAAAAGAATGTATCTAAGTTTGGTGAACTGGGAGATAAAGAGGATATAATAAAAGGGATGGAAGCACAAGCGTACATACAAGGAATGGAAACACAAGAGGATATGCAAGGGATAGAAACAGATTTCAGCACAGGAGAGACGTCTGAAAATTCTCCAAATTTGCTTGGGCTAAGATACCCCACTGATCCAGCTAACACAAAAAAGTTTAACATTAAAGTAAATGATGAATTCCGCGAACTATGCTGCTCAGTAGGTCCAAATCAACCAGTAGTAAGCTATCCCAAAAATAAAAGAGGCCACTCTTTTCAGAGTCACTGGTATGAGAACAGACCTTATCTTGAGTACTCTGTAGAAACCGATAGTATGTATTGCTTCAGTTGTCGACTATTTTTGGGTGAAGGCAAATATAACACCAAAATAGCATGGAGATCAGTTGGAATAAATAAATGGCATCAGGCACTTGACAAAATAAAGGAGCATGTATCTTCTGAAGCACACATGATCACTATGGTCAGATGGAATAATTTTAAGAAGAAGACCTTGGAAAAAGCTTTTGAAGCAGCAGATAAACAAAACAAAACTGCAAAGAATGAAGAAAAACATAGAAATAAAGAAATATTATTTAGGCTGGTAGACATAATTTTATATTTAGCTCGGCAGGGACTACCGTTAAGAGGTGATGATGAAAGCCAAGCAAGTTCAAATAGAGGAAACTTCCTTGAACTGGTCCAACTGTTTGCCAAATATGACAGTGTCATCAAGAACCATCTAGATGCTGTACAGTGTACCTCATCTAAAAAGAAACCACAGGTGTCAATGCTATCAAACCATATTCAGAATGACATAATCAAGTCTTTGGCTACTTCTGTAAGAAAATCAATATTAAATGAAATCAAGGCAGCAACAATATATTCATTTCTTATGGATGAAACTACAGATGTTTCCCACACTGAACAGGCTTCTATGTGTATACGCTGTGTGTCTGATAATGAAATCAAAGAGCGTTTCATTGAAGTGTGTGATGTAGAGTCTACAACTGGTGAAGAGCTGGAGAGAATGGCCCTGTCTTTTTTGGAAAGAAATGGCTTACAGATAGAAAACATGAGTTGATGGAGTTGCTAACATGAGTGGATCGTACAAGGGGCTTCAGTCAAGGATTCTTCTCCACAATGAAAAAGCTTTATATGTTCACTGCCATGCACACTGCTTGAACCTTGTGCTTGTAGAAAGTGCAAAATCAAGCCGCTATTTTGCCTCATTCTTTAATATAGTAGAAAAGTTATACAGTTTCATTTCAATGTCAAGTAAGCGGCATGCTTTATTCATACAAACTCAACTCTCCATCTACCCTGGGTCCCATGCTCAAGAACTGAAAAGGCTCTCTGACACAAGATGGGCCTGCAGAGAATCCGCTCTGAGAACCTTAAAGAAGGTGTTTAAGGCTCTGGTACAATTTCTGATCAAGATATGTGAAAGTAGTCCACCAGATCCAGCAAGTAGAGATGCAGAAATACTGTTACATAGCATCAACTTTGAGTTTCTTCTTTGCCTGGAAATTGCAACACCAGTATTCATGGAGACAGCTACTGCATCAAATGTTCTTCAACAGCAAGACCTTGATTTACAAGCTGCATTTACAATCACTGATGGTGTGCTGAAGAGACTTAATGAGCTGAGGACTGAAGAAGAATTTAAGGTAATATATCAGAATGTAATTCAACAAGCACAAGATGCAGGTATTGAGATTTCAGAGGAAATTCCTGGTCAGAGCAGACCGAGAAAAGTGCCAGCGAGGTTCAAGTATAGCTCTATGTCTGCAACAACAGATCAACCTTCACAGAGTTTGGAGGAGTTCTATCGTGTGAAAGTATATTACACATTTCTGGATACACTTGTTCAAGAAATTAGGAGGAGATTTAAAGGAAAGGATGAAGATAAGACAGGAAAAATCCTAAAGTCGCTCCATAGCCTAATTGTGCCACTAAACTGGAAGATAGGTGGAGAATTGGCAACAAGTAGTAAAGTTCAAGGTCTAAATACTCTCTGCAAGTTCTATGGCTTTGAAGAAGAGGAAGACAAACTTTTGACAGAATTGAGGATATTTCACTCAGCCTACTCACTGCCAAAAAATGATCTGAGATCCACCCTCAATTGTTTCAAGGAAAACGATGCCCATTTTGTCTTCCCAATTATGTATGAGTTGCTTAAAATTTATGCAACACTTCCAGTAACAACAGCAACTGTGGAGCGCTCCTTTTCCAAGCTGAAGTTAGTTAAGCATAAACTGCGGAGCCTGTGTGGAGAAGAAAGACTCCGATCTCATGCTGCTTAGCATTGAGAAAGACATCCCTGTTGATAATGAAGAAGTGATAAACATTTTCAAGCGCATGGCCAACAGGAGACTGCTATTATGATTTATTAAACATGTTGGCTTCCTTATTCTTCAGTATGCATTTCATTGTAGATGATTAAGAATATAATTTTTGCTTTTGTATTTTCCTGATAAGAATCAATATTTTTCTATTGCTACTTAAGAGCTGTGGCCATCATATTAAATAGCCCACAGTATATTTCTATAAATCTTTAATTTATAGTTTCATATTATTCCATATTTAAATGTATATACAGCAGAATACTGTAATTTATATGATGAGCAAGCTAAAAGTCAAGATAAGTAAAATTGAATAATAATTGTAAATACACTCCAATATTTCAATATCTTCATATCTTTTGAAAATCTTGCAATAAAAACATGCCTTTTTACAACAAATTTTCATTTGTTTTCTTTAATCAGCTTTATATACAAAAATAATGCATTGAATTTAATGGAATTTAAGAATATTTACCACATACAATTTTAAAATTTTTCTTTGTGTGTGTATACATATATATAGCCCATATGGCATTGCGGATTTCATTTTTAAAAATGTTAGGGGAGTGCCCTTTTTTCAACTGAGCCCCTGCCTTTCTGAAAGTCTGTGCACGTCACTGCTACATAGGATAGGAGAGTGGTCCAAAAAATGGCAAATGCCATTTAACTTTGGTAAATGCAAGGTGATGCAATCCCAAATCAGACTACTCCATGTTGTGGAGTAATATCGAGGCCACTGATTTTGAAAAGGACTTGGGTGTGCTAATTAGCAGCGACCTTAAGTTTACCAAACAGTGTGTAGAGGTGGAAAAGAGAGCCCAGAAGCTGTTGGGTTATATCAGGAGGCAATTTCAGTTTCGGAACAAGGAGATTGTGCTCTCTCTGTACAATTCCCTGGTTCGGCTGCACCTGGAGTATGCAGTGCAGTTCTGGTCACCCACCCTCAGGAAAGATATTGAGAGGCTGGAGCGAGTGCAGGTGAGGGCCACAAAGTTAATCCATTCCATTAGCATATGGGCTACAATCGACGGTTACACGCCCTGAACTTGTTTTCGCTGGAAACTCGGAGGCTGAGCGGTCAACTGATCGAGGTTTTCAAGTTCTTACGCGGGTTCAATGATGTCGATTTTAGAAGCATGTTTAGTTTTAATGATAACCCAACTCGCAACAATGGTTGGAAGTTGGGTTTGAAGCGGTTTAGGACTAGTGTGTGTGGGAATTACTTTGCTTATAAGATCTGTGACACGTGGAACAGGTTACCTTCAGAAGTTGTGAACAGTTCCTCTGTGGATCATTTTAAGAAAAGGTTAGACCAAATCTTGCACACTATTTGAGGGTGTAAAAATTTTTTCCTGGCACCCATTGCCATTGGTACCTCCTTGGTATGGGCTGCAAGGCCTTTTGAGGTACTTCTTTTCATTGTAACTCCTTGTAACACACACTCAGGTGGGTGACCCTCCTTCCACATTGGAGGGGGCTCAGGCTCCTGCGGAAGTTGTCCCCTCATTGGTGAGGGGCTCTTCAACTCCCAACAGCCCTGGCTGTTTGGGAAATGGGTCATGCTAGAGGGCTGTCAGAATAGGGAAGGCTCCCTCCATGCAATGCTTTTTAATGCTAGGTCGATTAGGAATAAGTTTTGCAAGCTATGGGTGCTCTTAGCATCAGAATACCAGGATATCATTGCTATCACCGAGTCCTGGATTCATACTGATCATAGGGACTATGTTGGGGAGTTTGAAATTCCCGGGTATAGAATGTTTCGTAAAGACCACACCCATGGGGAGGGGTACTAATATATGTCAGGGACACATTGAGTCTGGTTGACTGTCCATTCCGGTCAGAACAGGAGCTGCTTGGCATTGATTTGAACATGAGGGACGAACTATAGTTTAATCTTGGTGTACAGACCTCCGCATCTCCTCCTTGAGGAGGATACAGCCCTGTACACCGAACTCCTTAGCCTGCTAGGGGATAGGGTGTGTGTAGTTTTAGGAGACTTCAACTGTCGCAGCATAAAGTGGGAAGACAGGACTGCTGATGAGAACTTCCTCACTCAGTGGGTCAATGAGCCTACATGAGGCGAAAGCGTTCTAGACTTGGTATTCACGACTGAAGACAACCTCGTCACTGGCCTCACCGTTGAAGAATCATTGGGCGGGAGTGATCATGGTCTGGTTAGGTTCCGTGTCTGCATCCCTCGGGTGAAGCATAGTAACTTGAGAGGCAGTAAGCTCGATCTACGGCGGGTGGACTTTGTTAGCCTCCGGGATAGCGTAGGTGAGATGGGATTAGAAGTTGGTGGCGATGTTGAGGGAGTGTGGAGTGCATTCCAGGATGAGTTTATGGTGCTGCAGTCTGCTGCCATACCCTCAAAACCAGTCACCCCTGCTTCAATGCAGCCTAAGTGGTTCAGTTGTGACATTGCTTTGGCTATCCGAAATAGGAAAGTAGCATATAGGAGGGTGAAGGTAAATCGTTCCCATGAGAACACTGAAGTGTATGTCCGCCTGTGTAGGGAAGTGAAGGTTAGGTTAGCGAAATGTAACGAAGAACTATGGGTGGCAAGCCTCTGCAAGAGGAACCCCAAAGAGTTCTTCAGTTATGTTAATAGTAGAAAGCGCATTAGAAGCATTCTGCGGATCTCCAATGTGGACATTGCTAATGTGCTTAATGAGTACTTTGCAGGAATGTTCACCAGGGAGGACACCCGCATCATCCCCAAGGCAGGCATCAGGCATGAAGGTGCTGGCCTGGATAGTGTTCGATGTACCGCGACAGTCGTTACCAATAAAATAGACAAACTGAGCATGTTTAAGGCTCCTGGGCCAGACCAGTTTCTCCCCAGAGTGTTGTGGAAGGTGCGTGACCAGGTGGTTCCCCATGTGGCTACAGTCTTCAACAAATCGTTGGAGACGGGCCAGGTGCCTGGTGACTGGAGGGAAGCCAACGTGACCCCTATCTTTAAGAAAGGGGATCACGAAAGTCGAGGGAACTATCGTCCCATTAGTCTCATATCAATTGTAGGTAAATTACACTGGGTAACAAAAAATTTTTTTTCGTGTCCCAAGAATGAAAATACCTTATTCTTATAGTATTTTCTGTGCTGAATCCAAATAAGTTTGTAAAATTTCTCTATCAGGTCTGGGTTTTGTGTGACATGCAATTTAATTTTTAAAAACCCATATAGTTACATACTTATTAAAATATGATCGAAAAGACATACCTGTAGTTTAAAAAGTAGCTTGTTTTGATTTTCTGCTGTGCTTTGCCTCAGGCATGTCTCTCTTAAGAGTCCAGCAATAGTTAGCCAGCATACTGGGGCTCCATTTGCCTTGGTAACGGTTTTTCATGGCAGAAATATCCTGATGAAAATGCTCACCATGTTCGTCGCTTACCGCACCCAGGTTTTCCGGAAAAAAGTCCAAGTGAGAGTCCAAGAAATGAACCTTTAATGACATATTGCACCCCATTGCTTGGTAAGACTTAAGAAGATCTCCTACTATTTCAGGATAGTTTTCGGCCTTGTGATTTCCCAAAAAATTTGTGCAGACACTTTTGAAACTCTGCGCAGCTTTCTCAACTTCATTCAACTCTCCTTCAAATCTCTCATCTCTTTACAATTCTCTGATCTGAGGGCCTACAAAAATGCCTTCTTTAATCTTGGCATCACTGATCCGGGGAAACTTATTTCTCAAGTATGTGAATCCTGTTTGCACTTTATCCATCGCTTTAACAAAGTTTTTCATAAGTCCAAGCTTGATATGCAAAGGAGGAAGGTACACTTTCTCAGGGTCAACAAGTGAACTATTCACAACATTTTTCTTGCCTGGAACAAGTGAGGTGCGTTTTGGCCAATCCTTCTTAATGTAGTGGTTTTGCTTGTCCCTACTGTCCCACTCACATAACAAACAACAGTACTTGGTGTAACCTAGCTGCAACCCTAGCAAAAGTGCAATGACCTTCAGATCTCCACAGATATTCCACTTATATTTCTGATACTGAAACTTTTCTAAAAGCAACTTCATGTTGTCGTATGACTCTTTCATGTTTGCAGCATGTGCAATAAGTACAGAAGGAAATTTATTTCCGTTGTGAAGAAGGACTGCTTTCAAGCTGACTTTTGAGGAGTCAATGAACAATCGCCACTCATCCACGTTATGTTCATGACCAAGAGCCCCCATGACTGAATTAACATCTTTACAAAACACAAGTCCATCTTCATGGGAGAACCATTCTTTGAATTCATCATGGCGGTTGTGGAAAAAACAAACTTTAGTGTCACGTTGCAGTAGATTCCAACCCTTTAATCTTGAACCTAAAAGTTCAGCCTGCTTCTTAGATAATTTCAAATCACGAACTAGGTCATTTAGATCTCCTTGTGACAGTAAATGTGGTTCATTGGAGGAACAGGTAGCCTGGAATGTTGGATCAGAAATATCTTCATCTTTTTCCTCGTGATATGCTACAGCTACGTTTGATTCCTCATCACTTAAACTTACATGTTCAGGAGGATTTGGTACTGGAAGTTGAGCGCTGTGGGGAACTGGTCTCATTGCAGACGGTAGATTAGGGTATTTCATAAGGCTCTTTGTTTTTGAAGTGATCCCCTTTGTATTTACCAGGCAGAAATAGCAGTCTGTTGTGTGATCTTTGGGTTCCCTCCAAATCATTGGAATAGCAAATGGCATGTGACGTGAACCGTTTAGCCATCCTGTAAGTAGTCTTACACATGTCACACAACAAATGTGAGGGGCCCAACTCTTTTCCTGATTGCCTACTTTACATCCGAAATAAAGTTCATAGCATTTTTTTACTAATGGTGTAAAGTTACGTTTCTGGGATTTTAAAGTTAGATCACCACATACATAACAAAAGGAATTAGGATGATTCAGACAGTTCCGCGGCATTACAAAACATCTATATGAATACAACACTGGTGTAAAATTAACAAGAAGCAACAGACACTAGCTGTTAACACTGTGACATTTACAAGCAGACTGACTTGGAGCTGCTCTACACACAGAAACTAGGCTCATGTCTGAATAGGTACAAACATGTTTCAACCTGCACAGTCTGCTGCTCCGACCAAATTTATCCTGCAGCATTATCAGAACTTTCTCCCCAAAGGAATAAATTGTACTAATTTTACAGAAAAATTAATACAACATATATATTAATATATTTTATTATAGTTATATATAATTAATATAATATATTATTATATTTATTATTTTTATAATGTTTTATATTATAATATTGTTATATACTTAATTATATATAATATGTTATTATTTTTTTATCCGGTGATCATGCTAAATGAGGAAAAAATGAACATAGCATCACAAGTAAACTAAGCCTGATAGAAAAAATCTGATTTCATATTTAGATTCAGCATGAAAAAGTACACTTAGAACACCCATCAAAACCCTTGTGACAAAATTGTTGTTGACCAGTGTTATTAGAGGGGATAATAGCGGATAGGATCATTGACCATTTGGATTCCTACAAGCTGCTTGGGGACTCCCAGCATGGGTTTAGCATAGGTCGTGTCTCACCAACTTGCTCGAGTTTTTCCATGTCATGTTGAGTGAGTATGATAAGAGTAGGGCAATTGATATACTTTATCTCGACTTTCAGAAAGCCTTTGATAAGGTACCTCACTGCCAGCTAATGGTCATAGTGCGCGCGCTGGGTATTGGTGGGGAAGTAGGTAGGTGGATTGAAAACTGGCTAAAGAATAGGTGGCAGAGGGTGTAATTTTAAAGGCGCTAGTTCGGGTTGGGCCTCGGTCACTAGCGGGGTTCCTCAGGGTTCCGTTTTGGGGCCACTGTTGTTTATCATTTACATAAATGATATCGATGGTGGCATCATCAGTAGGATTGGCAAATTCACTGATGAACCAAATTTGCGATGACACAAAGCTTGGGGCCAGTGTTAGGATGCCCGAGGCGATAGAACAACTGCGTGGACCTAGGTAGGATAAGAGAGTGGTCCAAAAAATGGCAAATGCCATTTAACTTGGGTAAGTGCAAGGTGATGCACATTGGCTATGCCAATCCCAAGTCAGACTACTCAATGTTGCGGAGTAATATTAAGGCCACTAATTTGGAAAAGGACTTGGGTGTGCTAATTAGCAGTGACCTTAAGTTTACCAAACAGTGCATACAGGTGGAAAAGAGAGCCTAGAAGCTGTTGGGTTATATCAGGAGGCAATTTCAGTTTTGGAACAAGGAGATTGTGTTCTCTCTGTACAATTCCCTGGTTCGGAATGCAGGTGCAGTTCTGTTTGCCCACCCTCAGGAAAGATATTGAGAGGCTGGAGCGAGTGCAGGCAAGGGCCACAAAGTTAATCCCTTCCGTTAGGCATATGGTCTACAATCAATGCTTATGTGTCCTGAACCTGTTTTCGCTGGAAACTCGGAGGCTGCACGGTCAACTCATCAAGGTTTTCAAGCTCTTCCGCGGTTCAATGATGTCAATTTTAGAAGCATGTTTAGTTTAAATGATAACCCAACTTGGAACAATGGTTGGAAGTTGGATTTGAAATGGTTTAGCATTAGTGTGTGTGGGAATTACTTTACCTATAAGATCTGTAACACATGGAACAGGCTACCTTCAGAAGTTGTGAAAAGTTTATCTGTGGATCAGTTCAAGAAGAGGTTAGACTGAATCTTGCACACGCTTTGAGGGTGAGAGTTTTTTTGATACCTTCTTGGTATGGGCCATACGGCCTTTTGAGGTACTTCTTGTCCTTGTAACTCTCTCTGGGTGTGCTAATTATAGTTTTTTTTATATATTCTCCACTTTCCTGTAAAATTTCCTTGGCCATTTTTCCGGGGTCAAGGTATTTTCTTCATCCTTTTTCCGTACCTGCCTCTGGTAGGATGGGTGGGGGGAGAGCCTTTTATTTTTCTATCCAGTTTTCTACTACTGCTAGAATAGTTGAAAGAGAAATAAACTTGTTTAATAACAGGAACCTCCCAGAGTGGACTGGAAGGTCTTTGAGGCTATATCCTTTCCTTGTAACTCCTTGTAACACTCTTTTTTCCATGCCTCCTCCTTTAAGGAGAGCTTGCAGTGCCACACCTGTACATTTTCATCCCTTTTCTGTTCAACTCTAACATGGGTGTTAAGTGGTATTCTCCATCTTTCATTTACTCTATTCAACCAGTCAATTCTGGTGGAACACACTTTTAGATTGGGAGAGTACTTGAAGTGAAGATGAAGCAGTATTAGTTATTAAAACAGCATTGAGCTAATTACTTGACATTCACATTTTACATCATATTTTGATCATTCAAATGATTTAGTGAGCATTACATAATTTGTCTTGCAGTATATACTACAAGGAAGAATTTCGGCAAAGGATTCACTTGTCAGAATATTTGTTTTTAACATGTATTCTGCTTTATTATTCATTCTATACAGTCATTTTACATTTTGAAGGTCACTCACCAATGGTGTGACACATTTTGCCATCATTTGGAATATGGTAAAGCATTTTGGGAAAGATACACTTTCTTCTCTGTATATGAAATCTAGAGAAATACCATCTACATTTTTAAATTTGTGTACACATAATACTTTAGTATCTCTACTCCATGAAAAGGTGTATATAGTCATTGCAAGGTCACATACAATTACAGTGGTAATGCATGTGCGTAGGTCACATTAATTATTAAATTTATATGATGAAAGTAATAATGGCATTATACAGACTTCAAGTTCATCTTATTTCTAGTACAACTCTTTAAACAAGCATAGATTTTGGAAGGTAAAAGATTAAGGTTCAGGAGGATATTTTAAGTGAAGATAAAGTAGAATTCTTGTATCATAATGATGTATGTGAATTGGATCAATCAGGAATTAAACAATTAAAGATTAGATTTAATTATGGTTAGTATAAATCAATTAATTCCAGTTTGGCTTAAATATGTTCTGCCTACCTCCACACCCCTATATAGAACCTATAACCTACATTATAGTTTTGTATGTATGATTTCTTTAGTTCTGAAACATTTCAAGCTCAGACTTGCTATAATGCAATTTATACATGTGTAACATTTTCATGCTAACTAATTTAAATGTTATGTCATCATGCTTCATATGCTGCATTTACTTATTTCTGATATATATATATATATATATATATATATAAAGTTGCTGTACAAAACAATTTTACTCTGACAAAGGAAAGTGCATGTAGAGAAGGAAAACATTTAAGTGTAGCAATGGCATTTGCAATGCTTAGTTCTGTACCTTACTTAAATTAAATCTTTTCTTTATAAATTAATTATTAAAAAATAAAGCGCTTGTACTCCTGATTACCAAATAGTTTAAAACTAAAACAAAAAGGTTATATCTATCAATTAATTCTGAAACAGTATCTTTCAAGTAATAATTTGATCCAGGTTGATTCATATCTCCTTGAGAGCTTCCTTCAACTGCTCCACATTGTCAAGATATGAACAGTATGTTCTGATCTTTCAATCTAGAAGCTGGCACAGCTGGTTAATAGGTTTTATGTCAGGCTTTGAAGTGCTAAATGAAGAAGTGTTATCTTCCTTTGTGTCATTGTAAGAGGTTTGGCACAGAGCAAGTGCCACTTTTCTGAAGAATATACAAATCAAAATATGAAAATAAAAACCCACTCTAATAGACAGAGTTTATTTCCACGACAGTTTCGACGCCCACTGGCATCCTCCTCGGTTTCTGTATCCACCCGAGGAGGATGCCAGTGGGCGTCGAAACTGTCGTGGAAATAAACTGTCTATTAGAGTGGGTTTTTATTTTCATATTTTGACCGTCACGTAGAAAAAGTGAAGTTTTTCGCATTTAATACAAATCACAGTTTGGGTGTTTTGCTGGTAAGGGTTGTAACAAATTATTTTACTGGTTTTGGGGAATTATTCTTTAATTTTGTCAGATGACATCAGTGTAGTTCTCAGTGACACCAAAACCATGTGATGCAGTTTCAAGCCCAATAGCTCCAAGTTTCCCAATTTATTGCCTTTTTCCTTTGTCTCTTATTCCAGTGTGGTTATTGCAATTACGATGCATTTATAAGTGTGTTATTATTATGGCCTCCATATACCATCTTTTGATTGACCTGGACCCTCAAAATCCTCCTGGAGGCCTTGCTTGTTTTCACTCTGAATGTAAGCTCTCTACGCTTAGTTGGTTAGAGACTAGACTCAGGCCATGAAGGCATGGGTTCAATTTCCATCATTGCTGGGATCTGAGTTGGGCTGGCCACCTAATCTGTGATTTCTTTGGTTCAAGTGACTTAGGACAGTGTTTCCCAACCATGGTGCTGGGAAATTTCATGAAAATGTGAATAATATGTAACTGAAACCTCAAAAATCACTGAAAATAGGAAATTTCAAATGAAAGCGAACATTTTCAATTTATTACATCAATTTGGAAACTGTATAGACTCAGTTTGAAGTTATGGGGTGTTGGGTGGAGGAATTGGATGTTAAACTGTTGAAGACAAAAAGGAACAGATGGCAATGATGGTGCTTTGAGGCAGGAAAGGTTAGAAACTACTACAGTGTAGGGAAGCTCATGGGTGTTACTTTTATCCTGAATGTGTGTGCGTATGTGTATACAAATTTTTAATTGAATGAAGGGATAGTGAAACTTGTCAAAAGAAGTAATAGTTCTTTATTTTCAACTAATTAACCTTTCTTAAAAAGAATAACAAATAGTGTATCTAAGTCATTGTGGCTTTAAAATAAAATAATTTTCCTCATTATTCTTATAGCAGTATTTTAATTTTGTTCACTTGAATTAACAATTTATCACAATAATTATTATACTTTTAGTTAGATCTTATTGTATATTAATTAATGAGCTAATAAAACTCTTGTCAATTTTGAAACAAAACTGAAAATCTATGATTGGGCTAATAAACATAAGGATTCCTTGACACAAATTCGATTTTATTGAAAGAAAACTCTCTAAATACTTCATAATAAATGATATGTATACGTATATATTTTTGGTGTGTATGTATCAGTATTTGTGTGTGTGTATGTGAATGGATATATGTATATGAGAACAGGTTGAACTACAACTTAAAAGAACAGAAACTTGTTAGTATTCTTGTGTTTTCTAAAACTCAAAATATTTAATAATCATTAAATGACATTATAATTTAACCATTTTCAGAACAAGTTGGAACAAGTTTTGAAAAAAAATTAGTAGATTGGCACAGT
>JAJOZX010002370.1:0-62500 GCA_023014485.1 Bathynomus jamesi
TTAGTCCATGTCTGCGAATCAGTTAGTCGACGCATTCAAAAGTGCATTCATGCCGCGGAGAACATTTTGAGCACTTGGCGTAGTGTAATATAAAATTTTTATATGCAAACAACTCGCTATAACATTTTGATCACTTAGATTACTAATTACCTTTCATTGGCAATTGCTATATAACAATATTTGTTTGGCTTCTTTTTTAAATTATAAAATATATGATGCTATAAAGAGTATATAGTTTTTTTGGGACACCCTGTATATATATGTGTGTGTGTGCCCCAAGAGATAGTCTAACCTAAGACGGTTCAGACCCACTAAAGTGTATATATATATGTATATACCTATATGTAGGTGTGTGTAAACAGCAGGAGAGAAGTTCCTCTTTCCACCCAGATCTGTCATAATCCGCAGCACCATTGACTGAGAGTTGCCAGCGAGATCTTTAACCAAAAATATTTTTATAAACACATTCCATCATTGTCATATTGTTCAACCAGCCAGATAAATTTAAAGAAACGTTAGCACTAAATCAGACATACAAACGTTTTCTAAATATACGCTTAAACATTATTACTATATATGTAAACGACTTCATATCCCCGCCAGTCGAAACACTCAGAGAATACAGCCAGTCGGCTTAAACACACATACACATACACACACACACACACACACACACACACGCTATATATATATATACCTTATGAACCTTCTGAACCACTATAGTTAATTAAAGCCACTATAGTTCGAATAAGTAATGGTAAATGCCAAATACCATAGTTTTTCTTTTTCATGAGCTAGCCCGACGCGGGCAACGGGTCACTCGCAAAGAAGTCCCATAAATATAGCTTCCCTCACCAGCTATCTGCAAAGCAGACAGGATCCAGCTTTGGGACATGGATCTAGGGTTTAAAGCAGCCTAGCCCTGCTACATTTAGAACCTCAATATAAGCAAAAGACTCGCTGCCTTCACGTCAGAGATGTTGATGTTGATCTGTCGCAGATTCTAAAAACATCTACTCGTATGAAATAAACACACACACACACACACACACACTCTATAATCTCTCTCTCTCTCTCTCTCTCTATATATATATATATATATATATATATATATATATATATATATTATCACGGGTAAGATAATAAACCCCTAATCACAGTTTATTCATACACACACACACTCAGGGCCGTAACTAGGGTTTAGAAATTAGTGAGGTCCAGATTTTTTTCGAGCGCGGTGGACGAGCAAAATTCAGACCAAAATGACATCTACAAACACAACCCAAGCTATACACTAAACACAAAACCCTTGTCTATAATTAAATACTGTACAAAGGGACCTGTTAGCAAAAATAATTTTATTAAAGCTGCAGCAATATTTCACGGTTCAGTCTCTTTTTTTTTTTTAGGAAATAATTACCGAGGTCCGGTCCTCGGTGACCTCATAGGTAGTTACGGCCATGCACACACTCTATAATCTCTCTCTCTCTCTCTTCTCTCTCTCTCTCTCTCTCTATATATTATATATATATATATATATATATATATGAAAAATTATTTCACGAAAGTAACACGTGAAAAATATTTATGATGAATAAAACCACGAAGGAAAGGAAACCCAAAAAAAGGGTCAGACGGGAAAGGATTTGCACACACGTATAAAACAGCATCAATATTCCGTTAGAACAGGACAGTTGTCCAGTGCTCTTTTTGTCCATTTGTCAGAGTTATCCCACTGTATTGATTGGAATAATGCTTCAGTTTTATTTCATTCTAGCAACATTGTCAATAGAAATATTCTTGAGTCTGCCATTACCAACTTTCAAATAACTTCAACATAAGCAAAGGTCTTTTTCAACTCGATCCTGTTGTTTTGAATTCCTTCAAAACAAATTTAGATAAAAAGGGTAGGACGCTAAATCTTTGGTAAACTTGTACGCTACTTTATTACACTTTTAATCTTCATTTTATTTTATATATATCGAAACTTGACTCTAAAAGGCAAAGTTTAAAACCGGGTAGATTTACAGTATAAATTTGTATTTTTAATTCATTTGATATTGTGCTAAAAATCGATATTTTTCCTTACAAATCTGTATGCCTCTTTGTTAATCCTCTAATCTTTAATTTTTAATTTTTATTTTACTTCTCGTTTATTGCATATATATATATATATATGTATGTGTGTAGATAGTATATATATATATATATATATATATATATATATATATATATATTATATATATGTATGTTTGTGTGTATGTATGTTTTTATTTTTTTTTTTTCTGTAACCTACATATAGGCCGTAACCTTTTATGTACTTCAGTGTTCCTGAGGATGTCATTAGACGAAAGCGCTTGAGCACCTTTTTTTGTGTTTCCTTTCCTGCGTGGTTTTATTCATCATATATATGGGAATGAACTCAGAATGGTTCCCTGAGTTTTTTATGATACACACAGACGTGCATGGAACAAGGAACTCTTCTGGGATAATTAAATCCACTATAGTCCGAATAAGTAATGTTATGTGCCTTGAAAAGTGGACGCTCAATTCTGCCAGTTGAGGTTTAAGTTTGGTTTGGGCTAAAAATATAATAGTTACCCCTTTTTCTTTGATTATTCAATCCGACGTGAATGCAACGAGTCTTTTACTTATATAGAGGTTCTAAATGTAGTGGGACTAGGCTTGCTTTAAACCCTAGATCCATGTCCCAAAGCTGGATCCTGTCTGCTTTGCAGATAGCTGGTGAGGGAAGATATTCTATGGGACCTCTTTGTGTTGCGAGAGACCCGTTGCCCACGTCGGGCTAGCATCATGAAAAAAAAAACTATGGTATTTGTCATTTACCATTACTTATTCGGACTATAGTGGATTTAATTATCCCAGAGGACTTCCTTGTTCCATGCACGGTCTGTGTGTATCATATATATATAATATATATATATATATATATATATATATATATATATATATATATATATATATATATATATATATATATATTATCACGGGTAAGATAATAAACCCTTAATCACAGTTTATTCAGTTAATTATAACAGTATGTTTGCGTGAAAATATACTAATTCCATAATAATACTATTGTGTAGGCTAAATATATTAATTCATGACGATAAAGGTCACGAGCAGTGAGGTTCTACAGCTTTATGTGGGATCCAGCTCTCTACGGGTCGCTACATCATATAAACGCGGAAGATGGGCGTCAACCAAACAGCAACTTAACAGGATATTGTTCAAAGTCGCTGTCTAGAAAGCAACTTTTTGTCACATCTGATTACCCGAATAAGGAGGACTGATGCAGAGGGGGCAAAAATTACATCAAATTATCCGAATGAGCCGGAGTGTTGTATACATACAAGCATACATCCATACGTGTGTACGATCACAACAGGGATCCTAGATGCACTTGAAGGCAATGACAACTACGATGTTATATACACAGATTTTGCGAAAGCTTTCGACAGATGTGATCATGGTATAATAGCACATAAAATGAAATATATGGGAATAACAGGCAAAGTAGGAAAATGGATCTACAACTTCCTCACAGAACGTCTTCAGGTCGTCAAAATTCAAGGTATATATATATCATCATCAGAATCGGAAGTACGCAGCTCAGTACCACAAGGGACAGTACTGGCCCCACTCCTGTTCATTATCATGCTAACAGACACAGACAGCGGAGTAAACAGCAACAGTATAGTAACATCCTTTGCAGACGATACAAAGATCAGCAGAAAAATCAGCGATGTAAATGAAGTGGAGGCCTTGCAGAGGGACACGAACAAGATATACAAATGGTCAGAAGACAAAAACATGACATTTAACACCGAGAAATTTCAGCTCTTGAGATATGGTAGAAAAGAGGAACTTAAACAGACTGCATATTATGCTCCAGATAGACAGGAAATTCAGAGAAGCACGAAAGCGATCGAGCTTGGGGTAGTAATGACAGATAATGCGAAATTCGAAACACAAAATCAGATAGCGATAAATAAAGCAAAAAGAGTCGCGGGACAGGTACTAAGAACGTTCAAGAGAAGGGACAGGACAGTAATGATTCCCCTGCTAAAAACACTGGTTATACCAAAACTTGAATACTGCTCAGTTTTGACGTCCTCATATAAAAAAGGAAGAAACTAATAAACTAGAAGAAACGCAAAGACATTTCACAGCCAAGATCGATGGCTGCAAAGAACTCAACTACTGGGAAAGATTACGTAAACTAAATCTGTACTCCCTGGAAAGAAGAGAGAGGTACACCATAATCTACATATGGAAAATGATCGAAAAACTGGTACCAAACCTAAAACTAAACCCAATTAAAATAGGAGGGGCAGAATGTGTAGTGTTCCCAAATTAAAGGCCCGACAAGGGACCTCCTCAACACTGAAGGAAAATAGCTTGGTTGTCAGGGGGCCAAGACTTTTCAACCACTTCCAAAGGACCTCAGAAACGTAACGGGGGTCAAAGTTGAAGTCTTCAAGAGAAGACTGGATGCCTGGCTCAGGACGGTACCAGATGAGCCGGGCGTGCCTGGCTATGTACGGTGGAGAGCGCAAGAAAGCAACTCGCTCCTCCACCAAGCCAGACCTAGAGGCGGGGCCACCAGGTTGACCTCCGTGTGAAGAGAGACCAACGCACGAAACAACATAAGGTTCATAAGGTTAGGACTCTTGAACATTTATAATAAATAACTTAACCTTTTAGGCCTATGAATACCATCTTACAACACCCATCAGGGCTTTCTCGGCCAAAACACTGGTTTGAGGATTTGAATCCTAGTACCGCGTATTGTCACAAATACATCTAAACGTAAAAGATTGGGGTCTCCTATCTATCAAATTAACAGACCAGACCCTGCTGAACACATCAAATATATCTGTCAAAACCCACTAAAGTATTATTTAACGATAGTGCAATATATTTTTTATCTAATACAGTGAAAATTTGTGTTTCTGGGTATATAAATAGCCATAGCTCCTCAAATTTCTCTGTTCAGGGAATATCGGCGTTATTTGGCGATTTATTTCCCTAAAACAGGGAAATCTCCCTGTCAACACTGCCCAATGATGAATATACAGGCTCCTTGTCATCGCTTACAGATTTGTGGTATATAAAATATCGGAACTCAGCTCAAACCTCTATTACCTCAATGACATTCATCTATTTGTTAATTTTATTTACACGAAACACGAAGTTCTCTCTCTCTCTCTCTCTCTCTCTATATATATATATATATATCTTGTAGGAACTCTTTTAGTTAGAATCCGGCTCGACGTTCAGGCTTGCTTGGTTTAATCATTTATAAGATCATGATTTTTTATGAATTTTAAAAGGGCATAGGTAAATTAGAGACGGAAATTTATCTATATATTTGTTGAACTGGCCGTATTTCAGAGTGAAAGCACATCCGTAGGGCTGCAAGTAGGCTTATTGGTATAATCGGCTGACATAGCCTAGCTTACCAGAACCGTTAGGTAGACTGATCGTAGGGTAAAGCTAACATTTCAGAATTGCTCATGTTCTTGAGGTTATCATACAGCCCTCACATGTACCTAAACGCCTTAAGAAAATAATAAATTGTGGCTCCACAAGTCACAAGCTGTAACAACATTGTACAAATTGACCATTTCACGACCTCTAAGGATGTACACTATTTAAAATCTTACAGATTTTTATTCACAAGTCAACTATTTAACACAACTACCACTATCAAAGCACCCTGCATAACTTAAGCTGAGAATATACGCTATTTACTATCTATTTGCTACTAATTATGATGCTAAAACCTTTCTCAATATATCTCATAGCTACCGTATTCATTATTTATATGTTAATGAACTTCCTGGTAGCTACTTTATTAATTCAGCTGCCTACAGAAAGGTGTTAACATTTTACTCATTAAACTATGGTGTGAAGGTTCATTGAAAGAGAAAAGTACACACACACACACACACGTGTATATATATATATAGGGTGAACCAAATGTAGGTGGACAGTAAATGATAACGTTTATTTTGAGAATACATATTTAATTTTTTTGTATACTATAATACAAAATAAAATTTAAATAAATTTAGTTATAATATTTAATATAATATAACACAAACACCATAGTTATAATGAACACCATAGTTATAATATAATATAACACAAACCGTATTCAACCTACTGTCCACCTACTTTTGGTTCACCGTGTATATATATATATATATATATATATATTCCTCAGCTTTCTCATAATCTAGGCTAGCATACACTAAACTAATCAGACATATGTATATTTATAGCTCCATCCATTACCCTCTTTTAAATTATTGGTAGGCCCTTGGAGGGTGAAGTACAATAAAGTTTAATTCAGTTGTTATCTCCTTATAAAAAGGGGACAGCCTCCCCCACTCCCTTTGCAACACTGATCAACATTGCATTGCAATTGCACTCAGCCTTTTCGCAGTCATACTACTGTGCTCCATCCTTTTCGAAGAAAGCTCTTTGTAACAAGCCGGGATTGTTTTGGAGTTGTGAAATAAAAAAAACTCTTGTTGTAGCATGTTCAGGTACGAATTGCCGGTGACAGTTCGTTCAACAAAAACATACGGTCCATAGATAAGGGAACGTGACATGGCACAGCAGACGTTTACTTTAGGGGAATCCCTTTCGTGTTCAGACATTTAATGGGGATTTTCTTCACCCCCATACACTGCAATTATGACGATTAACTTTGCCTGATATGTGAAATGCAGCCTCATCACTAAAGAGGAGGTTTGATAAAAAGTGTTCATCTGATTCTACCCTTTCAATTAATTATTGACAAACATTTACTCTGGTCTCATAATCCTCTTCTAAAAGTTGATGAACTACCTACATTTTATAACATTTGAACCTTAATTCTTTATGAAGGATATCATGGACAGAGCTTCTCGGGATGTTTAACTCAGTTGATGCTCTCCTAATTAACTTTTAAGGGCTTCTGGCAAATGCTTCCCTAATTGCATTCGCCCTTGCCTGAGACTTCCTTGGCCTTCCGGTAGATTTCCCCTTCATTACAGATCCACTAGCCTCAAATTGGTCTACCCATCTTCGTATGCTGTCTTTCAGCTGCTGGTCTGTTCATCTCACGTCGGAAACGCCTTTGGGCTTTAATGATTGAACCATTTTCATGTAAACATCTCAATATTTGCCTTCTCTTGAGGAGTTGTCATTTTATTAAAAACTGGGGTTTATTCTAAAATAAAAAGAAAAAAATTAATATATACAAAAAGAAACAAAACTTATAAGTCTACTGCATGTATTTATCTTCAATTTATGTTGCTATCCCAAATAACAAAAACGTTATTCAACTTTATTTTTGGTATATTCATTTTCGGACACCCTGTATATATATGATGCAAACCTACAAGGAAAAAGAAAATATTATTCCAAGATCTTTCGTGTATTCAGCAGTACACTTCATTAGGGAATGACGAGGTGTACTGCTGAATACACGAAAGGCCTTGGAATATTTTTTCTTTTTCCTTGTGGGTTTGCATCATTCATTCATTTTATGTGTTTAATTGTGAAATTCATCCAATATATATATATATTATATATATATATTGCACACTGACGGGCAAAATGAAAAGCGATTCCAAGGCCTTTCATGTATTTAAAAACCCACCTTATTCCCTCGTGAGGTGTGTTGTTAAATACATGAAAGACCTTGGAATCGCTTTTAAATTTTCTTTGTGGGCGTGAAAAAGTTGTGGAGATTCTAAATTAGTTTTTAAATTACTTTTATGTTTTTTATGAAATGGTACGAAGTATTTAGTGAATGGAGTTTGTCAATGAAATGCTTTCTTGCCCATCCTTTACACTACCAACATAAATTTTATTTTCAATTTTGTTTGTTTTCCTCTTGAAAACTTATTTTGAAAGGGGGTGAGGCGAGTGTAATGTCATGAATTTCAATACGAAATTTAATAATGATTATTTTAAATGGAACAAAATTATAGTATGCAGTACTGTTGCCAAGGGAAAGAATCTAAGACACGCAATTCAGTGTGCCCCTGGTATGTTATGGACGGGATGTTGTGTCTTGCATTTGTCATTAAAATGTAGTTTTAAACGAACTGCAAAAATTATTATCGAGTTTTCTCTCTACGTACATTAAAATACAGGGTGGCAAAAACTCTGGGCACTCCCTCAAAATAAGATGGTGTATGATCTTATTGTGAGGGGGTGCCCAGACTTTTTGCCCGTGTATCTCAATCCGCCTCTCGCTCTCATTATATTTATTTTAATTAAATAAATCAGTTAAACAGTTAAAACTGGCGTTATTAAAAAAAAAATATTTTTTCGTTCAAAATGTCCGCGTGCTCCGTGCTCTTGTCTCGGTCCAAGCTATCAGTGCCGTTGAATAGAATTCAGAATCATTATGAAACAATGCAAATAACGTAAATTAAAGTAAATTAAATAAAAAATGGAAACAATTCTTGACGAAAGAGCTTTTATCCGGTTACTATAAATCATTCAAGAATTAATACAGAAATTTCCTATCTTACGCGTCCCTAAATTTGAGCGACCTTTTTGTCGGGAGAGGAGACTGAACAAATGTTCATGATCGACCTTCGTTCGAAACCCTCTGCATCATTCCGCCGCCTCATTTGGGGGAGTTTTATGGTATCTATTCATGTACCAGGCAAAGGAAGGATAAACAGCTGGGTGGACTGTGCGCCGCCTGCCCGCGCGAGGAATCGAACCTGGGCCGATGGATTCGAAGTAGGCAATGCTAACCACTATACAACCGAGGCCCACGAACACACACACACATATATATATATATATATCAGGCATGAGGACGGGGCCTGGCCTGAGGCCTCGAGGTCGAGGACATATATATTTCAAAGGCCTCGCGGCCGAGGACATACATTTTTCAAAGGCCTCGAGGCCGACGCCTTTTTAGGGTAGGCCTCATGAGGCCTTAAGATTGTTAGGCTGAAGGTATTTGCACCCAGAGGTGTGATAGTCGGATGCAAATAACGAATGTGATATTTACTCCTCTGGGTGCAGATACTCACTTCGAAATCTTTTACGAATAAGCTCCTCCATGCTTTGGAAAGGCTCCAGAATCTAGCCTAGCCTAGGCCTAAAGCTCTTCCAAAGGTAACTTACCGTAGCTTCACACTAGCCTGTATCTCTTCTTTTTTTGAAATCCATAAGGAAAAACAAGATTCTACTCAAAATTAATAAACAAAGACATAGCTAAACAAAGACATTAGCTAATTTACCTAATAAAAGGGAATTATTAAGCATTAAGTACGTTCATCTATCACACGCGGCCACACCACAACACCGACATGCTGTGTGTTTACACTTTCCGGGTCACACAGTCAATCACAGTTGCCAGAACAAGATTTCCTGGGCACCATACATTAGCCCAATAACTTTTTATTTCTCATTTTAATATACCCGCAATATTTCAAGTATTTATGATAATATGTAAAGTTATGATGTGAAGATGATCTAGCAAAATATTTCAAGATTGTACTAACTCACTCAGTGTTGATCGTATAATTTCTGAATGGCTACAGTTATTAGCAACTCCAGCGAGCATTGCAAACAGAGCTTCATTTGGAGATGCCTTATTTTTTTAAGTTTTACATTTTTATGTATTTTGGCAATATGAAATTGTGGTATTAAAGTCTACCAAAGATCATTAATGTAATTGTAGCTTGTACTGTATGTGAAAGATGTTTCTGATGTACGGTAGGCCTATTATAGGTATGAAGTTTATATCATGCCATTACTATATAATTATATATACGATAATAATATAATAACGATAATATTAATATATTTGCACCTAATATTTCAACATGTTGTATATGTAATTTGATTCAAGAGTATATGTGCACCTGATATTACCCATTATTAGACATTTTAAAAGTTATATGTATAATACTTTATATTATTAAAGTAAATAAAAAAGACCGAAAAAATTATTTGCAAACAATATAACCATTTACAGCTGTTATAATGCCGATATTAGCAAAATTATTGTTTGCATCCGATATTATATATTCATTTCAAATCATATTATTTAGAAGTTTATGTTACAATTTACAACGGATGAAAAACAAAATTATCGACGCTAGTAGCTAGTTATCAGTATACCAGGTGGTATTCTTCTTTAGTTTGGGCTATTTTTTGTTATAGAAATAGATACGAGGGTAATTCAATAAGTATCCGCACTTTTGATTTTCACGATTTTATTTTCACATCTGATAGATTATAAACACATCATTTCTCAACATAGTCTCCCTTTTTCTCAATGCACTTAGTCCAGCGATCTACAAGCTTCCTAATGCCATCACAAAAGAATGTTTTTGACTGTGTGCGTAGCTAGTCATGCACCGCCTCCTTCAGGTCATCATCGCCTTGGAATCGCTGACCTATCAAAGCGTCTTTTAGTGATCCAAACGAGTAAAAATCCGAAGGTGTCAGGTCTCGACTGTAGGCTAGATGGTCGAGAACTTCAAATTTAAGTTCTTGAAGGCATTTTCTAGTCTGTGCATCGGTATGAGGACGCGCATTGTCGTGTAACAGAATAACACCTTCCGACAATCTCCCTCTCCGTTTTGTGCGAATTGCTTGCTTTAACTCTTTCCGAAGCATGTCAGAATACGATGCACTTGTTACTGTACTATACTGTAGTTCCACGCTCTAGATAATGTTCAAGGATAGGGCCTCGTGTATCCCATACCAGTGTTAGCATAACTACCTGCTGACGGCTGCGTTTTGAACTTCCTTGCAACGGGAGATGTTGGATGCTTCCATTGCATGCTCTGTCGTTTGCTTTCTGGTTCATAGTGATGGATCCAGGTTTCATCTCCATTGATAATGCGCTCCAAAAAGTTTTCACCTTCATTATGACACCGCGCCAAAAGAAGAGAGCAGACGTTCATACGATTATGCTGTTCTGTTAACTGTTTGAACAGTACCCATCTTGCACAAACCTTGTGAAAGCCAAGAATGTCATGAACTATCGAATAGACTGACCCTTGACTGATGTCTAATAAAGATGCAATTTCTTTTATTGTTAATCTTCTGTCATCGAAAATCATGGCTCTGGCTTCTCCCTGCTTGTCACCACTGGTTGATGTTGACGGTCGTCCTGAGCGCTGAGCATCTGTTACATATGTCCGACCTTCCTTGAACATTTGAATCCACTCGTACACACTTCGCCGTGGTAACGCATTATTCCCATACTGAGCACATAAACGCGTGTGAATTTCAGCTCCTTTCACACCTTCTGCCCACAAAAAACGAACCACGGATCTCTGTTCTTCCAGAGTACAAATTGAAAGCGGCGCAGCCATGCTCACTACTCGTACGATATGTGATAGCTACGAGTAGCCTAAATAAGCCTATACTGTTGCTAGCCTAAATAAGCCTATAGATCTCAGTTTGGCTCGTTATGACGAGTATATATTATATATACTACATTATCACTAAAATAAAAAGTGCGGATACTTATTGAAATACCTTCGTACAATACAATAGTTTATACACATAAATAACACAAAAACATTATATGAGCTCAGTTCAACTGAGAGATTGCTTTCCCACACTAGTTTTGCTACATTAAGTCAATTGGTCTACTGCTAACTGACTGAATAATATTTATATAACGTGACATATATATTTATGTACCTAACGTCACAGTGACCTGTCACTAATCCGTTGGTCACCTAACTGAATAGTATTTATCAAAGACTGCCGCCTGACTAGTCACCTGTCTGAATAATATTTATCAAAGTATGTCGCCACATACGGTCATCTGTCAGGTCATGGTCCTCACCTGAAGAATATCCACCCCGAGCGCGCCCACCTGAAGAATCTCCGCCCCAACGCTACGGGGATTGAAAATTACAGAACAAAACAAATCAGGATTCCCTGAGGCCTCACGAAAGTCACGAGGCCTTTCCACTTTTCAGCTTGCCTCGAGGCCAAGGTCACTTTTGAGGTCCGAGGCCGGCCTCGAGGCATAGGCCAGGCCTCAGCCCCATGTCTGATATATATATAATAATGTCCCTATTTTTATTTGTTCGTTATTTTGCAATGAATGTATATTTTATTATTGCGGATTCTTCTTCAGAAAGGTAACAGAATGGGGTTCTTATTCCGCATATACCTATATGTATATACATATACATTTTCAACCTTTCATTACTTAATAACTAAATATTGTATATTAAAACTAAACTTTTCTTTCACCATTTCATACTAAAAGCAATAACTTTTCCTAATTTCTATGAAATTTGGAAAAGACGATACTGGTACCAATAGAATATAGCGAAGTAAGGCCATAGAAAGCCTTATTAGGGTATAGTCTTTAAGAAACGCTAAGTCTTGACTAAGCCTCCGTAAGGACCTAGTCTACACGGAACACTGTAGCTGAACCCTCAAACAGTGATGCCGCGTTTAGCTGAAACGGAAAATAAAGATCGTTCAGTGATTTCACGTGACAAATTCTGTGGCGTAGGTGCAGAGGAACTTTTGCGAAGAATATGGATGCAGAGATCTACCCGATAGAACGGTAATCAGGGATTGTCAGAAAATTTCAAACAAAAGGAAATGTAAGCCATCAACATAGTAATAGTGGTAAGCGACGATCCACAAGCACTGTGGAACATGTAAATGTGGTTCATAAAATCATTGTGCGCAGTCCGCAAAAATCAATTCACTGTTTGTCAGCAAAGTAGGTATTTCATGAACATTTGTGCATCGTATACTTTGTACCGAATGAAACTTTTTTCCTTACAAAATTCATGCAACAAGATTTCTACCATAACTAATTAGTTTGTCCCTTAAAAAATAACTGCATTACCATAGATTCACAGTGGTTTCAGCAGGATGAAGCATCTACACACACTAGTTGTGAAACTCGCGACTTTTGAGGAAGCATTTTTCGGGCGACAGATTTCCCTTCATGAACCAGTGGAATGACTCCAATACTCATCTGACCTCACCCCGCCCCACTGACTATTTTTATGGGTTACAAAAACACAGGATATACTGTAAAGCCTGAGGCACTTAAAGACCTAAAGTCAAAGTCTACGAGGTAATCAACAACAACCCAGCTGAGTTATTTCCCAAAATTATGTTGAACATTTGCGTAAGGTTGAATAATGTGTCAGAAAAAATAGCGATTACACTGAACATGTTGTTTAATTAAGTTAATGAATTCCTATGTTTTACATATCTACTGCGTTTGTCTTTGTGTCTAGATCTTTTTTTTTTTAGATTAAAAATTTATTTAGAAATAGGAACGTTCTGGGGGTACACCTGGTATATACAGTATATATATGTATATATGCTACAGTGAATGTGTAAAACCAGTCATTTCACGTAATGCCTAAAAATTTAAGGTATTTCGGCTCATACCTGTGACCCTTAAACAAAGGTAATACGCATTACTAACTAACTAACCTAACCTTCACGAAGTCATTAATCGCTTAATCGAATTATGCGAAATGCCTGAAAGTTTTAGGCATTACGTGATGACTGGTTTCATATATTAACTGTAACATATATATATATATATATATATATATATATATATATATATATATATATATCAGTGGCGACTCCAGCTCTTCAAGACTACTCGGGCTCTTTTAAATTTTCAAGTCTACATATGAGCCGACATTTAAATGCATGACGATAACTTAAGATTATCAATAAAATAAACAAATACATACCTCGGTAAAAAAAATTATTTTAATTTTATTTACTTGAACATAAAGTCCAAGCGTTTTGGTTTTAAAGCAAATTCCTTTAATATTCGGTCATGTAATTCCTTTTTGCCCATGGGCAGAGCTGGGCAATAAATACATTGAATGTATTTAAATACTAAATACTAAATACATGGGAGAAATGTATTTAAATACTAAATACTAAATACATTTTACGAATGTATTTAGATACTAAATACAAAATACATCAATTGTATTTAAATACATTTGTAAATACATTTTAAATACATACAAATTTAACATATGCATTCACTAATTCATGTTTTGATAAATTTCTACTTTAGGGGACACGGTGAATTTCGAAATAAATACACCACTCGATAGATCAGACGATTTTAAAAGCTTTTTCATCAATGAATTTTTCATCGCAAATTGGATTTATTGCAACGAGTTAGTTACACAGGCCCAATTAAGGCAGAGCCGTTTTGTACGATTATTCGGTCAATTTCAAGATATTTTTTGATGTCTAAAAAAACACTTACCTTCAGATGAGTGTACAGATTCGTTGTAGCATTGCTTGCAGCAGAGACTTCGTGTTTACACAGCAAGCAGGTGCACTTTACCTTATTACCGTCTTTAGATTTAATTTTAAAGTATTTTCCATCAACAGAGGGTGCACTAAATTGTTATCTGCAGATATATCACTGTTTGATTCACCGGATTTGCTTGTTGAAGCCATGACACGCACACGATAAAGAAATCAACTGCTTTCGACTAAGAGTGGCACACAACTGATTGAACTGACACGTTGAAACATGAACCATGCTGTACTACACTGTCGACGCGTCGTACTGTGCTAGTACAGAACGTGTATTAAACCAGTAAAAGTATTTACATTTTTATATTTTGAGTATTTAAATACTTATTAAAGTATTTAAATACTATATTTAAGTACATGAAAAACAATGTATTTATAAATACAGTTCTAAATACACAAATGTATTTAAATACGTATTTAAATACAAATGTATTTAAATACTGCCCAGCTCTGCCCATGGGTGGGCTATACTTCTCAGAATACTTATAATATTAAAAATAAATCAGATTATTTAAGAAAAGCGAACCTCACATTGCAGCAAAAATCAAACTGCACCGCCGCCCAAGGCAGTTGAAGGCACGCTTATCGAAACTTAAAAAGTTACCATGTATCGCCAGAATTAAAAATTGCGCCTCTACAAGGCCGAAGGATATAAGCCCGAGTTGAAATGTTTTTTCTTTAAAAAAAATTAATAGGAGGAAAAACGTATTTTATTTAATGAGAATTAGAAGAAGGACTATTATGTAACCGTATGCAAGCAAATAATTATTCATTAAAAGAACTTTAAATATACGATATTACTTATACTTTCTCGGGCGTAATGTCTTGCGCCCGAGTAAAGGATCTTGAAAGATTATATGAAAACTTAATGTGTCAATATAGTTTTTTTATAGGTAGTAAGGGTATCTAAATGCGCTCAAAATTTCCTTGCGTGACGAAGGCTAGACAGAAAAATAGTAACATACTACCAGCCAAAAACCATTTTTACAATTTGTATTTAAAACTGTTTTTGAAAACTTAAATCTATAAATACACAATTTTATCTCTTATGCTTCTCCTTGCCCCTTGCCTCTCGGGCTCAGCCCGAGAAGCCCGAGTGCAGGAGTCGCTACTGATATATATATATGTAAGGCAAACCTCACAAGGAAGAAGAAAAATTATTCTAAGGCCCTTCGTGTATTCAACAGTACACCTGACGAGGTGTACTGTTGGGATTCCAAGATACTGTTGTACCTTGGAATCATTTTTCTTTTTCCTTGTGGGTTTGCATCATTCATTCTTTTCACGTGTTTAAGTGTGAAATTCATTATATATATATATATATATATATATATATATATATAATATATATATAATAATTATACAGGGCGTCCCAAAAAAATGTGTATACACACTTTAACAGCTGATAGCTCAATTGATGTTCTTTCTTTCCAAGTTAAACCATTAGAATTAATAACGGCAGTCAGACTAAGCTTGAACAAAGGAAATTCATTCTAAAATGCTACTGGAAGTGTGAAAACGCAGTTGAAGTGCAAAGACAGTTTAGGAGGGAGTTTCAAACAGATCCACCAACGCGACTTACCATCACTCGAATTAGAGATAAGTTTGAAGCCGATGGAACTGTTCAGAATGTCCACAAGAAGCGTTCCGGAAGACCACGGACATCGACAAGCCCCACAAAGCAAGAAAGAGTACTGGAAACGTATCACCAAAGTCCAAGAAAATCTGTGCGGCAAGCGAGTCGTGAGGTAGGAATTTCAGAATCGTCTGTCCAACGCATTTTGAAGCGCTGTCAATGGAAAAGTTACATTCCAAGATTAGTCCATGCTATTAATGAAGATGATCCGGACCGAAGAGTGGAGTATTGCGAGTGGTACTTGGCACGATGTGGATGTGGATTGGACGAAGGGGTTTCGTAGAATACCCTCCGCGTTCACCAGACCTCACACCACTAGACTTTTTTATGGGGATACTTAAAAGACAAAGTCTACGCTATAAAACCTGCAACAGTCGCTGAATTGAGAGCAGCCATTGAACGAGAATGCACACAAATACCAAACGAAATGTTTCGTGATGTTTGCGGTTCCATTGCTTCGCGTTATCAGCAGTGCCTGAACCAGAACGGAGGTCAGTTTGAAAACAGGCGTTGACAAAACAATTAAATAATGTCTGTAGATTCTATTACATTTTGAAAATGAAATGTATTTTAATAAACACTGCCTTTATAATTATTTAAAGTGTGTATACATTTTTTGGGACGCCCTGTATATATTATATATATATACATAAAATATTATATTACATAAACATTCGCTTGTGCGAGTATGTGTTGGTTTGTATCCACTGGTTAATGCATAGGCTATGAAGTCTGTGCATGCCTTCATTGCGTTGTTATGACTAATAAGGCATAATATTTTCAGAAAAGTGAAACAAAATTACTGCAAGATTTATTACTAGGAATTGCAACATAACAGAGGATGTAGCATACTACTGATACTAATTTACTAATGCTAGAATATACCAGGAAAGTTTAGTTTTGCAAAACAATAATACGAAATACTAAAGAAATGAATCAAATGAGTTATTGTGCATGGCAATGATAATTGAAATTTATTAGCTAAATATACAAACTTAAGAACTATTATTCAAAAGATCTTTATTAACCTTTAAGAAAACAAGCTTCTCAAAAGTTGCATCTAAGAGCGAGCCTCGTTTCAGACGCAGTATATCCTTCCCTACTGAAAAAACCCCGCTCAACAGCGGCACTAGATAGTATGGGAGTGTTAAGTGTAATAAACATATTTTTAAAGTTAGTGGATGGGAAAGATGCAGAGCGAACGTGCCGTGAAGGCCCAGATGAGAGGAATGACGAAACCTCTATTGAACTTAGGTCCCTCCCTGCTCCAGGGTTCTTCGGCTTTTTACTTTGACAGTGCTGTCAGTGTAGGGGGAGAGGATGGATGGGGGTAGGCTGCCAGCATGCCAACGGCCAACATGCACACCTCGCTCATAGTGAAGGGACAAATTGTTAACGGTTAATGAATAATGAGTGGGGATCGAAAGAAACTAATTGCGAGCTACGATAAAAAAGTAACGAGTAACGACTAACGAATGTATTTTCCTAAAAAAGTAACGTCGTTACTGAAAGAGTTACTTGATTTGAAATGTAACGCCGTTACTGAAAGAGTTACTTGATTTGAAATGTAACGCCGTTACGTAACGGCCGTTACTTGTAACGCGTTACTGCCCAGCTCTGAGTACATCATAGTTTTCATTACTTTCAAGTGCATCAATAACGTTGTTGTAGTGTTCCATTAGTTGTGATAGGCATGATCTGCCTGACCGGAACCCATGTTGGTTATCATTGAATTTTTCCTGAGTTTCCAAAAAGACAGATTTTCTGTCTAACTTTTCTTTCAAATATTTTAGTGAGATGAGATGTAAGCGACACTGGCCTATAGTTTTTGGCCTCGGATCGATCTCTTCCTTTATAAATTATAGATTGGGACTATGTTCGCGCTCTTCAGGATGCCCGGTATTTCTCCCGTGGCTAGTGACCGTCTCCATATCCAGTATCGGGGCTCAGCGATTGCATTTTTGCAGTTTTTGATCAGTGTGGCATTCCATTTATTCGGTCATGCCGCTGAGTGTGTTTTTAGTTTCCCTATGGCTTGTGTAATATCACCTGTCGTAAAGTCGAAGTCCGTTATACTTTCCCCTTGTAGTTCTTCAAAGAACGCGTTTCTATCGCATATCAATGTGTCAGTTTTTGGGATACTGAAAGATGATTCGCACTGAGCTCTTAATATTTCAGATACTTCTGTTAGATCATCAGATAAAGCACTGTTCTCGTTTTTAAAAGGTCCGATAGTCGCATGGTTTTTCGACTTTCTTTTTGCGAAATTATAGAAGTACTTTGAGTTAGCCTTTATCGCTTCTATAGCGTCGTCTTCTTATTTTTCTGTATGCTTCTTAATTAGTTCCTGTATGACGTCATCGATACTTTGCAGTTTATCATTTAATATTTTGCTGATGTTGTTATTTTTACAGTTACTTAATTTTGCAGTCACTCTTTTTCTCTTTCGAAACAATGCCTTCTTTTGTCTCTCGAACCTGCTTCTCTTTCCTCTTTGTTGTATTTTTGGGACATGTCTTTCCACAATTTCTAACGTCTTCTCCTCTAAAGTTATTAGCATCTCCTCCGTTGTCTTGGCCTCGAAAACGGTTTTCCAATCTATTACTTCCATGCTGGATGTAACATCTTCCCAGTTTATAGCTTTGGAGTGAAAATTAAAAATTTCAAATTTGCTTCTTTCTGTTGTGCGTGTTCTTTCCTTTCCTGTTGCCTTTATATTAGTTGTTATTTCAATGATGTTGTGGTCCGATATCATAGTTGGGGATCTTTCTACATTATCAATTAGATTGCTGTTGTTTGTGAATACCAAATCTAGGCAGTTGATTTTTCTTGTGTTTTCTGTTATTTCTTGCATTAACATAAATTCATCAGCTAGAGCTAGTAGCATTTTTACCTGCTCCTGGTCTTCTCGTGTGCCCCCCTTGTCCTGGTGTATACATATATTTTTTCCTATCCTTTTATACTTCATGAATGGGAAATTAAAATCACCACAGAGAAAAATATTTTGGGTTGGAGAGTGTAGATCTTTTACCCAGTTTCTTACCTCTGTAATAGAATCTGAAAATTTTGAGGTTGGCGTGTTTGGGGATCTGTGCTTTACAATTAGTACCATATTTAATTTTTCAACTTTTGCTGCTACACATTCTACGTAGCTGTTTGAGGTACTTATAGTCATTTCTGCCATATGCCTTTCGCGTGTGTAAATAGCACATCCTCCTTTACGTCTCACTGTTTTGTCGGCTCGGAGGATGTTATAGTTGTCAACTTGTATTTCTTTTTTGTCAATACAGGACTCACAATTTTCACAGTTCGCCTGGCAGTCCTTTAGATGAGTTTCCGTGAGGCATGCAAAGTCTGCTCCGGCTTCTTGCATGAGTCCTTTCAAGTATAAAACTTTGTCCGAGGAATGATTTGATTTAAGGTCCTGAATGTTGGCTAGGATTATTTTTATTTTTCTCTGTCGTTTTCGCATACAGGTGCATCCGATTCGTTTTCCAGTGAGGGTGCCGGTTTCGTTGCATTGTGGTCCTCCGAGAGTTTGCCTCTTTTTATCTTTGTCGGTACCTGTTGTCCCGATAACGCATAAAGTGTCTTTGTGCGTGCCTTCTGTCCGGCTCTCGGATTCCTATATTTGTCAGCTGATTTTGTATTTGCTGGATAGTATTTAGCAGCTAAATTGTGTTGGCTGAGTCTAAAAATTGGCACTCTTCTTTGATGTTCGTTTTTCCTGTTCACCCGTTGCGTTCCTTTGAGGGTGGTGGTAACGGCATTTTTGTCCGTATTTGCACCTCCCATATCTTACATAGGTGTTGCAGACTGTAAGATGGTGGAACTTGCATTTCTTATCAAATTTGCAGTATCCACTTGTGTAATGCTTGTTGCATAATGTGGGATGTGCATATATGCATTGCCCATCCCGATATCTGCAGCTCCCTTTCGCGTAGTATTTACATACGATATTTTCTACGCTTCTACTTCTTATTTTCTTATTATTTTCAAAGTTCTTAATTTTGGTATTATCATTATTTTTCTTTGGCATTTTATTTTCTACGTTTTTAGTTATTATTTTTATCATTTCGCATTGGACAGTTTGACTACTTCGCAACTTTTACTTATTTCTTTTCTTTCATCTGTCTTCCTTCCGTATTATATTGTTTATATTGTTATTCGTTATTAAATTGTTGTTCGTTATTATGCTGTTATTCGTTATTTCGTCCATATCGCAAGAGCTGAAATTTCTCGGTGTTAAATGTCATGTTGTTGTCTTCTGACTATTTGTGTATTTTGTTCGTGTTCCTCTGCAAGGCCTCCACTTCATTTACATCGCTGATTTTTCTGCTGATCTTTGTATCGTCTGCAAAGGATGTTACTATACTGTTACTGTTTACTCCGCTGTCTATGTCTGCTAGCATGATAATGAACAGGAGTGGGGCCAGTACTGTACCTTGTGGTACTGAGCTTCGTACTTCCGATTCTGATGATGCTATACCTTGAATTTTGACGACCTGTAGACGTTCTCTGAAGAAGTTGTAGATCCATTTTCCCACTTTGCCTGTTATTCCCATATATTTCATTTTATGTGCTATTATACGGTGATCACATTTGTCGAAAGCTTTAACAAAATCCGTGTATATGACATTGTAGTTGTCATTGCCTTCCAGTGAATATAGGATATTGTTGTAGTGTTCTATTAGTTGTGACAGGCATGATCTACCTGATCGGTATCCGAGCTGATTTTCGTTGAATCTTTCCAGTGTCTCGAAGAAATCGTAAATTTTCTAACTATTCTTTCAAATACTTTGGTGAGGTGGAGCGTCAATGACACTAGTCTATAGTTCTTTGCTTGAGATCTATCTCTTCCTTTATATATAGGGACAATGTTTACTCTTTTCAAGATGCTCGGTATCCCCAGTGTCTAGGGATCTTCTCCATATCCAGAAGAAAGGTGTAGCTATTTAATTTTTACAGTTTTTAATCAATAATGCGTTCCAATTGTCCGAACTTGCAGCTAAATGTGATTTCTTTTGTCCTGTAGCTCTCGCTACATCATCTGGGGTGAAATCAAAGTCTGTTATACACTCTCCTTGCAATTTCTCTTCAAAGAATGCATCTCTGTCAGGTAGCGCTTTGTCACTTTTTGGAGTACTGAAAACTGATTCATACTGGGCTCTCAATGTTTCAGATATTTCTTTTGGATCGTCAGTTAGTTCATTATTTCTCTTCCTTAAGGGCCCAATAGCGGCGTGCGTTTTTGTTTTCCTTTTCGCATATTTATAGAAGTATTTTGGATTTCCCTTTATTGCTTCTACAACCTTTTCCTCTTCCCTCTCTTTATGGTCCTTAATTAGGGTTTGTATTTCCCTATCGATACCCTCCAGTTTTTCTTGTATTACTTTCCTGGCATTATCTCCGCAGTTGGCTAACTTCGCCTCCACTCTCTTTCTTTTGCAAAATATTCTTCTCTTTTGCCTCTCTAGCCAGCTTCTCTTTCCTTTTGGGTGTGATTTCGGAGCATATTTCTCTAAAATTCTCAGCGTCTTTTCTTCCAAGGTTGTTAACATTTCTTCAGTTGTTTTATTCTCCTAAACTGTTCTCCACTCTATTTGGGCCATGTGCGATCTGATTGCTTCCCAATTTTTAGTCTTGGAGTTTAAGTTAAAGGCCCCAAATTTGCTTCTTTCAATATGTGTATTGTCTTTTAATGTTGTCGTCATATTTGTTGATATCTCGATTAAGTTGCGGTCTGAGATAATGGTTGGGATTATTTTTATATCAGCAATCAAGTTCGTGTTATTCGTAAATACCAGATCTAGGCAGTTATTTTTTCTGGTATTTTCTGTTATCTCTTGTGTCAGCATAAATTCATTTGTGAGAGCCATCAACCTTTTTGCTTGCTTCTGGTCTTCTCTTGTGCCCCCCTTGTCCTGGTATATATATATATATATTCCTAGCCACCTTTTTGTATTTTATAAATGGGAAGTTAAAGTCTCCGCAGATCATTATATTGGGGGATTGAAGGATTATGGCCTTTATTAGCTTTCTGATATCATCGATAGCCTCCGAAAATTTTTCGGCTGGAATGTTTGGAGGGCTATAGATGACGATCAGTATCACGTTTAGTTTTCTACTTTCACTGCTAGGAGCTCCACAAAGCTGTTTGATTTACTTATTACCGTCTCTGTCATATGACCTTCATGTACATATATAGCACAGCTACCTTTACATCTCGTTGTTCTATCCGCTCGTTTCTGTGAGGCATGCGATGTCCGCCCTTGTTTCGTCCATAAATCCTTTCAGGTACGAAACTTTGTTGAGTGATTGGTTTGGTCTTTTTCCTTGAATATTAGCCAGGACAATATTTATGTTCTTTGTTCCTCGTTGCTCTTTGTGCATTTTAAATTCGTTTTCCTTTGGTTTCACTTGTTTCGTTGCCCTATGGTCCTCCGAGAGAGATCCGTTTCCGCCTACCTGTTCTGGGAGCTTCTTGCCTGGAAGCGGTTTGGCTCGGGGGTATATATATATATATATATATATATATAATATATATATATATATATATATAAAATTTATATTCATATATATATATATAAAATATACCGTATATATATATATATATATATAATTTATATATATATGGCTATAACCTTTGGTTAACCTTTGGTTTGCTTCCGCCCGAATTGTTCATTCTGACGAAGGTCAAGCTTTTCACTCCACCTTAGACCTACAGTTTAACGTGGAATCCGAACCACTCCCCATCAGCAGCCCAGCGTCTTAACCACTAGGCCACCTAGGGTAGCCATTTATCTACCAACCACTTTCTTTATTGTGTGGAAGGATGAACAGCTGTGGGTTTTGCTGCGCGCCGGCTGCCGTCGGGTCTCTAACCCGGGGCCGATGGATTCGTTGTCAGCGACGCTAACCACTACACCGCCGAGGCACATATATATATATATATATATATATATATATATATATATATATAAGTCATGTCCTGCTTAACGTTTTGAATGTTAAGCATTTAAGTTTTGCTCGTGTGCATGTTTCATTGTAATCCGTGATGGAAGGCATATTTCAATTTCCATTTTTAGTTAACTCGGCAGATCATGATAACATCAGATGTCAATATGCGGTTTAAATTAAAAATGTGGCTTGCTTAACAGTCTAGACTTTGATACAGCAAAAATACTTGTTTTGTCTTTAAATGTTTTGCAAAGTAAATCAGCCTATTGAGAATAAAAAACAAAAACAGATCAGCATTAAATAATAATGATGTCAGTAAAAAATTCAATATAAAAGCCCATAAAATTTCTCCACTGTTCATTCTGATGAGACTGATCTAACTTAGAGACTGAGCACTACCTGTAACATTTTAACAGTAAATTATCGTAAGAAAGTCTTTATCTTCTTCGAGCCTTGCTCTCTTCAGAGAACTTAGTCTTAAATAGAGAAAAATAATTTCCCGATCCGTTACAAGAAGGATCAGGGAACCTTCAGAGAATTTAATCCGCTTCACAGAATCCTCCGATCCATTACAAGAAGAAATCGGGAAGCAGTATAGAAAAAAACTGCTGCGATTCCCTATACGGTACCAGCTACTGCAGAGTAACAAATCCGTTGCTGCCACCTAACCAGAACCCCCGTCAACTTCGAACCGAGCAAGGCCATAGACGGAGGGGGTTAACATATATATATATATATACACACAGGGTGGCGCAAAAGTCAGAAACCATAGGCACATTTTATTAAATTATAATAAATGTTCGAATTGGTGGCCTTCCATTTGGAAACACTTTCTGACGTGTTGAATGCATGATGGTTGAACATTCATTCCTTAACACATTGGTACTGATTTTGGCACACTCTGATGTGATTTTATCCTTTAGAGAACGTATGGTTCTGGGTCGATCAGCATAGACTACCGACTTGAGATAGCCCCTACAAGAAAAAGTCAAGAGGCGTGAGGTCTGGAGACCTAGATGGCCATTCGACGGACCCTCGCCGTCCGATCCACTTGCTTGGGAATGTTTCATCTAAAGAGCTCCGGACGATGGTTGCGAAATGTGGTCGTGCACCATCCTGCTGAAACCACATCTCCGCCCGTTCTGCCAGTGAAATGTCTTCCAGCATGGGCATTAGAAATGTTTGCAGCATATGCAGATATGTTTCACTTGTTACATTGCCGTCGAAAAAGTACGGACCAATTAACCGATCCCCCCAGAGCGCAACCCACACCATAATTCGTGAATCGAATTGCACATGTCCTTCCTCCATCCAATGGGGGTTCTCATTGGCCCAGTAGCGTGCATTATGCCTATTGACACGACCGCTGAGGTGAAATATCGCTTCGTCGCTGAACATGATCCTTCGTTGAAGCTGTCGATGTTGTAGAAACCACTGGCAGAACTCTACACGACGGTCTGTGTCGTCACCGTGCAGTTCATGAACGAGTTGGACTTTGTAGGGATGAAAACGATTTGTTGTAAGAATTCGTTGAATGGATCTTGTGGAGACACCCGTTTCCTGGGATAATTTTCTTAAGGACTTACGTGGGCTGTTTTCGAGGTGATTGAGTACCGTTAGCGATGTTGCTGCATCGGTTGAACTTTTTGGCCGACCACTACGCGGCCGATCATGAACACTTCCTGTTTCTTTGAAGTGAGTGAACAGTTTTCCAACTGATGCCTGAACAACTGGCGGCCTCTCAGGGTGTTTGTCATTAAAAGCAGTAGCAACTGATCGGTGTGTGTTACCACGCCTTGCACACATTAAAACTATCTCCACTCGTTCATCTATTGTCAATTTCTGTACCATAGGTTCAACAACAAACCTGAAAAGAACAAAACACATATTAAAACACAAATTATTAAAATGTGCCTATGGTTCCTGACTTTTGCGCCACCCTGTGTGTGTGCGTGTGGTGTCTGTGTATATATATATATATATATATATATATATACACACGAGGTTTATTCCAAAAGTATCCGGACTGATGCGATTACATACAGAATATGGTACCTACACGGTTTGGGGTTTAATCTCCCTCAAAGTACGATCCTGCCAATGTTGAAAACATTTTTCGGAAACACTTTTCGGAATGGCCAAAAGCTGCTCCGTCGAATTTCTTTTAATGGTCTCAACATCATCGAATCGGTGTCCTTTCAGGGTTTATTTGAGCTTCGGAAACGAAAAAAAGTCGCATGGGGCTAAATTCGGCGAATATGAACGCTGCTGTAACTGGGGGGGGGGGGGGGGGGGGGGAGCAGTTTTGGCTAAAATTGCTGGACAAGTTGCGACGAGTGAGATGGCCGTTTCCTCGGAACTGCGCTTCACGTAGACGTCTCAAAACTTCAATGTAAAATTCCTTGTTGATTCTTTGTCTCTGTGGAGCATATTCATGGTGCACAACATCTTCACTCTCGGACATCGTCAGTGAAGTGCAACCCCTATCAGTCAACATGTTTCGACATGCAGAGACATGTTTAACACAGTCACAATTCCAGGCGTGACCTTGTTTTAAATAAACACCCTGTCCGGATACTTTTTGAACATATTTCATATATATATATATATATATATATATATATATATATATATAATATATATATATTTCTCTAAAAAATTATTTTTTAGTATAAATTCCGTATTAATTAACTCCACACTCTCGTCTCACCATAGTTTCGTATAATAATTATAATAACGAAGAAAGAAAAAACATATTTAATAATAATAATAATACCAATAATAACAAAAATACGTAGTTATAATCAGCTAATATTCAAATTTTACGTTAATAGTTTTTTGGAACATTCCTTTACATTATTTTGTATACTTTTTCTTAAAAAAAAATATATACTTTGGGTAAACTTTAATTTTCTTTAAATTGTGTTGAAGGAGAAACAAAAATAAATAAATAAAAAATGCTTTTAAAAGTCACATTATTTAGTGAAGTTTAGAAAAACCCAAAGCAATTTTTTTTTTTTTTTTTAATTTGTCAGACCTTCTTTCTTTTAAATTTTCTTAGAAATGAATTTCGGTTTTATATATATATAAAAGTGATGTAGTTGAGACCACCATGGCCGAGACCGACACCAAAGCACTCGAGATCATATGCAATTTTTGCATGTATTCAATATTGTGTAATGTTTAATTCTTAAACTCTGTATTTCACATTCAGGAATAAAGAATCTAAAGAAGTTATCAAGTGACAATTGCAAAATTAACTCTTAATTTACCCACAAATTCATAGTTTGTGACATTTTTCAGCAGTTAATTGCCTACTTAAAACAAGATAAGTGTTCGTTGCACTTAAGAAACATCACAGTGATATAATCGAGACCACCATGCCCGAGAAAGATGCCAGAAAAAAAGGTCTCGAAATCGGTCTCAAGTTTTACATCACTTATATATATATATATATATATATACACACCTTTGGTTAGCTTCTGTTCGAATTGTTCATTCTGACGAAGGTCAAGCTTTTCACTTCACCTTAGACCTACAGTTTAACGTGGAATCCGAACCACACACCACCAGCAGCCCAGCGTCTTAATCTCTAGGCCACTCAGGGTACCCATTTATCTACCAACCACTTTCTTTATTGTGTGGAAAGATGAACAGCTGGGTTTTGCTGCGCGCCGGCTGCCGTCACCGGGTCTCGATCCCAAGGCCGATGGATTCGTAGTCAGCGACGCTAACCACTACACCACCGAGGCGGGGCGTGTATATATTATATATATAATATATATATATATATATATTTTATTCAGGGTGTGTGCTGGAGGCTCCTCAGTTCTTTGATTAGAAACATTGAAAAGTTTCGGTCCTCATATCTGAGAATATTTTCCATCGTCGTTTTCATGGCCCTCTGTCACACCGCATTTGGGACAGTACAGAATCTGCTTCTTCTCTCATTCAAGTGTGTTTTCTTTCATTTCTAGGGTTGGGGACACAACCCTCGAGTATTTTGCACTCTCTTCTTTCCAGAGAGTAGAGTTTCAGGGATTGGAATCGAGACCAGTAGTCTTCACCTTTCGTTTCCTCTAATCTTAGAAGTAAAAGTCCTTTGCATGGCTTCTATGTTTGCAATATCTCGTTTCCTGTATGGGTTTGTGAGTATTAAATAATATTCAATTACTGGTAGGCAGGGGCGTACCTAAAGTATTTAGCACCCGGGGCGGATCCTTCCTTTGACACCCCCCATAAATAATTTTAAAATTTAAACACACAGAAAAATATATAATGTTTGCGAGTAGATTTTTAAACAGTACAGTACTGTCATAAGCAAATTGGAAATAAGAAAAATGCAAGACATTAAAAATTCAGTGAGCAGGTAATACTGCATTTTATTTTATACAAAAACACAGGAAATCCAATCTCAACGCTCAGCCTATTCTTCAAAGGTAAACAGAGAGGATTCACAGTCTCTGCTTTCGAGCCTTAATTTCTGCAAATTGATCAATACCTCATCAAAATTCACCTTTGCATATTCATGTTCAATTGAAAGTAAAGCCAGATTTGTCAATCTTGTCTGACTCATGGTCGAGCGAAAGAAATTTTTTATCAATTTCAATTTGGAAAAACTTCTTTCACATGAAGCAATAGACACACGGACAGTCAAAAGGAATCTCAAACACAGTGACAAGCTTGGCAAAGATTCACAAAAATCCCATTTCACAATAAACTCCAGAAACTGCACTGCTGTCCATTTTTGCCTCTTCAACGCTGATTTTGGCAGCTTCCAAATGCCTCCGAAGTCGTCCAATCTCCACACTGATATCTTCATCAGAGAATTCATCGAAAATCTGAGTCAAATTTGGAATATACTTCCGAAGTTCTTCTTCTGTTGCAACAACCAAAGTGTTTCGCTGAATAACAGCGAAGATTGACAGAATTTGATCCATTGCCTTAGACCGAATCTCCAATTCTTGATGAAAGTGATCAAGACATTCAAACATAGCCCTTTTTACTTCCTCTGGCAATGTGAGACCAGATCCTTTGCCATCTCTCCTGGCATCCTTTTTCGGAGCTTTACTCTCCCTCTTCTCTCCATAGAAATGTACATTTCCCCACACTTTGTAGTTGCATAATGAATGGCCCTCGCCACAATTTCATTGCGCTAATCTTCAAGAAACAGTTTTAGAGCTTGGAGCTTCACAATGCATTTTCAAGGCTGATTCCAACTGTTTGCAAATACTTAGTGTGAGATAATTTCTTCCAGGATTCACACCAGAAAGAAAAGTAACTCAAAAAGAGAAATCACATACAGCAGACAGCAAAATCTGAGCTGATCCTCTTGTGTCACATTTTCTTGGGATCGCACAGTACTTCAAGGGTTGAGGTCAGCTTTTCAAAATTTGCCTTCACTGGTTTCACAGCGTCATAATGAGCACTCCATCTTGTCTGGGAAAGTCTTTTGACTGTCATGCCTACATTCTCCATCAGCACTTCCCATCGATGAGTTGAGACTGAAAAGAAGGAATAGACTCTCTCCAAGGTTCCAAAAAAAGTCACACATAAAGAAACGCTTCCAAATGAGCGCACTCCGCAAAGGTTCAGAGAATGATTTGCACAAGGCACAAACAAAGCCTTGGGATTAATCTCTCTGATCTTTGACTGAACACCACCATGAATCCCAGCCATAGTTGCAGCGTTGTCATATCCTTGACCACGGCACAGATTTATGTCCGGTCCGTCTCTCTCCAGATGTCTCAGGGTATCCCCTGTGAGCTCAGCAGCAGTCTTTCCGGCAATAGGGAAGAAGCCCAGGAATGATTCCTTTACTTCAACTTTGTCACATTCATTTTTAAATTTTTTTTCTTACTTTGGCGAATTTTTCATTTGGTTTGAAAACTTGTACTGGTATTTCAACTCTCCCGATGGCACCCCCCTCCTGGCTGTCACCCGGGGCGGACCGCCCCCCTCGCACCCCCCTTAGTACGCCACTGCTGGTAGGACTAGACTCTTCTACAATTTTAGCGTGATATTTGCTTCTCTGCTGTCGAAGCTTCTCCAGATGATTCCCATTATTTTTCTAGCCATTGTAATTTTGGTTTTGTAGTGCTCTCTGAATTCTGCATCCGATAACATTATTACTCCAAGATCTCTGGCTTGTGAGTTTGGTGTTATGTGTTTGTCTTATAGTGTTTTGTATCCTGTATTTTGCATCTCCTTTTTGTTACCATATCTTATGAACTGGAATTTTTCCTCGTTGAACTTTATATTGTTGTCTTCCGCCCACTTGAATAATGTTTTAATGTCATTTTGTAATTTTTCTATGTCACTTTCGTTTGATATTTCCTTTCATATTTTTTGTATCATCCGCGAAACACGATACGATACTGTTATTAATATCTGTATCAATGTCTGCAATCATTATTACATGTACTGGAGATAGCTTCTTTTCCACGCCACAGTCAAAGTGTGGAAAGGGCAGTGAACCTAGTAACAAAGGCATGTCAGGAAAGAATAGGATATGACAACCGTCAAAAGTTTATCTTAAACTCATTGGAATCAAGGCGAAAACTGCCCAAGTTTGAATGGAAGGAAGGCACAATGGAATGAGTAAGAAACGTATGAAATAAAATTTCCTAATGATATTGAAAATTTCTTCCCTTTTGATGTGATAAGGAACAATGAAAAAGTTAATTGAATTTTAGCACATTTATTATGCCTCTAATTTTTTCTTCTGAAAATATTGTTGGACTTAATTAATTTTCCTAATACTGTACATTATTAAATAAAATATTATACGTTAATGAAGATTATGTCATCAAAAAACCTGAAAGTAGAGTAAGTCTCGTACAGGGTGGGGCACGGGAACCAAGTGTTTTTGGAATAATCAGGAAAATGATATTTATTTTTGTAAAGAAAATATATTGGTAGAACAACATTCGTAAGAACATAGCATTTCATGTCATAATAATCATGTACCGAAAATTATATCTGGCATATGATGTCCTTGGCCGTCGACGCATTGTTGAAGGCGTTTACGAAAATTGGCCTCCACTCTTCCAAGCAGGTCTCTGTTGATTTGGATGATTTGTTGACGGATCGCTTCCTTCAATGCATCTAATGTACGGGGCTTGTCCTCGTAGACACGTGACTTGAGGTACCCCCATAGAAAGAAGTCACATGTGGACAAGTCAGGGGACCGAGGGGGCCATGCAATGTCACCAAATCTCGAAATGAGATGGTTGGGAAACAGGGGGCGAAGAACAGCCATTGACGCTCTGGCGGTGTGTGGCGTGGCCCCATCTTGCTGAAACCACAAATGTCGACGAGCAATACGCCTTCTTCGTAACTCAGGGATGAAAAAGGTGTTCACCATCTCAATGTAACGCCCAGATGTTATGGTAACGGTAACCCCATTTTGTTCGAAGAAATAGGGACCGATGACGCCAAACTTTCCCACCGCGCACCAAACTGTAACCTTAGGGCTATGCAGCGGTTTTTCATGGAGTTGTCGCGGATTTTCAGCAGCCCAATACCGACAGTTTTGATTGTTGACGGCCCCATTAAGGTGGAAATGGGCTTCATCACTCATTACCACCATCATGTTTTCATTCTGCTCATAAAGTGCAAGCATTTCCTGTGCAAAATTCAGTCGTTGGGGGCAATCGTTTACATTCAATTCCTGCACCATCGCTAACTTGTATGGGTGAAAATGTAATTCTTCATGCAAAATCCGTCTAACAGTACGATTGCTGATTCCGAGTGCAGCTGAATGTCTCCGAGCAGAGCGGCCTGGGCTTTGCAACATCGCTTGTCTGACCCTTTCAACGTTCTCTGGAGTACGCACAGTGCGTTGCGGCCCCTTCGGTTTTGTTTTCATTATTGAGCCTCCTGTTCGAAGATTGTTAACCCAACGTAAGATTGTGTCACGAGCGGGAACAGAGTCATTTCGATGAATGTTGAATCTGCGGCGAAACGCACGCTGAACTGCTGTCACTGACTCGCCACTCCTAACAAAATGATCATACGCGAACATGCGGTGTTCTAACGTCCACTGCTCCATGATGGCACCTGAAAGATAAAGGTGAGTGTTAGTTAAAGTTAAATGCTATGAACCCAGGAATGGAATGCTACCTACCGCACGCCCCTCCCATTCCTAATGGCCGATTACTAGCTATTCAAAAAACACTTGATTCCCGTGCCCCACCCTGTATAAATGGAATATTCTTCAATATAGGTCAAAAAGTGAAAAATTTTGCCAGGGGTAGGAGGCTTTAAACAGCGAAAATAATTTATGAGGGGGTTCCTGTGTTCCATTCAAACCCCTCACAATACGTACCTTTTTACTATAAAATTTCGACCCGGCCAACATACAGTTCAGAGAAAACAAAAATTTTAAATAGTTTACCTCCAATATATTACAAAAACATTTAGGAAAAGTTACACTGCATATCCTTTTTAGCATTTTATTGGAAGTTTTAGTATTGAGTCTTAACTGAAATTAAACTGAACAATATTAATTAATTATGAAATAATTTGCACCATTTCTTCCTTTATGATTAAAGAGCATTGGGTGTCTCAATCGTGGTCTGAGAAATGAGCAAGATAAGAGTCCAGTCAGAGGCGGACGTCCGCTCTGTCCAAACACCTGCGTACGCCAACCATTATTCAGGTCTTATTTTCTCCTTTTGCTTTGGAGGGTAGGGACCACTCTAGTGATTCTAGAGAAACTTTTATGTAACAATTTTTAAACGTATAAGCAATGTCCAGATAAAAGAAAGAGTAACTTAAAATTTCGTAGAGGTTTTACATATGTGCCATATGTGCCATGTGTTTTACATATGTGCCTCGAGTGCCATACAAGACAGACTTGAATCCTAGAACTAATTTGTTAAGTTGTGATAAGTTGTGCCTTTCTGAGAGAGTGTAATTGTGGTTGACTGGGGAATTGATATAATGCCAAATAATAGTCAGTGACGAGGGCCAGAAAGTGGTATAGTGCTCAGACCAACTAGTACATACAGCCCATTGCCTATCCTATATAGATTCAAACCCCATTGTCAGTGTCTTCACTTCGCTTATGGGGAAACGGTGTCACCCACTGAGCTACGGTGTTACAATCAAAGCTGGGCACTTGCGTTTTTTTTGCGGTACTGCGGTACTGCGGTACTACCGCACTACCAAACCGGTACCGCATAACGCAGTACCGCAAAGGATCGCTGAAAGTACAGGCTGTACTTTCAGCGATCCTTTGCGGTACTGCGTTATGCGGTACCGGTTTGGTAGTGCGGTAGTACCGCAGTACCGCAGTACCGCAAAAAAAAACGCAAGTGCCCAGCTTTGGTTACAATGTACTGGGCCCTTAATTCGCAAAATGTCTGTGGATTTACTTTCAATTAAGTTACAACAAACTAAAATGAGAGAGTATTTAAAAAAAATGTCTTAAGAGGTATTGCATTGGGGCCTTGCAAGACGAAACATTTCCCTCGACAGACCGAATTCTAAACAAAGTAACGACAATTCATCAACGTGACATTTTGTTAACAGGTTTTGGTGTTAGGTTCGTTTAGGTTAGTTAGGTTGTTAGACTTGGTTAGGTTAGGTTCTGGTGTTAGGTTAGGTTAGGTTGTTAAGTTAGGTTAGATTAGATTGTTAGGTTACTGGAGTGCCGATGAAATTCCGCCGGGAAGATGTAAGAAATGTCCACAGGTCGAGAACTTTTTTCGGATGCCTAACGCAACGTTAAAAAGGCATAATCTATCCTAATTTAACTGGTTACCTTATAGTCTAGAGATGGAACCCAGTTTAAAAAACCGGTTTTTAACCGGTGATCAAAATTTTAATCATCACCGAAACCGACGATAAGAACGGTTTTCACATTTTTGCGCAAGTCTCCGATCACTTTGGTCCATTTTCTATGAAACAAACGTTTCCAAACGTTTAAAAACATAGTAATTACATTTTGCATCGTTTCGTATAGTTTTTTGTTTGTTTATAAGTGTAAATAATTGATGCTTCAGTCTTGAATGTTATGTGGATGATTGCACATTGATCAGTTAAAATTCTAAGATTTAATACTCCATCATGTCAAAGAAATCCAACGCTTGGTATCATTTCACTCGTAAGAATAAAGAAGAAGCAGTGTATGACATGTCACAAAGTTTTAAAATGTTGTGGAGGTTCTACTTCAAGTTTATCATCCCACATGAAAAATATTCATGCCATAAACATCGACCAGATTAATCAGCCATTGAAGAAACAAAGAACAGTGGAAGAGTTTGTGCAAAAAAAGTCCATAGAAGAGGAAATTTCGAAACTTGCGTGTGTAGATGACTGAGTTTCCAATCAATTGCTAAAAGTGAATTCATTCAAGAAAGCCTAAGAAAGATAAACTACGACAAGCCTCATCCAACTTCCCATAATGGTGCCAGAAAAATGGTGCTTAGTTTTTTATGAGAAAAAGAAACATGAATTGGTCAACTACTTCAAGAATCAGGTGAGACAAGGAATCCGCTATCATTAACTATGGATGAGTATACATCTTTGCAAAACCAAAGATATATTAATATTAATGTTCATGATGAAAACCAACATTGGTCTCTTGGTCTCATGAAAATAAATGGTTCTCTCGATAGCACCAAAACTATTGCAATCGTTAGGAAAAGATTGGAAGACTTTGGCTTGGACCTAGATAAGCATATCGTGGGTTGCACCACCGACGGTGCCTCAGTAATGGTCAAATTTGGAAGAGAAATAGTACCTATCACCAGCAATGCATTGCACATGCTAACATCTCGCGGTTTCGGATATCTTGTATTCAAAAACTGCTGAAAATTCAGTTGAAGGGGAAAGTGACCCGAGTACCCTACCCTGAAGATGAAGCCATCGAAGAAGATCACAGCTGGGCAATAAATACATTGAATGTATTTAAATACTAAATACTAAATACATGGGAGAAATGTATTTAAATACTAAATACTAAATACATTTTACGAATGTATTTAGATACTAAATACTAAATACATTTACGAATGTATTTAGATACTAAATACAAAATACATCAATTGTATTTAAATACATTTGTAAATACATTTTAAATTGTTATCTGCAGATATATCACTGTTTGATTCACCGGATTTGCTTGTTGAAGCCATGACACGCACACGATAAAGAAATCAACCGCTTTCGACTAAGAGTGGCACACAACTGATTGAACTGACACGTTGAAACATGAACCATGTTGTACTACACTGTCGACGCGTCGTACTGTGCTAGTACAGAACGTGTATTAAACCAGTAAAAGTATTTACATTTTATATTTTGAGTATTTAAATACATTGTACTTAAATACTCATTAAAGTATTTAAATACTATATTTAAATACATGAAAAACAATGTATTTATAAATACAGTTCTAAATACACAAATGTATTTAAATACGTATTTAAATACAAATGTATTTAAATACTGCCCAGCTCTGAAGAAGATGAACACTCTGCACATGAGTTAAGCAAAGATGAGTGTGAAATTTTATGCACTGATACAATTTTGAGTCGACATAGATGACGCAATTGTTCTTCCAAAACTTCGAGATTACTTAAAAGTAATAAATAAGGTGAGAAAAATCTGCCGCATATTTTGAAAGTCTCCTTTGGAAAATGAGAGATTGCAGGATTTGTCAAAGATAATTTAATGGAAAGGAAATGAAGCTTATCCTTGACTGTAGAACGAGGTGGAACAGTCTTTGGCCATGATAGAAAGATTTTTGAAACTCAAAAATTGCATTCCAAAGGCCCTCAGAGTGATACGCTCAACAGAGACGATTTCAGATGAAGAATGGAATGCTCTAAAGAGCCTCTTTGACACGCTTCGTCCACTGAAAATTGTTTTGAAGGGACTCTGTTCCGAAGATGCAAATTTGCTCAAAGCTGAATCTTCCATGAAGTTCATTTTGGATAAATTTGAAAGCAAAAACAATCCTTTAGCTTTTGAGCTACGTCAGTGTCTCATTGATCGCTACTCATCGAGAAGACAAAAAGAAGCTGACGCCTTGCTGAGTTTTCTCCACAATCCCCGAGGTCTTGAAAAATGAATCATCAGCACCATTCCTCTTTCCTTCAAGACAAGCACTTAAGAAATATGCGGATCATACATTTAAGAGGCTTTTTCCAGAAGCTTGCCAGATTTCAGAAACAGACGACCAAGTCCAATCAATTGCTTCGAAACTCGAAGATTCACAATGCAGCTCAGGTCGTGAAGTAAATGATGACGATCAACTTATGAATGAGTACATGTGTGAGATGAACAAACTGAAAATGAAACCCCAAGAAAGATTCTTCTGAGACCTTTGACGTAAACAATGAATTAAAATATTTTGAAGTTACTTTGAATAGAAGCGAAAATTTGGATCGAATGTACGAGGCGTTGCTTACAATAAAAGCCACCAGCGTAGAGTCCGAGAGAGTGTTTTCAGCTGCTGGTTTATTCGTCACAAAGATTCGATCAAGAATTTCAGATCAGACACTTAATGCTCTTTGTTTTCTCAAGTGTTATTTCAAAAATCAAGTTCGATAATAAACTTTTTAATTCAAATGTTACATATACTTGATTGAAATCAATTAAAACCTTATTTCTGTTTAATATTTTGATCATTTACCTCCTTAAAAAGCATACAGAATCCCATCGGTGAAAATCGGTAAAAACCGGCTTTAAGAATATAGCGACGGTGAAAACCGGTTTTACACTTTTCGGTTATTTTCCATTCCTACAAAAGTTTATACCTAAAACGAAAGCTAACCCAACCTAAATATACAGTACACCAGTTACACATATTTACAAAAACAATTATTAAAATCTTTAAATATTTACTTACAATGAACACTTTCAAGATTTTTCTTTTATTATTTGGTTGTGTTTTGAATTGCATTAACGGAGGATCCGGTTTTATTTAAAGAGGAGCAAGCTGATATCAAAAGGGAACCTGTTATGTTAAAAAAGGAAGCCGGATCTTCAAAATGAGAATCGGTTGCATCAAAAATGGAACCAGTTGCATCTAAACGGGATCTGGTTACGGAATAAAGGGAACCAATTACATCTAAACAGGACCCGGTTATATAAAAAGGAGGAACCGGTTGTTTCGAAAGAGGAACCAGTTGCATTTAAACGGGACCCGGTTATATCAAAAAAGGTAACAGTTGCATGAAAACGGGAAATGGTTGCACCAAAATGGAAACGAGGGTAATTCCATTTAAAGCGACTCAGGTTCTATTAACTTCGGGTGAAATGTATTTAATTAAAAACGAGAGAAATAGAGCCCAAATCCATTTGAAATACACTTTTATTGAAATTCTAATGTTTTCATACACCTGCCAGCATAGGGAAAAGTTGAGTTGTCACTTAACTTTGGGACCAAGTAGTACCTTGACAAGTTGATCCCCCTTCAAGAAGCCACAGCGTGATGATCTAGTGCCACTTTGGATTAAGAAGGTAGTAACTGTAAAAAAAAGGGCTAACGTTATACACTAGCAAATAATAGGCTGCATTCAATTTTGAAGTAAATAAACTTGGCCACGACCTATGGAGAACCAGTAGAGTTATGGTAGGTCGAACATACAGCCTATGCGTGTGAAATGTATAGTTCAGGCCAGGCCATTTTGGTGGAACATATTGCAGTATTCGAAATCGAACACGTTCAGCAACGGCTGTACAGAAGGTTGACAAAAGTAAATAGACGCCTTTTTTTTTTCCATAGTTTTTGATTTGATAATAAAAGTCAATAAATAATGATAAGCTTAATTGAATCAATATATTTAGAATCTTGTTGCGTTCTCCTTTCCATTAATGTAAAGCTGAGTGACACGTTCTGGCATTCCACCACTTTGTAATTTGTTCTTGAGAACAATCATTGTGGTGTCTATTTACTTTTGTCAACCATTTGTACATTTACAGGAATAATGTTTTATTATCTTGGAGTTTTGTTACCCAACCCTACTCGTCTCATTGATCCGTCATAATCGACAAATCATCAAAAGACCAACCAAGTAACTCAGTATGAATAAAACAATGTTAATTTATGTTATATTCAGTCGATATATTTCAAAATACCCACGCACACATTACCCCCCACAAGTGCATATATATATATATATATATATATATATATATATATATAATATATATATATTCCTTCTTTTATATTCCGTTTTATTTAATTTCATAATTCTAAAAGACTTTCGTTCATTTGATATTCCTCTTTCAAGCCTTTTTTACGAGACACATGAAACGCAAATATGGAGTTAAATGTTAATCTCTCTCTCTCTCTCTCTCTCTCTCTCTCTCTCTCTCTCTCTCTCTCTCTCTCTCTTCAAGAATATAAAGATATCGATATGTGAGAGAGTGTTCAGTGTCGAGCGATAATCTTATTCCATCACTACGATAATAAACAGAGTGAAAGAGTTGAATTTGCATATACGCTCACGACTAGCAGACGTTTGAGAAGAAAAGAGCGAAGTCAGGTTTCTTTAAACCTTAATTAACTTAGTATATTACGAGAAATAACGACTTTAAAAAGAAATAACGACTTTAAAAATTAAGAATAAAATGTCTAAAACGAACTCAGCAAGATATTCTTTTCTTTTTTAAAGTTGTCGAAAAGTGGAATTGTCTCACTGTTGTGGTGAAGTAATTGAAAATTAGGTTAAATGTCCCCTTTCATATCTGAAAAGTGGTTTCTCATTTGTATTTATTTATTTATGTATACTTTATTCGTTTACAGATTGGAGTATTTTGGCAGAATATAGATCAGGTAGTATTCCATTGTTCGTCTTGCAGTAAATGTAATACGAGGCGCTGGCCGGGTCTGGGTTTAGAGCACTGCAAGTTCTCAAATCATACCGTAGTAATACCACTAATAATAATAAAGAGATTGCGGGTACATATGAGAACCTTCAACATATATTAGTATCAGAGTTTCTCGTTTTCAGGGGTTTTCACTATCCCGGTTTTCCGGACAAAATCGGCCATCGTCCGGGATCCAGGTATTTCCCGGTTTATAAAAAAATAATGATAATAATCTTAAAATGTTTAAGCATTAGATAAATCTAGATTAGTTAGTTAATATTAAATATAAATATATAAATGTTTTAACACAATAATGCTAAATATAATTATTTAACCCTTTATGGCCGAACTTTTTGCGTAGGGTGAGTCTAAATGCGTGTATTTGAAACGTTATGTATTCGACGCACAGTGCGGTAAAGGATAATAAGGATAGAGCAAGGACGAGTTTCAAACACTGCAGAAACGTAAATACGGTATATAGCCTTGGCGGCTATGCCTCAATGCTAATTTGCAGCTTTGCACTTCAACAAAAAATAAATTATATTATAGTGTAATTTACACGAACGCAACACCTTTTATATAGTTCCAACTAATTTTTAGTAAAAAATTATCGACAGCGAAAGGTGTGCCACTGAATTGAAAATAATAACCGAAATTAAAATCCACTAAAACACAAAATATTTGATTCAGGGAAATCAAATGACTGGCTTTCAGTCGAGTCACTCATCAAAATACCAGTCATATTACGCATACCACATAAAGGGCATATTATAGGCACTATTCGAGTTGTACAACGTAACGTGATTCGTGTTGTTATTAGAAATTTGTCATCATAGTCTTTGCGTTTGTATTTTCTAAATACAGTAGTAAATAACGTAAAACTATTTGAAATAACGTTTTTAGAATACTTTGTAAAACTCGGGAAATCCCGTTTTTGCTGGGCTTGTCCCGAGATTTAAGCTTATCATTTTTCCACCGGGATCCGGTTGAGAAACTCTAATTAGTATGCTCCAAGCAATTTAATCACAAAGAAGCCTTGAAGATGGTCATACGTATATGAATGAAACGTTGCAAACTCGAAATACAGCATGTCAAGGAGGGCGAAAGTAAACTTTATTTATAATAATAATAATAATAATAATAATAATTTGGGATTTTTAACGTATTTCGTGACGGTACACGAACTATGGGTCACTACATCATCTGAACGAAGAAGACGGTCACCTATCCAGCTACTAAACAGACCCAATGTCCCACCCATTGACAAAGGCACAAAGATTAATGGAGACTCTCGACAATCAAAAGTCCCAAATACTGTAGGTTAGGTTAGGTTAGATTAAATATGTAAATAGTAATTGAAGCATTCTCATTTTTTTCACGGTGAGTGGCAAATAGGAATGGGGCGAAGTATACTGTAGGAACTCACTAAACTAGTAGTAGTTTTTTAGTCTGTAATAATACTCTCTCTCTCTCTCTCTCTCTCTCTCTCTCTCTCTCTCTCTATATATATATATATATATATATATATATATATATGCAAAATTTGTCTCCACAGAATTAATTTTTGTCGCTATTGAAAACTTTAGAGAAAAATTGGTGAAGATTGACCAAAAACTACCGAAGTTAGAATGAAAATTTTAGTTTATAAAAATAGAGGAAATACTTTTTGGGAAAAAGAGGGTTCGAAGTTATAACCGAAATTCGCCAGCCATTTGGGGAAACATTCAACTCGCATGTATTTCTAAAAGTATGGCAGAAATATCAAACAAATGCACGAATATATAAAGTATAAGTTATATATATATATATATATATAATATTATATATATATATATATAATATATATATATATATATATATATATATAATACTTTGATATCATTTTCTGAAGTAAAGAGGTTAATTAAAGAGTTAAAGACTGGTTCTGCGTCATGGGTAGATGACTTATCGAATGAGCACTTAAAATATGCAAATGACGTAGTATGTCTGCGTATATCATTGCCCCTATCAGCCATGCTTGCTCATAGCTATATCCCTGCTCAAAAATAAGTACGGAGACATTCTGTCCAGCAATAATTACAGGCCTATTGCTGTCGCTTCCTGCTTCTCAAAACTACTAGAAAAACTCTTGTTACTCCGATTAAATGATTTCCTATGGACATCTCCTAATCAGTTTGGCTTTAAAAGGTCCCACTCAACTGACCTGTGTATCTATGTACTTAAAAAAACAATATCTAAATACATTGACAGTAATTCAACTATTTATAATTGTTTCCTAGATATAAGTAAGGCATATGATAGGGTGAACCACAATATTTTATTTGCAAAACTAGAAGACAGGAAGGTTCCCATGTACATATTGAATTTATTGAAATTTTGGTATTCCCACCAATCTTTCACCGTTAGGTGGGGCAATGTACTATCCGAGTGTTTTGGCTCCTCTTGCGGGGTGAGACAAAGCTCCTTGCTCTTCCTATGCTGTTTAATGTGTATATTGACGGATTAATTGCTTCACTTAATGAGGCAACAGTGGGATGTTGTATAGATAACACAAGAATAAATAACTTAGTTTATGCCGATGATATGGTGTTAATAAGTCCCTCTGTTAAAGGTCTGGATCGGTTACTAAAAGTCTGCGAAGTGTATTCGCAGAAACATGATATTCTTTTTAATGTTACAAAAACTAAGGTTATGCAATTTCATCCTAAAAGCTGTAATCAGCCAGCTGATATAAGGTTTAAAATGAATGGTGAAGAATTGAGGAAGTACAAGAGTTTAAGTATTTGGGTCAAACTATTACCAGCTCCTTGAGTGATGACTCGGATATAAGAAAACAATCTCGAAGCCTGTGTGCTAAAGCGAATATGACCATAAGGAACTTTCGATTCTGTACAAGTGAAGCTAAAGACACTCTCTTTCGTACTTTCTGCAAATATATACGGACAGCAAGTGTGGGTGAATTATAAAAAAGGTTCTGGCAGAACCCTAAATTTGCTGTACAGCAGGTCTTTTAGACTCTTACATAAATTACCCCCGAGATGCTCGGCTTCGCAAATGTTTGCTACCCGGAATGTCCCGAGCTTCCCGGAGGTAATAAGACGTGATCAATACAGTCTAATGCAAAGAATTAAAAAATCAACCAACCCGATCATCCAAGCTATCCAGGAGTCCTGCCATTTATCCTCTAAGCTATGGAATTCTTGGTACGAAAACGTCTATCTGTAGCTCCACTTAACTTCGACATTACAGTATTATTTCTAATCAATTGTGTATATTTCTATCCTTAGTATATGAACTGTCATTGTATTAATAATATTTGTCATATGGACTATAGTCTGCCAATAAACCTTTTCATTTTCATATATATATATATATATATATATATATATATATATATATATGGTGAAACGTACAATAACCGTACAAAAGTGTATGAGTTAAAAATCGCAATTAAAACTCCTCTTCGTTCAGGTAAGATTAAATAGGATAAAAGTTGCAGGGAAAGCACAACATATAAGCCTCATACATCTGGTAGGTGGAAACTGTACAAGAAAGATTAAGATGGTATCTCGGGTTAAAATTTTATTTGAAAGAAGATCAATGTAAAAATGACCTCTATCATTATTCAATTTAAAGATATTTTCAGTTTAGAAAGATTCAGTCAATTTCCTCTAATTTATGTCCTTTATACGTAGATGAAGGGCTAAGTTGTTAATATCAATTAGATAATTAATCAAAATAAGTCCTATGTTGATGCAAAGCTGAGTTGAGGTCGCCGATTCTGAGACTGTACTTATCTTTGTAGATGTTAGATGTTGTCAGGAAAATTATTAGTTTCCCCCATATAAACTTCGGGATCACCTGAAGATCCGTCACCCCCACCCTTTTCTAGTTAGCTTTAAAGAGAAGCGAGGAAACCCTGGGTCACAACAGAGATGCTTGACAAAATGGAAGGAAGAAGAAAATGGAAGAGTATAAATATAGAAGAAGGGAAACAACGATACAGACAGTTGAATAACGAACTGAGAAGAGAAACTGATAAAGCGAGAGAGATGTGGCTTGAAGAGTAGTGCGTGGAAATGGAGGAATTAGAAAGGAAAGGAAGAACTGATTTAATGTACCAAAAAGTTGAGGACATAAATAGATGGAAAAGAAGTAGCTTGGGAGTGCGAGAAATAGAGGGGAGAAATGGAGAAAAACTGAAAAGACCAGAAGATATAAGGAAGAGATGAATTGATTATATTGAAGAACTGTATGATAAAGAGAACAAACCTAATAACATCGAAATGGAGGAAGCAGATGAGGTGGAAGTAGATTGTATGGGGCCGGACATATTGGAAAGAGAAGTAGAGATGGCTGTAAAAGACCTAAGAAATGGCAAGGCCCCAGGACCAGATGATGTACCACCAGAACTTCTGAAGAGTCTTGAAGGTGATGCTAAAGAGGAGGTGAATGTATTGTGCAGAACATCTATGAAAGTGGAGACTGGCCTGCTGACTTTATGAGAGTCTCTATGATTACTATCCCCAAGAAACCGAGAGCCACCAAGTGTTCAGAATTTCGAACCATAAGCTTGGTCAGCTATGCATCAAAAATAATGCTAAGGATACTAACCAGAAGACTAACGAACAGAGCTGAGTAGTACATTGGAGAGGATCAGTTTGGATTTAGGTCAAAATGCGGAACAAGAGAAGCTATTGGTATTATGAGAATGATGGGAGAGAGTGCTGGAACATGATCAGGAAATGTTTGTTTGTTTTATTGACTTTGAAAAAGCTTTTGACAGAGTCCAATGAAGGAAACTAATGGAAATATTGAAGAATATTAATGTTGACTGGAGGGACCGTAGGATGATAAAAAATCTATATCTTGGGCAGACTGTGAATGTTAGAGTTGCAGGAGGAGAATCGGAGCCTGGACTGGTTGGGAGAGGGGTCAGGCAAGGATGCTCACTGTCCCCCGTGTTATTTAACATCTATGCGGAAGCAACGATAACACTGGTCAACACTCATTTTATTGCCAATCATATTAGAGTGATTTTGGGGTAACTTTGTGGTGCTGATTCCGAATATGACATCGGTTTTGCTAGATTGGCTCTAATTTATGAGATAATTGGTACCCCATTGAAACACGTAAAAATGCAAAAAATTTAATGTTCAGGCGGAGCCTACTTACTGGTTGGGTGGCCGATGACTTATATACGGAGGGGGAATATTCTAGAATGATCGCGGAGTAAACACTAAGAATATTCGCGTGTCTCACCATCTAGAATGTTCCGGTAGTTTCCCATATGCACGCGTTATGGTTACGTTTCCTATTAATTGAGGGTATTCATTATCTCAAGAACTAGAGCCAAATCGGAAAAACTACTTTCATTTTGGAATTCAGCAACCCCAAAATACCCTAAATTCGTACGAATTTCCTTGGCAACGAAACAAAAAATTTTTTTTGTTGACCTGTGTAATAGAAGCACTCTCAGATCTGGAAGAGGGAATCAGAGTGAGAGGTAAATTGGTCAAATCTGTAAGGTTTGCAGATGACAAGACATTTGTTTGTAGTACTGAGAAAGGACTGCAAAGAATGGTCAATAGCTTGACAACAACGCCGGAGAAATTCAAAATGAGAATTAATGAGACCAAGACAAAAGTAATGAAAATTGTAAGAAGGAAAGGAGCACAAATGAACCTAACGATAGGGAATCGGACTTTAGAAGAAGCTGAGCAGTTTAAATATCTGGGAAGTTTATTAATCAACAATGGAGATTGCAATAAGGAAGTAAGATCTAGAATTGGTATGGGTAAGGTAGCTTTTGAGAGACAGAAAAGACTACTTACATGTAAACTCAACTTGAAACTGAAGAAAAGGTTAGTAAAAAGCTTGATATGGAGTGTGGTACTGTATGGAGCAGAAACATGGACACTGGAAACAACTGAAAAGAAACTCCAGGAAAGTTTTGAAATGTAGATTTGGAGAAGAATGCTAAAGATAAGCTGGAGGGAACACCAAAGTAATGAGGAAGTACTGCAACAGGTGAGGGAGGAAAGAAGACTCATGAAAGTGATAAGAGAAAGACGAAGAAATGGATCGGACATGTGTTGAGAGGAGAAGGATTGTTGAAGGAAGTGATAGAGGGTAGATATGAAGGTAGAAGGCCGAGGGGAAGGAAAAGGAAAGCAATGCTGGATGATTTGAAGGGAGGCAGGAGCTACCATGAGATGAAAAGGATAGCTCAGGATAGAACACTTTGGCGGGATACACGAGTTGGACATGCCTGATAGGCAGAACACGATGGATGGATGGATAAGGCTAACTAATGAAAATATCACAACCCATCCTAACCAATCGTCAAGGGCGTACAGTTGACCTAACGATTGGTTAGGTTAAGTCGTGATATTTTCGTTAGTTAGCCTTATAAAGCTAACTAAAAAAGGTTGTGGTGACGGATCTTCAGGTGATCCAAAATTCGTAACAGTTTCCACATGCAATTTTATAGATTCCGGCATTATCTGAGGTAAACCCGAGCTTGTGGTTGCGAAGGTAATTTCTAGTAGTGAAGTTTATCTTGCTAACTAAATTTATAAAATTACTTAAGGAACCTTTTGTCATATTGCATTCTGTAGGTAAAACTAAAGTACTTTTTCGTTCTCGGGAGCTTTGTGGAGCGTTATTATAAAATTTCTTCTCTGTGAGTTTTTTAAAAGCCCTGCTTATAAAAGCCTGAGAGTAACCTAGTTAGCGAAAGCATCTTTAATAACCTCGTTATCTACAAACTGAGGGCTATAAATTCTAAAGGCCCGAAGAAATAAATCAATTAAAATAACTCTGTGGAAACAGAATGAGAGGAAAACAAATATACATATATGCTGTGGTAAAAACTCTCGAGATTTCTGCGTACATATTTTATTCTAAATAACCGAAGAAAGGTACCTGGTTCTTCTACTGCTACGACCGTTATCCAGAGTTAATAATTAATTAATTCAGTGGTGTAGCCAAGAGAAACATGGGAGGGTAATTGTCTTCCCCACCCTAAAAACAAAGATGGATCACCTGAAGATCAGGGCCCCCATGTATTTTTGTTTTGTCAGTGTTGCCTCCCCGTCCCCCGCCTCCAACGATTTTTAAACGCCTTAAAAGCTCTTTTTTCTTATTATTTCTAGTCTCCAAACTTAAACGGATTAGAGAAGCATCTTAGATGTGTATCTTGTATCTCTGTATCTTGCCCGTTTCTCAAAAAATATCTTGGATCTTTGATACATAATAAGCTAGTATTTTGTATCAAACATACATTTCTTAATGTATCTAGCTCATCTCTATATATATATATATATATATATATATATATATATATATATATATATATATATACTGTATGTAATATATATATATATATATATATATATATATATATATACTGTATGTACTGTATATTATATATATATATATATAATATATACATACTGTATGTACTATATATATATATATATATATATATATATATAAATATATTTATATATATATATATATATATATATAAATTTAGGGTGATTCAAAAAATCAAAGTTTTTTTTTTAATTGTTCAACCTGTATTTTTGTTCCCTATGACAAAAAAGTAGTGTATGCCAAATTTGGTGAATTTTAAATAAAATTTACTATGTGCTACCAGGCGTCAAAGTTTCCCTTTTTTTCAATTTGTTTGTTTTTACAACTTATGATTTTATGTTTAATTGTTTATATTTCAGAAGTTTTAATTAATGGTTTATATATTAGCTTGCTTTTAATTGTTGTTTGGAACTCGTAATTTTGATACCAATTAATCGATTATGGAAGCTAGGCCTAACTCACCATCACCTAGTTGCTCAGTTGGGAGAAGTTCTACGAGAAAAGAAACTGAAGTATGGCCAATTGGGCAGCCCTCTGCAGTAGTAAAACATCCGTATTACCATCAGAGAAGGAAATGATGGCCCTCTTCATGCACTACAGAAATATTAAAAAGCGATTCATTAGAGAATCATGCTACTCTACTGCAGATGATGTGCTAGCAGTTTGGAAAAAAAGGAATACCAGCAAAACAGAGTACATGTAGTAGATAAAATTCAAGGAATACTGAAGGAATGGCAGCTGCTTAAGAAAAACAAAGCAAACAAATTGAAAAGATCACAAAATTTAAATAATAAAGAAGAAAAATGGAAAGATAAACTGGAAAACTTATTTGACATTGCTCATGAGAATGCTATGCAGCTTATAAAAAGAAGATGATAAGAAATTCTTGAAAATGCAACGTGAGAAAGGACGTCATGGAAAAGTGGGTACCATTGATAAGGCTGTTGCTAAAAAAGAGCAAAGAGCAGCAGAAAAGCAACATTATGAAAAGAGGAAAGCAGAAGAAGAGATCAAAAGAAAGAAGAATGAAGAGGCTGTCATACTCACCAGTACATCATCAGAATCAGAATCAGAGGAGAGTAAAAGTGATGAATTGGTTTCTGTGCTGCACAATCTTCACATGGAAAAGTAAGGTAGGCAAACGTAGAAAATTGTTTGATGATAAATTATTAGGAAGTCTTGATGTTGCAAAATTGAGTGACAGAAATGCGTCTCTAGTTTTAATGCCAACACTCAGACATCGCTTGAATGGGGCATCTGCGAACAATAAAATGCATGTGTTTCGATACAACGGCAGCCAATACTGGTCCTAGAAATGCTGCAGCTATTCTTCTAGAACAAAAATTCGACAACGATTTATTGTGGCTGGCATGTCGACACGACATATTTGAAATTATGCTGGAAGCTGTTGTTTCAGTCTTTATCACCATCTTCTGGCCCAGATAGAGTCCTTTTTAAGAAGTTCAGAGAAAAATGGTCAAGCATTAATAAGGAGGACTACGAAACAGTATTATCAGATCCAGATATCTATGAAAATATTCATGACATCAAAGATGACATAATTATATTTGCAGCAAATCAACTAGACACATTCCAACCAAGAGACGATTACCTAGAACTATTGCAGTTAACAATTATTTTTTTGGGAGGTGAACCAAAAGGTGGAATCAAATTTAAACATCCAGCGGGACTTCTTCGGGCTAGGTGGATGGCCAAAATTACATATTCATTAAAATTTTTTGTTCAAATCTCAGTTCAAAATTTCAGTAAAAGACAAAAAAGGACTAAAAGACATCTGTCTATTTGCTACTCTGTTATATGTAAAGGCATGGTTTACAGCTCCTGTGTCATCTTGCGCTCCTCATCTTGATCTGGAATTATTACAGAATCTTATAGTCTACAAACAAATAAATGACACAATTGCATTTGTTGCTATTAAAAAACTGTTAGGTCACCTCTGATACCTATCAGAAGAACTGGTAGCGTTGGCCTTTTATGATGATGAAGTGCCTACTGAAACAAAAAACAAAATGGTAAAGGCCTTGCAAAATACAAAAGAAACTCTTCCTGCAAAGCGGGCTTTTCTAGATCCTGCACTTATTCTAACGAAGAAATTAGAAGATTTTGTCACATCAAATACTCAAAGATTCTTTACAATAACAGAATTTAGTTCAAAATTTTTACTCAAAGATGCTAAAGAATGGCATAATGATGAAGAGTTTAACTCCGCTAAGAAATCTATCAAACAGTGGAAAGTCGTGAATGATATAGCGGAAAGAGGAGTAAAATTAATGAATGAATATAATAAAATACTAACACATGACGAAGATCAAAAACAATTCTTGCTACAAGTAGTGAAAAACTACAGGGCTGTTTACCCTGATAGAAAAAAAGAAACATTGATGAAGTAAGGACAGCTAATGTCTCAAATATCATGCTAGTTTAATTATGCATGCTTGTGGTTATGGTAGGACCTACGGGGAGCTTTCCACATTAAAAAAAGCAATGCGCCTTGTACTGTACCTCCTGGGTGGTGTGGAAAAATTTGACAATTTGAGTCGTTATGTCAATTTTTAATTGCTGGTAGCAACCCTTAAAAATTAAAAATTTGCTAAAATATTTTAGGATAGTTATTTTTATGCTGAAATGAACCATTTAAAGGGTTGAACACATTTAAATATAAACAAATTTTTTTTACCCCCATATTTGAATCACCCTAAATTATATATATATATATATATATATATATACTGTATGTATATGTACACTCTGAAACAACCTACAACTTAGGGGAGGACTTGGAGGGGCGGGTATGGGATCAAGTAAAGATAATCCCTCCCAACAGAAAAGGAGGGACTATCTTTACTTGATCATTTTTTGGGAGGGATCATCTTTACATGGTAAAGTTAGTAATACCGCTTTACCGCAATACCGCTTTACCGCAATACCGCTTTAATTAAGTCTTTGGATCAAGTAAAGTTAAGCACCTCCAACCTTTTTTAGTTAGCTTTATAAGGCTAACTAACGAAAATATCACGACCTAACCTAACCAATCGTCAAGGGCGTACATTTGACCTAACGATTGGTTAGGTTAAGTCGTGATATTTTCGTTAGTTAGCCTTATAAAGCTAACTAAAAAAGGTTGGGGGTGCTTATCTTTACTTGATCCATTGTAATAAATGAATTTTAATAAATTTTGTTTTCAAATAAATCATTTTTTAAAAAAAGATTCTCCTTAATTTTTATCCTTATGTCAGACTGCTTCACTTTACTTTACTTTCTGGGAGGGATTATCTTTACTTGGTCATTTTTGGGAGGGATTTGCTTTACTAGTGTGACCTGGGAGGGATTATCTTTACTTGATCCCGGGTATGTTACTAAAACCTTTCCTGGCTCTTCCTCAATGTGTATTCTAAATTTGATGCAGATTACCCAAACTGTTTAGGCAAACGAACAACGAACGAACGGAAATAACGGTCTTTTCCGTTTCATGAACTGTTTCCGATTTTGTTGAAAATAAGATATTTACTGTAGATTTTGACGCTGATTTCAAATATGTAAGTCCTTTTTTGGAGAAATGAGCGTTTCAAAAGTTAGGTTAGGTTAGGTTAACTGAATGCCCGGTTACGTCAACTGAATGCCCGGTTAGGTTAATTGAATATCCGGTTAGGTCAACTGTACGCCCTTAACAATTGGTTAGGTTAAGTTGTGATATTTTCGTTAAAACTAACGAAAATATTACGACTTAACCTACCCTCAATCATCAAGGGCGTACAGTTGACCTAACCGGACATTCGGTTGACCTAACCGGCACTCAGTTGACCTAACCTGGCATTCAGTTAACCTAACCGGGTATTTAGTTGACCTAACCGGGCATTCAATTAACTTAACCGGGCAGAAAACTAACGGTCGAAATCTATTCACACAAATACAACTCTTGTATTAGTTTTCAGTTGTATTGTTATAGTTTTTGACCTAATACAAAATTACAATAACAAACATAACTTTTGAACCGCTCATTCCTCCAAAACAAGACTTACATTTTTGGGAGCTATTGAAGAATAGGGACCCCAGCTTTCTTTAGTTAGGCTTATAAGGCCAAATAACGAAAATATCACGACCTAACCTAACCAATCGTTAGGTTAACTGTACGCCCTTGACGATTGGTTAGGTTAGGTCATGATATTTTCGTTAGTTAGCCTTATAAAGCTAACTAAAGAAGGCTGGGGACCCTATTCTTCAATAGCTCCCATTTTTTTAAATCAGCATAAAAGTCTCCATTAAATATCATGTTTTCAACAAAATTGGAAACAGTACATGAAACGGAAAAGATCCGAAATAACAACTAAATAAGTTCTCTCTCTCTCTCTCTCTCTCTCTCTATATATATATATATATATATATATATATATATTATATATTATATATATATGAAAACTGAAAATATGACATTTTACTTTTGTGTCTGTTCGGAAGTGTCAAGAAAAAACAATATGACCTAAATAACCATTCTTTAAATTTAAAAAAAAAAATGGACACGTGATATTGTGAGGCAGTACCTCTTTCATTGCTTTGCGCTACCACGCGGGATCGATCGTATTTGATCAATAACTCGACATTGAGAAAGTCGGTCACCAAGAATGTGGTAAAGGTCCCACCCAAATTGCATCTTTTATTTATGAAACAAAAGTTTCTCAAATACTATAGGGTAAAGTTGCCAATGGTCGCAAATCGGTCCTAATGTCGCGCATTTGACTTAAAAGAAAACTCCCCACAAAATACTGTTACATTAAAGAAATAAAATTGATGCGAAATATTACTTCTTGTAACGAAGTTACTAAAAGTAATGTTTCACATCAATTTCATTTTGTGGGGAGTTTTTTTTTAAGTCAAATGAGCGACATCAGGACCGATGCGCGACCATTTGGCAACTTTACCCAAGTGGATGATTAAAATAAAAGTTAAATAGTTTATATGAAAACAGAACTACAGTATCTATCGTAATACCTTATACGTATCATATATAACTTATATTTAATTTATGTTCTAGAAGTTGCCAACAGTATAAAAAGTTAATTTAGTTAAACTAAAAATTGAATCTCAAACTTGGGAAGGGGAGACTGAGGGTTGTACCTTACAACGAATCAGGACTATCTTTTTTTTTTTATGGAAGAAGGATGGAGCTAAGGGCTAGTGCCCGCAAAAGTAACCCCTCTGCAGAAGAAGGAAAGATTCAAAAACAAGGTCTCCAAGGCTCAATGATGCCATTTTTCTTTTTTTTCTAAATTTGAAAAGATTGTGTAGTGTGTAAGATGCATGTATGTGCAGTGAGGAATATGGGAATAGGGGGAAAGCGTGTGCTTGAGAGCATGCTGCACTGCTCAGGGTAGATGAAACACGGAAAAAGATCAGCTGAGGAGGACAATGACAGAAGAAACGAGAGTTCCAGCACTCCTTACTCCTGCCAAACATCCCCCCCCCCCTGGAGTACTTCCCTGGTTGACTTGGTGTCTACAATCTCCTTATAATTATCATTTGGTTCTCTCAGTGTCCCCTTTTATACAAAGAGAAGGTATTCTTATCGAGTTAGGACTTTAGTCATTAAACCTTTGAAATTAGTTAGGTTTGATCAAATATTTGTTAAAACCATCTTCAGTGATTGGAAGCTACTTCTGTCAGTCTTTGATAGTTGATAATCGTTCGTTTTCCTAAACACACAAATTTGCAGTCTTTGATAGTTGATAATCGTTTTCCTAAACACACAAATTTACAGTCTCTTCTTTGAGGATTCCGAACCGATGCCAATTATAAGCGATTAAAGGGTTCGATAAGCTTAAAACTATTCCAAAATTACACACGCAATTTTCATAGAACGTAAAACACAAAGAAATTTACGGTATAGATAATAATGCAGCCATTGTGAACCATATTATTATTATTATTATTATTATTATTATTTATTTCACATACGTAATAATGCTTCTATTCTAATCTTTGGATAATCTCCCTCTATTTGGTCCTTTCAAGGTATAATTATTAGATAATTTATTTATTTACATTCTTATACATTCGTTATTATATATTTATTAGTTTATTATCTTTTACAGTTATGTTATTGCACATTTCACTGAGTTTCTCGTACAATCGCACTTTCATCGTACTTCAGCTGTTAATTGCGTTCACCAAAAGACAATGCAAGAAAACGCTTTTCTCTAAAATCTAATGATTGGCCCGTTTAACCTTTTTCGCAGCATCTAAGTTCATATAACGGAGGGGACCTACAGCTTTCCGGACAACGGGTCGCTACATAGTTTGCGCGCGGAGGATGGTCTCCTATCCAATTACTCTCCAGACGCAATGTTGCTTAACTTAGGGTTACCGTACGTCCGGTTTTTTCCCCGGACATATCCGGGAATTTGAATAATTATAACATTGATTTTTGAGGCTATAACACTTGATCTTATTTATAGATACTCTCATAAACATGTAGTACACAGTGTTATATATAACACATTAATACAATTGAGTTGATAGATACTGATACAGATTCCCCCCCCCCCCTCTCCGAGTGTCCTCTTTTTTGAAAGTTCAAATATGGTAACCCTAGCTTCAAAGCTGGGCACTTGCGGTTTTTTTGCGGTACTGCGGTACTACCGCACTACCAAACCGGTACCGCATAACGCAGTACCGCAAAGGATCGCTGAAAGTACAGGCTGTACTTTCAGCGATCCTTTGCGGTACTGCGTTATGCGGTACCGGTTTGGTATGCGGTAGTACCGCAGTACCGCAAAAAAAACGCGAGTGCCCAGCTTTGCCTAGCTTAACTTCGCTGATCGACGGACATCGGTGTTAACGAAACTGGCGAGAGCGAAGCCCGTAAAACGTCGGAACTTTATTAATACTTTTTTAATAAAACTGTAACAAAACTTATAGACAATTGCAGTATGGAAAGAAATGTCGTAAAGTAGCGTTTCTCAAACGGTGGGTCGCGATCCCCCAGTCATAATTTGTTTACCCCTGTGATAGTGATTGCGCAAAAAAAAAAAAAACCCGCTTCGTGAGTTTGTTTACCCGTGCAGGGATGATAAGGGGTCGCGCCGACCTAATACCCTGACACCAGAGACGTCAACCTTGAAGTATGAAAATCCCTGAGATTTCTCATTCTCCCACGATTTTATTATTATTATTATTGTTATTATTATTATTAGACTTAAAATCCGTGAGTCTCACGGAAATCCGTGAGAATTGACATGTCTGTGACACGTGGGTCGTGGGGAAAATCCGCTGAGAACACTGTCTTAAAGTAAAAAAAAATATGTGTGCACTTTGCGTAAAGATATTAACGTGCAGTAAAAATTCGGCGACCGCGCACAGGATCGTGTCGCGACTCACGACTCGAGTCGCGTGTGATTTACATTGAGAGAATGGGAGCCCCGCACATTGCAGCGACCGCGACGCGATTCCCCAGAATCGCGTCACTGTCGCTGCAGTGTGCGGGGCTCCCATTGTCAATGTAAAACCACACGCGACTCGAGTCGTCAGTCGTGAGTCTCAAGACGATCCTGTGCGCGGCGGCCCTACTCTTTATATACAAAAAGTAACAAAATTAAATCAGCTAGGCTAAAAATGTACAACATTCAACCAAAGAAAATGACCAACCAACTGAAAAAGAACTCGTCTTAAAATAGGTAGGGGTACTTGTAGGTTATCTCCCCCCCCCCCCCCCCAGTTTTGACAGAATATTTTTCGTTAAAACTAACGAAAATATCACGACTTAACGACCCAATTATAATTATCAAGGTGTAACTGTACAGTAGGGTGGATCACTTTTCACTTTTTTTTAAAAATTAAGCTGGTCAAAGTTTTTCCCATGATTTGGTTCAGTGGAAGTACACTGACACCATTTTTACAAAAATCGATCAATATTTAGGGGTCGCGCATCGACCTTGAAAATTTCAATTTTGGAAATTTGGCCAAATTGACAATTTTTTACTGAATAAAGATAAATCATCAAATGACCATATTTTCTGAATCCTCTCAGTGAAAGAAATCCTCTCAGATACTTACCAAGTTGATAGGACAAGTGGTTTAGAAGTAGGCTGACCATACGTACCGTTTTGAACGGGACAGTACCGTTTGTTTTATATTTCCTGGCCGTCCCGTCGTTTTAATAAAAATGTCAATTTTGTCCCGTTTATGTACTTACTTTTTCATGAATACAGAATATTACATAACCCCCGTCCCTTTTTTGCCATCCCAATGTCCCGTTTTTGTCTCAAGGAAATATGGTCAGCCTATTTAGAAGTTATACTCACCTTGAGATAGCATTAAAATTTAAAATACCGTATTTGTCCCCGTACCTCCATATGCTGTCTGCCATTGTCTGCTTTTTAGGATAAGATAAAACGAATAAGGAAGATCAAATGTATTTTGTATTAAAACGGTTTCCGAATCACTAAAGGCACTTACTCCGGTGCCCCTAACTAGGTTCAAAAACTGTATGAATCGTGGTTAGAACACACGTCATCTTAAGGCGTGCGCCATGTACTCTCTCTGCTAACTCCCTTTCCCTCTGCGCTACGTCATCTTGGCAAGTGACGACTTCTTGAAGTCACCGAGTTCTTTCCGGCTTTTTTCCACGAGCTGAAGAAGACCCTGCAGCTGTGACTCGTCTTTTGTGACAGTGCTCGCGTAATCTTCTATCAGTTTTATCCCTCTCTCTGCCACGTCGTTGGTAACTTTCAGATGCGAGATGACATTCTTCAGATCACAGTAGTTCTAATCTTGATCCCACTTATTCACCGGCAGAGTGAGTCACGTAGACGCGCACACCTGCAGGCCTGTGAACACGAACCACGATAACTCATCGATCAGGTCCGGAAGGCGCGTCGTGTCATCAACCGAGACGTTGTCATACGTGAAGTCCTCGGGCACAGCTTCTTTGCCATCTCGTGCTTCACAGTGTCTTCCACTTTGTCACTGCAGAGGGCGAAAACGACGGTCTGAGGCCTCAGATACCACAAGTGCCGCCTGATCACTGCCAGTGAAGCCTCTGCAATCTCGCGATCCACAGCCCTGTACTGCAGAAGACGCTGGTACAACACAAGGTCATTCAGTGGGGCATCAGCTGCGACAGGAGCCGCCAGCCAGGCAGGTGCGTAGAGGAGTGCAGTAAATAGTACCACTCTCTGAAGTTTCTGTACCAGCTCGTCGTCGAACTCCAGCTGACCGCTGAACATCAGGAGCTTCGTGTAGTACAGTAGATGATCTGAAACGAATACGCACTGTGATGTATAAATACCGATACCACTCCATATAAGTTTGTTTAATGGAAATTATTTATCTTATTTCTTTCTGATAGGGACTTCAAATGGCTGTTGCAGAAGGCAATACAATATTTAACTTCTAATTCAAAATACCAACCTTGGCCATCCACCTCGCATGATGGTAGGCTCCTGGGCGCATGAAGTGTGTGCCACGACGTGGCTGGGCCCTGAGTACCAGGAGTGTAATTTCCGCCACTTCTCCGTAGTCTTCTCTGACAAGACCAGAAGCGGTGCGAGGAACTTGACTTGCCTCACTCTCTCGGAGCTCCATCAGCCACGTCACCTCCGCCAAATGCTCGATCTCCAGCTCGCGATAAGTCGAGAGGTCGAGCTTGTCCCACCTGAAAGGGGAGTTATGAAAATATTGCATGAAAACGACTGAAGTTTCCCTTTTCGACTGCTATTAACATCATTAGTAGAAGGACGCTGATATCTCAATGGCTCTGAAGGCAAAAAATCATTGGAGAAAACAAATGCGCCTTAGACTTGAAATTCACCTTCTCCTCAGATACTGGAACAAAGGTTCAGTTGGTGCTGTGGTTCTTCCAAACGCGGTGATGACCACTGCCCCCACGATGAGCTCCATAACGTGATGGCGACAGCCCAGCTGGAAGAGCGGTTTACCAAGCATGTTCTCCAGCCGGACCACCGCACCCTGCACCCTCCCCGTATTGGAGGAAGTTGTGTCGAAGCACAGTCCAATCACGTTGTTCTCGCATCCCCAGTCTTTGAGAGCACGAAAGGTCGCCTGGGCCTGGGACAGACCGGTGCCGTCAGCAACAGTCGGAACGGCCAGCAACTTTCCTTCTGTGCATTGGGGAGCTCCGGAGATGAGAATCGCCTGGCGGTGCTCCAATGATCCAAGAGAGTCCTGAAACATATGTCATACATGCCAATCCATTATCGTCCACTGGAATATGTCAATCCACTGTCGTCACTGGAACATGTTAATTCACTGTCGTCCACGGTGAGGGCAAAACTGACCTTGATTACTTTACCGTCCCAGTGGACGACAGCATGCCTCGGAGATACGAAGGATTTCTGCACAGCTGTCGACACTTCACAACGATGTGCCACTCTTCCACGGCGAGACGTGTCCTTCGAGATACTGAATTTGTCCAGGTCTGCGGGCGGATCTGCCGAACGTAGGACTGCCGCCACGACACTTGCCACCTATGTGCGAAATTGAAAGGAAATTGACAAGGATGCGTATGGTTTTTATGTGACAAAATAATCACTAAATTTTCCGTCGTTACGTCTATTATATCTTTGTCAAGGAAAGATCATTACTGATATATACACACCTGATTATTGGTCATCCGGAAGCGATCAGCCACTTCAATAACAGCCGGTGCATTGAGGATGCGGTGAGGAAGGCTGATTGATACAGTTGATTCTCTCGGCTGTCGGTATGGTGGTTCTAGCTGTGATTCGGAGTTGCTCGATGATCTGCTTTCTATAGATTCATCGTCGCTCTCAGCTTCGGTTCCTAATTTCGTTTTAGAGGTGCCTGGCTCATCACGAGATTGTTGTCTTGAGAATTGCCGTTTTCTCTTGACAACGAACACTTTATCATTCCCACTCATTGTTGCCTGGCGCAGGCCCCGTTGATCCTCATAAAATTTAATATCTTCTTGTTTGTTGTTGTCTGAGAGCAGTCGACTTTTCTGTATCTCTTCAATAGCATCGGGAGCTCCGATGTCCCAGAGCTTGTTCAGATTTTCTGAAAACTTCTCCCTGCCTTTTCCCGCGTCACTGTCTCTCATCTTGCTCTTCTGCAGCGAGCGCCACTCTTCCCACAGTAACTCCAGTTTTCTTTCGCAGTTACGCCTCGTGATCGTCTTTATACGTGCCATGTTCCAAAATGCCAGAACATTGGCCACCGTGTCTTTTACGGCGGCCTTCCTGTCAGTAGTTTCCTGCTTGGCATAGAAGAAGTACTGGAGAACTTGATGGGTGGTTGGCAATTTGGCACCACCGATCGAGGAAGATGGCTGACCAATTAAGAAGACGTCCGTGGCTGACCTTAGAGAAGGTGGTGCTGTTGTTGCTGCTTTCTCTTTTCCAGAATAAGTAACTTTCAGAGTCTTCCCACTCCTGGTTGTTAACAGTTTATCCATTGTACTAAAGTCTAGACTTATCAAACAAGAATCAATTGACACAGTTGATCTGTAAAAAGCAAACTGTGATTAGTAAAAATATTCGTCATAGACATAGCGTGTGTGTGTAATTGGGATTTTAGGATGCGCCAGCTACTGATGCTATGATTACGTCCATAACGGGGGACAAATACAGTATTTTAAATTTTAATGTTATTTCTAGGTGAGTGTAACTTCTAAACCACTTGTCCGATCAACTTGGTAAGTATCTGAGAGGATTTCTTTCACTGAGACGATTCAGAAAATATGGTCATTTGATGATTTATCTTTATTCAGTAAAAAATTGTCAATTTGGCCAAATTTCCAAAATTGAAATTTTCAAGGTCGATGCGCGACCCCTAAATATTGATCGATTTTGGTAAAAATGGTGTCAGTGTACTTCCACTGAACCAAATCATGGGAAAAACTTTGACCAGCTATAATTTTAAAAAAGTGAAAAGTGATCCACCCTAGTGTACAGTTGATCTATTAGTAAATAGTAAATACTATTCCAGAAACAAACGATGTTATAATTAATAATAGATCAACTGTACGCCCTTGATAATTAATCGGTTAGGTTAAGTCGTGATATTTTTGTTAGTTTTAACGAAAATATTCTGTCAAAATTGGTGGGGGGGGGGGATAACCTACAAGTACCTACATAAGTATTTATTTTTGTTCATTTTTATTGTATCGAATTTAAAAATACAAATTATAATAAAAAAGTAATTTATAACTAAAAATATGGGTTCACCTGAAGATCAGGGCCCCCAGCCTTCGTTAGTTAGCCTTATAAGGCTAACTAAAGAAGGCTGGGGGCCCTGATCTTCAGGTGATCCAAAAATATGTAAAATAGATTCTGTTAAGACAAAATATAAAATGTTTGAATATGTAAAATACAACATTTTATAGACAATTTTTGTTATTTTTAAGTAAATCAAGTAATTTAGTTGTAAAAAATATAAAATATAAAATTTAACCTAATTTTGTAACGTAATAAGGGAATTATCATGTTTTGTATAATAATTTGTAAATGTCTTAAAACTTTTTCAGATAACATTGCGATTTGGGCTCCAGTTGACTGGTAAAACAAAAATTAAAGGTCTCAGCTCGCAAACGGTACGATAAACTGCTTTCGGGGCTGATATATTATCTCCCGTTAAAATGTTTTCCAGTCTTTCAAACTGTAAAGCCTTTGATAGCCACTCGATCGGGAGATGAGTAACATAATCTGCGGGAAAAAAAAACCTGGCTAACCGCGAGGTCGGTACTCTCAGAGAAAAGAGCAAAGAAATTGGCTAGTCGCGAGTTCACGACATCTTGAGTTATTTAAATCAGCTAGCATCGCAGGATTAGCTCTACACCCATGGTCGAGATTCTCGCCAAATTCTCCGTCAGGTGTAAGATATGACTAACCACGAGGTCACAAATCATTCAATTACTTCGTGAGACAGTTGATAAAAACAGCTTACTTTAGGCTAAGCGAAAGACAACATTAATATTTATAATAATCCTTCAATGATTTAGCAAATAAGCTCTTCATATTGCTAATAAGTAGTGTTGGGAGTAGCGGTAACGCCGCTGCGTTTGAGGAAAAGTAGCGAAAGCAGTAGGGGCGCTACATTTTAGAGGAATTCCAACTGCTACTCGCTACTTTAAAAGTGAATAAAACCCATTTTTGTTCTTATAGTTTAAAAGGTAATAATATTACAATAAATAAAAGCAATGACGTGGTGGTGCTTGAAAGTCTGCCTGCGTTATCAGCTGGAATGGGCTACATTTAGCTTGGTCAGCATCGAGTTCCTGATGCTGCCGTATACATTTAGTCACACTTATTTTATTATAACTAAATAATGCATATTTGACTGTTTTTATTATTTTCACGAGGGTGCGGTCAAAAAGTAGCATGAAATAGTCCATTTCTACTAGTAGCACTTATTCCTACATTATTAGCAATGAAATAAAGAACTGTGAAATGAATCAACGCAATTTTTACTATCCTCCCACTATAAAAGATGTAACGAGATAATTGAGGGGTCGCGCGTCTTAAGGTACCTAAACGCCACCACAGGCGAAAACGTGTTTTTGATGGATATCACTATTTTCACCCTTCCTCTATCGCGTGGTTTGGGTTATAATGACCTTACGACACTAGAAGTATGGTTGAAAACCTTATGAAGCGAACTACTTTTTTCACCTCTATCGCCAACTGGGCTCTGCCGCCCAGATGTGATGCGCGTCTTAAGGCCCCAGTATCCCGTTCAACTGGTGGGAGGTGATGGGGGTGGGGGTGGGACGTTCGGTCTCTGGGTGGCGGGAACAGCAGGAGGAGCGCGAGCCAATGAAAACATGGCATCCACGCCGCTCTGCTTTCTGAATGGCCACCCGCTCCACGCGCCGAGAGGGACACGACACAAACATCCCGCCAGTACCTTAAGACTCGCGTTGCTGTTAGCAGGCGTCCTGTGTTCGTGTTCATATTGCTGAATATTGCGTGGTTATTCTATTCACCCGGCTTCTAACTATTATCAACGTGTGCAGCAATGTCTCACCGTGCTAGTGATAGTGATGAAAAATCAATGGAATCATTCTGTGCTAGAAATCGCACCCAAAGTTCGGCATAATAAGAAAATAAAAAAATAAAAAATATATATATATAAAATATAAAATATAATATGAAAATCTATTCCAAAAACTCATCATCTTCATTAACATACTTAGAACTCTAATTTAGCCAAAAATGAACGTCCTAGCTCAATTAATAACAGAGATACTATTGCCAGAATATTGCTGAACTTTGGAGGCGATTTCTGGCGAATTTTAATTTTGGCGCTTAAGTACCTTAAGACGCGGGACCCCTCATATTAGTTTCTTCCTTTTGCCTGCTTTATTCATGTCCTATTGTTCTATACAGTATACACCTTTTTACCCTCGCATAGCTGCTCAGTAACTGAAAGCAGCAACTTTGCTACTGAATTTGTGATTTACAGATATGTACATTAGGGTGGATCGATTTTACATTTGTTTCGATTTCCATATTCTAATAGAGACAAAAACTTGCGCATGCATGAGAAAATAGCCTCTGCAAAATCTTAGCTTAATAGGTAATCATCTTCTGCCCCCGGCAGAGCGATGAAAATCATATTTTAGTAGTCAAAAACGTATTTTTAAACCCTAGCCTAGAGTCATAAAATTTTGCGTGTGTGTTATTTCATGCCTAAGCAACGATATAAATGCTATGGGAAATATATAAATGCATTATTTAAGACAAAGAGCCGATCTGAAAATATGTATATTATACATATTTTCAGATCGGCTCTTTGTCTTAAATAATGCATTTATATATTTCCCATAGTATTTATATCGTTGCTTAGGCATGAAATAACACACACGCAAAATTTTATGACTCTAGCTAGGGTTTAAAAATACGTTTTTGACTACTAAAATATGATTTTCATCGCTCTGCCGGGGGCAGAAGATGATTACCTATTACCTATTACCTATTACTCCAATTTTGAATGCTTTTCAAAAGCAGCAGTAGCGGTGATGGTAGCAGTAGCGCGCTACTTTTCCAAATGAGTAGCTGTAGCAGTAGCGCCGCTACATTTTGGCCCAAGTAGAGGTAGAGGTAGTGCCGCTATTTTCAGGAGGTAGCGCGCATAACACTGCTAATTAATAATTTCAAGAGGAAATTAGCGCTAATTTCAGTTAACCATGTTCACAACAAATTTCTCACTCACCATCTTATCAGTTTTAAGTTATTTTGTTAATATGTCTGTTAATCTGTCTGTTAATTTTAATTCTTAATATAATTTATATTACTTAATTAACTCTTGAGTCCCATCAACTTATTACACTATTAGCAACATGTTATGTAATTTTTGGATCACCTGAAGATGAGGGCCCCCAGCCTTCGTTAGTTAGCCTTATAAGGCTAACTAACGAAATATCACGACTTAACCTAACCAATCGTTAATTAGCCTTATAAGGCTAACTAAAGAAGGCTGGGGGCCCTGATCTTCAGGTGATCCTAATTTTTGTTACAAAATATATATATATATATAGTTTTCCGGATTTTATTCTGAGTTTGTTTATTAGGTTATTCTACCGTAAGACGTAGTCTTCCTTAAATTCTATTCAGTTTGAATTTACAAAGACAGTTTTTCCGTGTCGAGTCTACAGATATATGATATATAAAATATTATTCTGAACAAAATACAGGCTTGTATACGGACGGTTTGCGATTGCAGATACTTGTGGTTTTTGGACCAGTTTATGTAGAGCAAGCCTAAAGTAATGTAGTACGAGTATGACTGATTGATGCGGGTAAATTTGTGCTGCCTTGGGGAAGGAAACACAAAATTGCGGTTCACCTTGCTCCTGAAGATTAATGCACCGAGACTGATAATAACTCGGGGTGTCTGCAATACAGACTAATGAAAATTGCAATCACTCGAATACGGATATGGATGTTCTTTGGACTAGACCAGTGGTTCCTAAACTTTTTTAATCATTACCCCATTTTCACATATATACCTCCATAATGACCCCCACCCTACCTGTTTCACACGTAAAGCCAGTCCCAGTGTTGCCATGTCGTTTATTTATGTACTTTCTGTACTTTAGAAGTACTTGCAGAGTACCAAATTATCCCACTGAAACACTCGACTAGATTAACAGAGCATTGTTGCTTTAACTCGTGATGAACCACGTGCAAAAGTCTCGTCAATAATTAATTTGATCCTTTGGTGCTCTTCCAATATGTGCTCTACCTTAAAATTTACATTCCAATACGTGATCTACCTTAGATTATTCGGATTAGCAGCAGGTACGTTAGTTAGACTTATAAGGTTAACTAACGAAAATATCACGACTTAACCTAACCAATCGTCAAGGGCGTATAGTTGACCTAACGATTGTTTAGGTTAAGTCATGATATTTTCGTTAGTTAGCCTTATAAGGCTAGTTTCAAGGTAGAGCACGTATTGGAATATGGTAGATAACAGTTTCGCGGTAGAGCACATATTGGAAGAGCACCGATCCCTTAAATTTTTGGCAATGCTGCTGCAAGCTGCTCGTACCGAGAAATGGGCGTATGTGTAAAAAGATGTTTAACTCTTCATACTTCCACTTAAACTATGAAAACATCAATAAATAAATAAGTAAATATATATATATATATATATATATATATATATATATATATATATATACACTGTATATATAGAGGTATATGTGTGTTTTTAATTTCGACAAAATTGCTTCGTAATTAACATTTAGAATGCGACATTTGTATTCAGACTATGAAGGAACTTTTTATATTTGTTAATTAAGTTTTCAGCGTGAGCTTAATGCTGATTATGAGCATCACTAAAATGAATGAGTCTATAAACACAGTTTTATTAACAATATCAAAAACAAATGATAGACGCGGTCGCTTTGTTCACAGCGACATAAGGTTTGATCGCTCATTTTAGAAATGAAATGGGTCGATTACTCTACAAATTAATTACATAAAACGTGAATTTACCTGAGACAATAAGATTAACTTTTAAGTATTTCTAACTCCCAATATAGGAACCTCTGAGACAAGTCATAAACACGAGTAGTATGGTGGAAAAAAGCCAGAGTGCAGAGCAATTGCATAATGTTGCAAGAGCGCCAATCCCCACCCCCTTTGTTGCAAGGCACCCCCTTGATGCCACACCCACCCCCTTTGTTGCCAACCCCAAAATGGGGTTGCAAGGGGTATGCAACTTGGAGGCATCCCCCAAGCTGAACCCCCCAAAGGGGAGTGCCACCCCTTTGTTGCCAACCCAAAAATGGGATTGCAAGGGGTATGCAACTTGGAGTTATCCCCCAAGCTGAACCCCCCA
>JAJOZX010002370.1:65000-250000 GCA_023014485.1 Bathynomus jamesi
TCAAAAATTGTGTTTAATTAATGTGTCCCATATATATATATACACACATATATAGAGGGTGTTTTATTTGTGCATCTCTCAACAGTTTAAAAATTTGTAGAAAATTCTAGATAGGAATTTAAAATTATCAAAACTGTTAAGAATTGCATGCGTTTTGAAAAATGTTTAAAAAATGTCTGTGTCCCTATATATATAATATATATATATATATATATATGGGACACAGACATATATATATATATATGGTGGACACAGACATATATATATATATATATATATATATATATATATATATATATATATACAGGGTGGGCCGAAAGTCTGGATCCATAGGAAAATATTTATTTTAATACATAAATTACAACAAATGGTAAATACTTAAAATGATATCAACTTTAACTCGTAAATGCGTATCCGTGATACTGTACAGTAGTTCGTACTCCAGTATAAATACTCAAATACTTTTTTTATTTCAGCCCACAAATGGCTTCGAATCTAACAACAGAAGACCGGGTAGAACTTGTGCTCATGTACGCAAGACAGGGCGCTACACACAGAGAAGTTGCTACCGAATTCAATAGAAATCATCCTGATAAGCATCCAGTAACACATGCGACTGTTGGCAAGTTGTTTAAACGTTTCAAAGAAACAGGAAGTGTACATGATCGACGGCGTTCTGGTCGTCCAAAAACTGCAACTGATGAAAATACCTCTGCAATGGTATGTGAAACTTTAACGAATAGTCCAGTAAAGTCAACAAAAAGATTATCAAATGAAACACGCATCTCGAGAACGTCAATTCGAAGAATTATTAAAAATCATAAATTCCATCCCTAAGTGTCTCGATGTCAGAGGCCGCCAATTTGAGCATTTGTTATAATTTGTTTATACTGGAGTACGAACCACTGTACAGTATCACGGATGCGCATTTACGAGTTAAAGTTGATATTCATTTTAAGTATTTACCATTTGTTATAATTTATGTATTAAAATAAATATTTTCCTATGGATCCAGACTTTCGGCCCACCCTGTATATATGGTGGCCAATACTTTTATCTGCAATCAAACTCGTAATGGCGCTTTAAGATGGGGTAAACTAATCTCAGAGCTTAACCCTAACTCTATATATATAAACTGATGCGTGCAAAGCCCCAATAGCGAAATATATACTCTAACATAACCTAGCCCAACCTAACCTAGCATAGCCTAACCGGGCGTAAACTAACCTAACCTAACCGGGTGTAAACTAACCTAACCTAGCCTAACTTAGCACAGCCTAACTTAGCTTAACCTAACCTAACTTAACATAGCATAGCCTAACTTAACCGGGTGTAAACTAACCTAACCTAACTTAGCCTAACCTAACCTATCCTAGCATAGACTAACCGGGCGTAAACTAACCTAACCTACCCTATCCTAGCGTAGACTAACCGGGCGTAAACTAACTTAGTCTAACGTAACCAAACTTAACTTAGCCTAGCATAGCCTAACCGTGCGTAAACTAACCTAACCTAACCGCAGTCTCTCAGCGCAAACAAATCTCATTTATTTATTAGCATTGAAAATTAGCTTGTATTGTTTCTCGTTTATAATTGGCAATCTAATTTCTTTTTGTTCTGAATTTTTCTACAACGTAAAAATTATTCCCATTGTGTTTAATTATTCTCTGTTTCCATCGCGATTATATCATCATTTGTACATATTGTTGCAACATCTTGCAACATTGCAATGCAATGTTGCAAGATGTTGCAATGCGTTTTTATTATTGTCCACGCTCATTAGAAATATTAAAAACTATTAAGAATTGCATGCGGGGCATATTTATACACAGTTTCATTCAGTGCTAGTTAACTTATAAATGCGTTTTGAAAAATATTTTTAAAATATTGTCTGGCCGTAATAAAGCGAAGTGAACTGCTATCTGCCCAGAGGACGGTCTCTATTCATATTTCATATATATATATATATATATATATATATATATATATGTTCCTCTGTGTGTGTATTTTGGTGAAAAACAATAGGTTTTTATTTATTATCAATTTATAGAAAGTGCTACAGACAGGCTTTTTAAATTACCAAAACGTTTAAGAATTATCTGCTTTTTAAATACATGGTATTTTCTCTTATTGTAGTTCTTTATTTTTACTTAACCTTATAGGACCGATGCGGAATTTGATCGCATTATAGCCACTTTTGATGAAAGGGGAATAAATGCTATGGATGCTTCTCCGAGCAGCCTACCCAGCGATACAGAAGTCGCAGTATTGAATCACAGTCGGTCAAGCCAGCGCGAGTTTGCAGAGGAGCTAATGTAAGTGTTTTTAGGTTATATAGTATGTTTTTGGAATCGTGAATAATAAGATTTGGTAGGCCAGGTTAGGCTAGGATATATATATATATATGGTGGACGATTTAACTGCATCCAATTACACATTTATTTAAATTACAGGGCCGAAACGGAGCTAGACCATATTATAGCCATTTTTGACGAAAGGGTGATAAATGAAGTGGTAACCACCCCGGCTATCCAACCCAGCGATCCAGAAGTCGTGGTATTCACTCACATCCGGTCAAACGAGTGCGAGGTCATCGAGGAGATAATGTAAGGTTTTTTGAGGTTAAGGACAAAGCACAATATATTTTCATTTATTAAATAGCAGAAATCATATACAAAAAGGGTCAGTGGCCAATTCTTAATGGATACAAATTTATATATGTTTACACAATATACCTTTACACATTACAGGTGGTGCTAACATATGGGAACTTTTTTTTTATCTGTCTGCATACATATTTATCATTCATATTTGTGTCGCATAAATCGAATAATTTTTAAAAATTTATAAATCCTTTCCCACGTGACATATGCATGAGAAACAAAATACAATACAATCCACATGTTTCAGTATAATATCCTTGGAAGCGATATGGATTCCAAATAATCTCAGGCACGTCTAGCTGTGCGATAAAATTTACGATTGTTGAGTCATTCCACGGTGGAAATCCGAGTGAATCGAAAGAGTACATTCTTTCCTTACTTTTAAAATAGATTGCAAACCAATGAATCCCCTCACCCCACCACAATGTCGGTGTTAACGATAACCCCGTACCAGTTTCTCGTACTTGGCAGATTTAATATTTCATTCTTCGCGAACACTCCGATAAATTTTGAGCGCGCAAAACAGTCACTTTTCATCACTCTCTGGAGTGTATTCGCGTCCATTTTAAAAATCTGTGGTGACGTTCCTAAATCTATCTACTTCTATTAGGGCTTGCGACTCGAGGTATACTAATACACTAATAGGTGCGTCTATAGGTTTGGCAAAGTCCAGCCTCACTGAGATGGTGCCGGTCTGTTGGGAGTTTAAATGCGTATTTACACCAGCAGTTAAGTCTGGCGTAATGTCAAATGAGTAGATGTTGAATTCTTCAACAAATTCTTTCTGTTATGCCGAAACCAAGTTCATCGCACGCACCTGTATTATGAACTAAAGTGCTATAAGCTCTCGCGCAGAACGGGAACACTGCATCTGTTGAGTAATCCATATCCATTACCCCACCCAGGGCGATGCCATTTACGTATAGAGTAATATTTTTAAGGCCGAAATTCTCGAATTTTAAGGCACTCTTTTTATAATTTCCATTCGTCGAGGCGTGGTCTTGCATTCCAATTAAAATCCTTTTAGGTAGGACTCCAAGAGCAATGTTTTCTAGCTGTTTCGATTCCAGCCCTGCGGGAATCGTGTACAGCTTGATCTGTACCCTGTTAATTGGATATTTTACTGTGGCATGTACCAAATCTTTCTCAATTTCTATTTGCTTCGGGGAACTTAACTTCACACGGCGCATACGTAAATACGTTTCCATGATGTGTATCACAACGGGTTTCGCGCCTTCTTCTTGGTCAGCCCCCAGATTTATGCAGATCTCAGGGCTCGTGCGGGTAAGCTTCAATTTCATATCTACCCCGTTCATAAGCAACTTCTCCTGGAAAGTAAAGTCTGTATGCAGGCGTCCAAAACACTCGCATATCTTTTTTTTAGAATTTTTAAATTTATCCTTTATACTACCCTCGTCTTTAGTGTGGGAATACCCCTTGGCGGATAAAAAGGTGTCCTTCGCTTCTTTTGAAAAGTTGAGGACATTTTCCAGATAGGCTCGTAGGTGGTAGTACCCCGTGCCTGCCAAGATGTTAGTCTGATTTAAATATACGTCACACTAACTGAATATGGAGTGTAGAAAGTTGGTTTCAGGGTAGGCAACGTAACTATCATCGTAGTCCGTTCCGTCAGAATGGGCAATGCGTAGTTTAGCATACATGTGCATGCAACTCGGGTCAAAAAAGTAAGGGCCTGAGCTGGGTATCACGAATTCTTTAGGGGCACTGGGTGAACTAATTGTGTTTAACGGGTTAATTGTAACAGTCACTATGTTCAATAGAGACCTGAGTAGGTGGTATATCAAAGAGGGACAGTTCCGATTTACAGCACTGTGAACTACACGGATGAATGAAACGTGCCATGACGAGTCAGAAATAGTGCCACCTTCCCTCGATGAGTATTAGTCAATCTATGATTCGTGAGAGTAGCGTCCTCAGCTTATATCAGTTAAAAAAATGATCAGCCATAGTTTTCATACGCTTTGAGCACTTCTTTTTTGGTTTCCTTTTGCGTTTAACGCCACGTGATGGCAACCCCTTATTCTGATAGATCTCTTCTTTCCGCCACCATGCATTTTTCTCTTCGCATCTTTGATGATTTCATCCCGTGTACGTTTTAAATGTTTTTTTAGAGCTTCTTTAGGCTTAGTGCCAGCCAATATGTCTTCTGCCGCATTAAAACCTGTTTGTAACACCTTCCTCCCTAGGTACCTGGCCCCCCTCTTCAACAGTGGGAAAGCGGTGCGTAGTATGGATGAAAAAATGGACCCAAGTCCACTACCACGCTGGTATCTCACACCTCGGTATACTGTGAAAGGCTTTCTGTCCATTATAACTCAGTGCGTCGAAAGTGCAGCTTCACTGTTAAGCTCCCGTCACCGAGTGGGAAATTTTTGCCCTCAATCGTTCTTATATATATTGAGATATTGGTTATTAGGTTAGTTGCGACATTCACATAATGGGGTATGTCATATATAATACTCAAACTCCTTCCTCTATGGTTGGGGATGTGAGCTATGCGTAGCAGGCGTGCCTGGGTATCCCCAACAAACTGGTGTTCTGCTATATTGGTGTAAATATAGCACATGTCTGGAGGCTGAGAGCTTTCATCCAATTTCTCCGTCTTCAATTGATACACTAAGGTGGACAAGTCATGCTGTGCCTCGTGAAAGGTGTCTCTTCGGAAGGCTGATCGATATCGCCCCTCGGTTATAATTTTGAACACTCTTCCGTCTTTAAGATTTCTGTTAACCTTAGATTTTAGGATTAGAGTATGTGCAGGGTTTCCTTTGTTTACGATTTCGTATAATAAATCATTCGTAAGATTTGAGTTTTTTAAACTCATGTTTAAGTCTCTCACAACATCCTCAACCGAGCCATAACGCCCCGGCCCTAGTGTTACTTCCGTACTGTAAAACCGTGCGACCTTAGTCCGTGAGATACGTATAGTTTCGTCCCGAGTTAACCCGGCTTTTGCACACTCATTACAGTCTCTAAGAATCGTCAAAACGGTATCTTTATAATCAATATTTAAAAAGAGGGTATCCAGCTGAATTTCACATATCCCCACCTCATACGAATCACGACCCAATTCATTGGGTCCATGGAGCTCTGTTACAAAGTTGGCTAGTGTGTTGTTAGGGTGTACAGACAGGGACGAGGAGGACGGGAGTGTGACGTAGAAATGGTTAGGAGCAGAGATGGGAAACTGAATCGAAATCGAAATCGATAAACCGATAAAACCGATATTTTTTCTTGAAGCGAAATCGAAAAAAAACCGAAACTGATATTTTTGGAAAAACCGAAATCGAAAAGAATAAAAAAACTTGAATCGGAATCGAAATCGATAAAAAATATCAGTTCCAACCGAAATTAAGAAATAAAATTTAATATTCAAACTGCTTTCTATTAAAGGAGAGTTGACCAACTTCCGGGGATTAAAGACAGGGCTACTTTTATGATACCTGACTCCTCAAATAGGGTAACATAAAGGCGTGAAATTTTAAGATGTATTAGCTTCCTCACATTCCATCCAGTTTTGTTTATTTATCCCTGATTTTTTTTATATATATAAATAGAAACAGGGTGCTTTGACTGCGTTGATCTGATAAATATATTCTTCTCCCTCAAAGGAGGGCGGTTTTAGGCGGGTCCCTAAGTTATAGAAATAATATGAAAAAGTTTACTGAAAAAAAAATGAAGACAACTTCAAGATATAGTACTGATTAAATGTAAATAATCATCCAATAGCACAACTTTTTTATTTGGAATAAGTGTGCAGAAATAATAGATAAAAGCTCATATTATATGTAAATAATGAACATATTATAATGAAATCTGAAAAAATGAAATCGAAATCGAAACTCGAATCGAAATCGATATGAAAAACCGAAATCGAAAAAAAAACCTGAATCGAAAAAAAATGAAAAAACCGAAATCGAAACCGAAATCGATATTTCTCAAAACTATGAACTGAAATCGAAACTCGAATCGAAATTCATTTCGGTTTCCCATCCCTGGTTAGGAGTCATCTGCATACTAATTAAGCTTCATTACTGCATCAGCTTTTATATAGGTATTGAAGCTTTCTAGGTAGCCAAGCCATTTCACCAGGTACATTTTTCTCTTCCCTGTACCTTTGCTTCCTATAATTTTCTCAATTTTAAATACATTTTTTCCTAAATTAAACACCACTTTCTGCAATTCCTCGCGATAAAAGCCTCTCGAGATCTCTTCTCTATTCAAATCTTCAACGTAATACATCATTATCTCACCTTTAGGCCTCATAGCCCTAACTTTAAAAATCTCATGTGTCCATCCTTGCTCAAAACTCTTCGCGAATTTATTTCCTGAACGTGACAGCCTTACATAGCCATTGATTTTGAAACGCGCAGAGTGTGGTGGTGGTGGTGACGGTACTCCATCTCTTCTCGGGCGCTTGCCTCTCTAAAACATCGTTAGGCGTTGTACCGATCGTACGATGGTGTGAACGGTTGTAGGATGAAGCCAGTGAATCGAGAACGTTTATATATCTGTATGTGTTTTTATGTGTAAAATATCGGTGCATGCGTTCCTTTATGGTACGTTGAACTCTTTCAGCTAAAGAAGCCTTATGTATAAAATTGGAAGTGTAATAGCTGATATTAAACTCTGACAGCATGTTCTGAAAAGCTCGTCCTATAAATTCTTTTCCCATATCTGTACAAAAATAGCCAGGAATCCGGTTTTCTTTCAACATCAACGTTTTGGCTGCTTTAGCAACTGTTTCAGGCGATTTATTTTTCAGGGGAATTAGCCACAGGTATCTAGAGAATACGTCTATTATGAATAGGATGTAACGGTAGCCATCGTTGTACAGTGAATATCTTTGCATGTTTGTTAAATCTGCCTGGCAAATAGAGTCAATCGATGCGGCTGTTGTCTTGGCTGTTTTAAACCTTTTTCTCACAGGCTTATGAAGTGTATAAGCATCCTGGCCCCGCAAAAATCTCTCATCTTTTTTCCTTACACCATAAGCACCTCTGTACAATCTATTAACGCCAACATAGGATGCTGGGTTAGAAATGTCATAATAGTGCTTACTTAATACGTTAGCCATTTGCATATTTTAGAGGCACGTGGATAAGGTTGGCCGTCTACTCTCTTCTTTCTCCTCTTCAGAGACACTGCAGCTGCTGGGGGCGAAGGTGTACTCAGTTGTGACACGTGCGATGCATGTTTCAAGTCTTTTAACCTATTCAGATTACCTATCAATGTTTTGGGGACATTTATTTGTTGTAGTCTTGCTTTAATATACCTCTATCCTGTTGGTGAGGGCCTATGCCTATCCCACTTTCTCACCAGATCATGAACAATATCAACGATATCGGACCCTTGTACTCTTGTTCCTTCAACAATGACCTCGCCTGTATCGGTTCACTGTATGATGGGGTCCTCACTCAATAGATTATAAAGACTTAGCCCATTATTCCTCACTGTATGGGGGAGGCTGATTTTTAGCACATGTTCGATGTGTTGTGTTCCGCTGCTCTCTGGTTGCCCAGGTTCTGCATCATGGGGTGGGGGGGCTGTAGGATGCTTATAATCTTCGAACTCATGAAGAAATTTCTGCAAAGCCTCTTGGTACAAGATCCTTTTCTCATCAGGTGCCTTTTCACTGTTTAATAGGGCTAGCAACTCACTTTCCATTCTTTTAAGCCTACTTTTACGGGGTTCTAGAACCGCGTTTGGACTCCTTTGTAATGAAGCATACACCTCGTGCGGAATCGCAACCACCTTTTTCATTATACTAATCTAGTCAGTAAAGGTCCCAAAATTGAAAATAAGATGGGCAGGAACGAACCGCCTCTTTGTACAATAATACGCTTTTTCTTACCCATAGTCTGACTTTTATGGGCGAGCGTCCATATTATGTTCTTTTAACGACGTAAGCGAGTCTTCTGAGAGGATTTCATTGGAACATTACATGTTATGACATTAAGGCAGATTTCACAGATGCATTTTAAAAAGTCAGAGTCGATATTTTTAACAAACATCTGCTGCAATGCTCGAGGCAGACGTTGATAGATTTTTATTAATTTGCGGTATTTCTTTACCCTATTCGTCATTCTGCAATATACACGGTTTCAGGTTCGCTTGGAAATATATTCGTTCTTAGAAGCACCCTAAACGTGTTTCGCGGGTGAAGGTCATAAAGCAAATATCCATAACGTTGGTTTGTGGCCTCTTTATAAGCCTCCAAAAACTCCTTACGCTGATTCGGGAACATTTGACTGGCTAATACCCCAATTTGTGACACATCTCTACGTTGCGCGAATAAGACTAGATATTGTGTATTTAACGACACATCGCGCATGTATCTATTTTTAAAAAGTAGATTCTGATTGATGAAGAACACGCTTATGTTAAGGTGGTGGGAGAATACTGTAAATGTCTCTGCAAACGTTTTATCCACCTCCAACATGAGGTCGTCAATTACGATGACTGTATGTTCATTTCCCTTTAACGAATTAACATCATAGACCCCCTTGTGGAACAAAACATCTTGGTACTCGTTGAACACTGATTGATACGTCGAATAGTACCATATAACTTTATGTACAAATTTTGAGAACATTTCCCCCTTTTCTTTAATGATTTTAAGCATAAACACCGTTTTACCACAACCTGTAGGTCCAGATATAATACATGTGGATGGGCTCGTGAATCTGAATTTTTCTACAGATTCCATTTCTGACACGTCACACCCCTAAGTGGGTCATTTACAAAATATTACAAATAACGTGTGCTGCTCCTTATATTTTTTCTTCTTCCACAGAACCGTGAATGACGACGATGTACACCCCCCATCATCGATATCACGGATGAGCCCGTTGACCGTGCAGCTACAGTACCCACCCCCTCCGATGAGCCCTCACCATCGACACATGTAGCACGTTCAAAGCGGAGGTGGGATGACGTACCCTCCACGTCAGGTATAAAGCGTTCAAGGATTGTTAGAACACCAGTAATAGACCCCCAACTCTCAACGTCTTACGCAACAAGTCCCACAGTAGAGCCTTCCTCCAATATACCCCCTTATTCATCCTCCACAACAGCTCCCCGTTCTGTTGAGTCTGCAGTAATAGAACCCCAACCCTCACCGTCTTACGCAACCAACCCCACACCATCGTCTTCCTCAAATATAGCCCCTTATTCATCCTCCACAGCAGCACCCGGTTCTGTTGAGGATGGCATAACATTCGAGTTGGTGCGCACCGCAACCCCAACCCCAGCCTTGACTAGAAATCGGTATATAGTCAGGGTTGATCCTAGCTCCATGTATAGCAACGGTATTGAACACGGACTACGTCGCGTAGTAGAGCGTGTTGTAGAGTTTGCCCTTCAGAACCGCGACGAGCGTGAAGTCCGGACGAGGCTGTCCTTCGGATTCGGGTCAAATGATGGTGATGTAGATGATTTTTGGGTAGTAGTACCATTCAGGCGTTTGGCTGCTGAAGATGTAGAGTATATATTAGGTCGTATAATGCATGCCTCTCAAAGTAGTATAGCCTTCAATATGGACAACTTCACGGTAAATATTGACCGTGTATTCCGTGTTGCGGGTCATAGTGCCACACCTTACACTCTTAACTTCAATTCTCAGGCTATTTACAGACGGCATATAAACGTCGATCGTGGTTGCGGCTTTATAGCAGTAGTCTTAGCACGTATGTTTACTGTACTAAATACACCGACAAATTTGGTTGCCTACGGTCGTGGAGCGTGCCCGTAAACTAGCTGTAGACTGTGAACTTGAGTTTGACTGTAATATGGGTCCTGAAGAGCTGAGAAGGGTAGAACAGGAAATGAATGTCGTATAGTTGTATTTGGACTGGATGATCGTCGTAGAACTGTGTATGTTTTTAAAAGCTGTGTGAGAGATCGTACAAGACCCCTACTTATTTTAGGACTGTCAGGTACAACATATCTCCCCATCCGTAATATAAGGTGCCTTTACGCGAGTTATGACAAAAGTCGAAAATATGGACGACATCATGATTTGTGTAAGGGTGTCTCGAGTTTGCGGATGATATAGTGAAACATTGTAAAGAATGTCACATGGTATGTGAGCAGTGTAAAAGCCCAAATGTGAAAGCCGTGTAGTTGAAGCTGAGAAGAGGGATTGTAATGTGTGTAGACGCACATTTTTCAATAATAACTGTTTTGAGTTCCATAAATCAATTGGCACGTGCAGGAAAATGAGAATCTGTGAATGTGGTATGTTTCACATGAATGGTAGGGGAGTTCAAGCACAAATGTGACGAAATTCACTGTCTACATGCCATGAGAAATATAAGGCGGATGGTGTAAAGCATGTATGTTATATGAAAGACGCCAAGCCTAAAAACAACCCTTGTATAACTGTGTACTACGATATAGAAACATACACGAACGCTGAAACCAAAGAGGTTATTCCACATTTACTTGTGAGCAGCAGACTATCTGTGATGAGTGTATGGAGATCGAGTGTGATGAGTGTCACAAATGTGGTAAACGGACAAACGTTTTTAAAACGAATGTCCACGATAGCCCTGTAAACTATTTGTGTCCTATATTGTCAAGTTAGCGGACAAGTTCAAAAAAATGACTGTATATTCTCGCCCATAACGGGGCAAAATTTGACACAGTTCCTTTATAAGGAGTTGCTTGAGCACGAGTCCTCTGAGATATTTACAGGTGATCCATTGAAAAGAGGCAACAAATTAATACAGATGCAAATAAGAGGTAATGTACAATTTAAAGACACTTTATTATTCACACCTTGTAAATTAGCAAAGCTACCCAAGGTGATGGGCGTAGCAGCTGAAGTTTCAAAAGGATACTTCCCTTACACATTCCTCACTAGCGAAACTTTAAATTACGTAGGTCTACCTCCACCCAAACATTACTTTAACTATGATTGTATGAGTACAGATGAACGTGAAGATTTTGATCGATACTACAACAGTTTTAATGAACGTAATCCTTATAATATAGCTGATGAATGTGAGCGTTATTGCGTGAATGATGTACGCGTGCTTAGAGTATGTTTCCAGGCCTTTAGAAGGATGTACATATGCGTTTCAAATGCGATCCGCTGCAAGTCGCAACCACCATCGCCTCATTATGTTTTACGTGTTCAAGAATAACTTCATGCCTAAAGACCTTAGCCATTATCCACAGAAACAACCCCCGCAGTTATGGGCACAAGGCTATTTACTGGCTCATACACCTACAACAGCAGACAGGTGTATACATAAAGCATGCCCGCAACACGGGAAGTACCCATTAAGGTTAATGGCCGTGTTTTTTGGGTTGATGGTCTAAGTGAAAACCGTGTCACTGGCGAGAAGACTGTGTACTCCTTTAACGGTTGCTGGTGGCATGGATGCCCCCGTCCTGAGTGTGGAATCGTGGAGATATCCACGGTAGATCTCCTGCCGACTGTCTTGCGTGGACGCGCACCCGCGATCAACTTATAGGGTCCCAGTTCACTCACAAAGTCTTGTGGGAGCATGAATATGATGCACGGATGGAGACAGACGGGCGTACCGTGAAGAAATAAACACGATCAAGCGTTCAATGGTACTGGATCCTCTCAAATGCGGTGATAGCTTGTTCGGTGGGTACAAATCCCTTCAAGCTATACTTTCCTACGGAGGGTGAAACTCCATTACTACGATTTCTGTTCTTTATACCCCTACGTGATGAAGAACAATCCGTACCCCGTAGGTGCGCCTGAAAAAATGGTGGGCCTAACCTACCCTCCATCAACGATTTTCAAGAAATTTGAACGGGTACTATTTCGGCCTTTCTTTCGTAGACGTGCTCCCCCCTCGCGATTTATGGATGCCGATCTTACCCGTCGTTGTAGATCACAAACTCATGTTTCCCCTGTGCGTGAAGTGTGCGGAAGAGAACAATGGTGATTGTGGCCATACACCTCACCAGCGTAAGATCAGAGGTGTATACACATACCCTGAGCTGGCCCTGGCCGTTCGCCATGGGTATAGAATAATGAAGATACATGAGGTGTGGAGTAGGGTGTGTCAATTTTGGGGGTGAAATAACTAAATTGAAAATCATGTGATTTGGTAGCAATTTAATGTAATCATTTGGCATACAAAATAATATCCTTGCTTCAAAAACAATAAAAAATAACTAATACCTACATCAATTTTAATTAAAAAATTCAATTTTTCCATAAATTCGTAACAAAATAACAAATGTGCGCAAACGTCCTATCAACATTTAAAGTGGCAATAAGATATCATTCAGAGTCTTTATTTGAAAGTAACCAATGCAGTCATGTCCTTTTTGCTGCAGTTCCTTGACATCAGCATTCGGCTTGCTACTTGCGCTTTGATGTAGCCGTCTCGCCTCTCGTGACTGTAAACTTGACTAGCTGCTTCTGTGACCATTTTCACACATCTTTCCACACTCTGAGTGCGAGAAGGCCACTTTGGCACTTGCAATGGGGCCTCTTTAAGTTGTGTTAAATCTTTGTTTGTTATACATGTTGTCAGTGGTGGCTCCAAAACTTCCGAACTCGTTAACTAATTCTGACAATTTCGTGGCATTGACGTTTATCGGAGGTACCTTCCTTGTCTGAACAGAGCAGTCTCCCAGCTGGTCATCATCTAGTGATGTTCCTCTAAGCTTTAGAATGATTTCCACAGCCTCAGTTCGCTCTTTGGTACATTGGCTGCAGAGTATTGCTTGCAAAACTGCCTCTGGCCTAGCATACCAAGCGGATCTTCTCACCACAGGTAACACGATGTCCACCACTACTTTCCTTTGGATTCTCAGTAGCTGTAATTGAAACAAGATGTGGTTGGCCCCTCCATCCATATTGGATTAAGTTTTACATTGAACCAGTGAGGAAGATAAAACCCAATAATAAATTCAACAATCAACATTAAATTCTGTAGCATTTTGCCCTTCAGTGCATGTTTGGAAACCCAAATCCTGCAGAAACGAATCGCTGTCGTTAACCAACGACTGTGACTTATGGGTCCAATCTCCAAGAGAGCCAGATTTTGAGGCAACTCTCCTGATCTGATTGCTTGAACAATACGATAAGCGTAAGATTGATCCGTGCTGAGGTCTTTGATAACTTCTTCAGACAACACTGGAAGGGGAGGGCCTACTTTGACCTTTGGAAATTTTATATTTATTTCTAATTCCGTTGCTTCATCTAGCATGTTGCCAAGGGGGCCTGACCACTTGTTGCTCTTTGTAGGACCATCAAGTTCCTGGATGAGACGACGAAGAGGTAGTTCCCCTGTGTGCAAATCACACAATCCAAACAAGCCTTCTTCCAAGTTTTTTCTCTAAATGCGTCATAACACCGCCCTGCCATCCAGTGTTCACCGCAGTTGAGTCTCCACCAACGGCCTGCAGTGAACTGTCAAGTCTTCTTTCTTGAAGCCAACATATTATTTAATCAGCAATTGCCTCTGCATGTTTCTTGCCTTCTACTTCTGCTTCAGGAACAAAGTGAAACAAATAGCGGCCACCAGGTTCGGAACACAGAGAGTAGTGTTCTTATTTGATGAGACTGGGAAACTTTCTGTCCATTCCCTCTACCTCTAGGAGAACTTTTGTGTCATCTCTTCTTCCATCAAACAAAAGGCAAGAGAGACCTTCCTCCTTCAAATCTTTTTCATGCTGATCAGATATTTCCTTTATTATTTTTTCTTGTGCTCTTCTTATCTTATTATGATCTATCACTAAGGATGTATCCTCTCGGCTGATGAGGCCTGCATCTATTCAAGCGGCAGTGGCAATCTCTGCAGTCTCTCGTAGCCCCGTATGGTGGTGAATACTGGCAAGGGCAGTGTTTGAGATGTCTTTAGTGTTGTATTTCATTCTCTTCGGCGAAGGTTCAGATGGCATTTTGGAGCTATCCTCTGATGTTGCTTCTTTCTGTTCATCTGAAGAGCTTTCAAAGAAGTGAGAAACCTCTTGATATAGCTCTTCATCTCTTTGGGTGGCTTCTTCACTCTTCTTTTTCTTCCTTTCTTCCCTCTCTCGGATTTTCTTTTTTCTTAGCAATAACAATCTGTTTTTTGGTTTGTGAATAATCTGCGAACCAATCTGCATACTTCCTTGGCCTCCTGCCTTTGTTCTCTGCGCCTTTATGAAAGCCAGCTCCAAAACAAGGATCTTCTTCTCACGAGGACAGCGACAATCAATGTGAGGGTGAGGTTCTCTTCTGCATGAGGGAGAACAATTGGCTTCAGAACACAACTCTATGGGACACTGGCAGTTAAAAATGTCAAGAAGAGTATCAAGTGTGTGCAGAAATTTATTTTTCTTTGCTAGTTTTCCTTTACCAAGTGATGTCTCAACTGCTTTGTGCCACAGCTTTGTTAATTTTAGCTCAATAGTTCTATACTGATTGAGTACAGGTGGTTTGAATAACACATTAGCTTTTTTCTACTGATCTAGAAGAGGGGGAATCATGTCCCTTATGAGCTCTTTCTCTGTGTAGTTCCTACTATCCTTTGTATTTTGTTCACGAAGGAGTAACCCTAGTCTCAGCATGTCTCGCACTGTTGGTAGTTCTGATACGGGAAGCTCCTTGCCTGTACCGACTAACAGGCTCAAGTGGCATGACGACTGACCTCTTGTCTTCAATTTTGGCATCTTAGGAATATCTGAAAAGAAAGAAAAACATTTAAGTATTTTATATCAATTACGATGTTTCAAAGTTTAGTCATTCGATGTTCTAAAATTCAATAAAAAAATATTTCAAGGGATTACAACATAATTAGACAGAAGAATATGATAATAATAAATAATTGTAATAATCAATAATCCATACTTACAGTTAAACTGTAGTGTTCGTCTAGTAGAATAACTTGAAGTAGGTACAAGAGCAATAACAGCAAACCACCGTCTGTGACATCTAAGAGGCAACTGAGGACTGAGAGTGAGGGACAGTTCTATTCATGTTGTGACTTGTACATTGTACAACAACAATATGACCTTGAAAACACTCCATATGCGATTAGTGGGACAATTCTGTGACAGATGAATAGTTAATCAATTTATGTCCTATTATTTAGTAAAAGTCAATTTCTGAAACTTTAAGGTAAAATTGATGTAGGTAAGGGTTATTTTATTTCATTTTGGTTGGCCAATTTCAAGTTTTGACATGAAAAGACACTATATTTTCACTACCAAAATTGATTTGAAAAAAGTTGACAAAATTGACACACCCTAGTGTGGAGGTTTCAAAAGCTACCCAACCTTTTCACACCATATATAAACGTGTTTTTGAAGGACAAGGTTGAGGCGTCAGGATATCCGCGAGGGGTTGAAACCGAAGATGAAAAAACGTCTTATATTCAGCGTTACCGTGACCACGAAGGTATACAACTTGATCGTACCCAAATTGTAAAGAATCCTGGCAAGCGCTTTAGTGCAAAATTGTGCCTAAACAGTCTTTGGGGAAAATTTGCGCAGAATACCGGTAAAGGGAACGTTCATTTGGCGCAAAGTTATAGTGAAGTCTGGGATTACGCCAACGCACCCGATAAAGAGGTCATGGAGATTGTGAATGTAGGTAATACTTACATAATAAAGTACAACAATACTGAATTGGCCACAGATACCTCACGGGTTACAAACATTCCTGTAGCCAGCTTCATAACAGCCTACGCGCGCATCAAACTTTGGGACCTATTACATTCTCTTGGGCGGCAGGTTTTGTATGCCGATACAGATAGCGTGATATTCACAGCGAGGAGGGGGTAAATACATGTCTGCTATTGGGGAGTTCCTCGGTGAACTAACTGACGAGATCAAGGATGAGTATGGGGACAACGCATACGCCGACTCGTTTGTGTCAACAGGGCTAAAAACCTATGGGGTACGGGTGAGGATAGGGGATGAAACGAAGTATATCGTGAAGGCTAAGGGTATCACGCTTAACCAAGCGAATCGGCAGGTCGTCAACTTTGATTCGTTGAAGGAGTTAGTGCACTTGGAAGAGGATAAGGGTGGCTGTCCGCCCCAACTGACTGTAGGCACCCACAATTTTCGGGCGCAGAAGCTGGGGGGCGTGAAGGAACTTAGGGGCTCAAAGGTGTGCCGTAACACCTATTGGGAACGCTACCAGGTGCCTGGTACCTATGACACCGTGCCCTTTGGATACCATAATCTTTGATATGTCTATTGCTAACTTAATTATTACACGTATTTATTTGCAAATATATACATCCTGATTATTTCGTTTATTAAATAAATCATGTTTCAACTAGCGTTTTACTTTGCGTGTGTGCGTGTGTACAGTAAAAAGTTAAGCCCCGCCCATTGTAAGACCGGCGACGTGAATCATGCCGCAACCTGAGCAGACATCTACCCTTCCGTACTCAGTTGACCTCTGTATACCCTTGAGCTCAGACGTGTATTCTCTCGCATAGAAGAAAATAGTAATGGCCACCTTTAATATCGCGTGTTCAACATTTATAAAGTGGTATTCTGCTAAGTGCGTAGATGTAGTGGATACTGAAAAACTCCCTATTCCCGTATCCTTTGCCTCTTTTAAGGCTGCATTGAATCGTGCGAAGGATTAGGCTATTCAAATACTCTACGGATATTCTGGCGAGGGGGTTGTAGGATTTCGCAGTACAGACGATGTACTGAAGTATGTTATAGAACTAAGCTTTATAAAGGCTCACATATACAGCGTAGAAGAAGCAACACGCTCAGAAGATAAACAACAGTTATGGGTAGTGAGTCTTGTGGATGAGTGGTGTGACAAGCGGTATTATATCATGTTACACCATACCGACTACTCGTACCCTACGACTGAAAATGTAAATCTTGTCATCATGGACAATCTTAAGTATTTTTACCACTACATTAATGTATATCATGATGAGGTTTGTAGTATGAGTTTTTAACAGATTTTAGAGATGAGTACCGCCTGTTAACCAAAAAGGATAAATATGAATATGTGTTTCTGTCTAATAGCGCCCCGGTTTGTGAAGATGTTTAGGAGAGATAAAACATTTAAAAAATGTGTTTAGTTCGTGAAAATTACCCTGAAGGAAAATGTTTGGTGCGTATTTGGGGAAGTGGAGTGATAAAACATTAAAACCGAAATTATTTCTTGTATCGGAAAATTTCTCAAGACACCTGCCCAATATAATGGGATACAACGATTCGATCAGCGCCGTACACGTTTCATTAGATTATGGTGACTCACTCCTCTCGTGGCGCCCAACCGTGTACCTCACGGAGCATACGAGTTCGAACAAACCCATTCACGTTTCATCAGGGTGATTCACCTCGCCCGTTGAACCGATCCTGCCTGCCTGCCTCCTGTGGTTCATAGTAATCTCAGAGCTTGCATCGAGTGGACGTGCCATAGTCATCTCGAACCGTGTGAACGTGCGAATACGATGGAACTCCCTTTGAGAAGCATTCTCCACGCATCGTACGACGTCTCCGTGACGAAGTCATTGCGCGAGTTCAGGCTAGAAACCGGCACCATTAACTGTGTGCTTGAAACGATCTGCAGGCATGCAAGCAAACGTAACGTTATTTATTTAAGTGTTGAGATGCATAAAATCTTCGTGGTAGTTGAGAGGTGGGCTGCGGACCGTTATAAAATACCAGCTGACGTAGGTACAAGAAGAGAGGTGATTAGTGACGCCGTCTCATATACCATTGTTTGCACATTGAGTGTAAATAACGAACAACCATGCATTGATATACGACTGATGTGGAAGAACACAGCTGATAACGACGTTCTTGTTCCTACACGAAACCGTTTCATCCTCGACAGAATGTTTGAGATCGTCGGATTCCGTAAGCTGAACCCTATATTACATGCGCGTGTTACAGACATGATTTATTTTGATACGGCTCTTGAATACGCATACATCGCTCTGCTCGACGGCTTTGTCGAATGTAGGAATGAACAGGGGGAGAACGGTCTAGATCCTGATGCATATTTAAAAGGTTTAGATTCTTCGAAATACCCTGAACTTTGGTACAAAGCACTTGAGAGGTACAGAGCTGAGCTCGCCTACACTGTTCACCCTGAAGAACTGTACCTCTATATAGTGGATAGATGTCGTTACGATTTGGTAGAATATTTCAATAGCCGCTATGTCAAGTGAAGAAGAGTTCACGATTGAAAAATTCGGGACGTTAAGAAAAAATCCCCGATTGGAAAGGCATGATTATGAACTTGTATTTCATGTTGTGGTTAACGATGACCTTTTTGTGCGTGCTTTTGTGTTCTAGCCATGTTTAAAGATAACTTACCCGCCGGATGTAAAGTGGGCACAAAAATAGTATTGAACGATATGAAAGCCATTTATATCGAGTATAGACCGCCGTATCAGTTAAACGGTGAATTGATGTTTGGGCGGTTTTACCACGTCGTACAAAGTAACGGCGATGTGGATATAGACCAGTGGTTCTTAACCTTTTTACTACCATGCCCCCTCTAGGAATTGGTCCTTCCCTCCACGCCCCCCTTCAATCAAAATAACATTCTCAATAACTTCTCAATATTAGCCCATGCTCTCGTTAAGAGAATAACAAATACAATTAGAGAAATTCCTGTTTCTAGGGGGGCGCGCCCCCCCGGTTAAGAACCACTGATATAGACTATCAAATGTGAATTTAGCGTTTTGCACCGTAGAACGTAAAGACAAATGACAATATATATATTTTTCCTGTACTAATATGATTATACTATGTTTTGTATATTTCCAATATATTTAATATAACTATGTATTTTTTCCTTTACTAATATTTTGATAATACTGTTTTGTATATTTTCAATATATTTAACATAACTGTGTATTTTTCCTGTACTAATATTTTGATAATGCACCGTTTTGTATGATTATATATTTTCCATTCTATTATTTGATCATATATATGCCCATTGTATTTCCATTAATTCATGTAAATAAACAGAATGATGTATTGGTGTTTTATTTATTCCTTGTACACAATTATATCATTTGGTTTCTAAAGCTGATTTCAGAATAGTTGATTAATGGTATTTGTCAAATCGGTCTTCTAAGCCAACTGGAACATAAGGATTAATTAAATAAATAACGCAATACTCAACTTTCTAAGTCAGATAACGGAAGAATATAAGGATTAATTAAATAAATATTGCTATCTGGCAACTCAGCCTTCTAAACTAACTGGCTGAATAATATATGGAATAATTTAATAAATAATGAATCTGGCAACTCAACTTTCTAAGCCAGATGACTGAAGAATATAAGGATTAATTAAATAAATATTGCTATCTGGTAACTCAGCCTTCTAAGCCAACATTAATATATGCTTTAAATAAATAACGAATCTGGCAACTCAGCCTTCTAAGCCAACATTAATATATGGTTTAAATAAATAAATAACGAATCTGGCAACTCAGCCTTCTAAGCTAACCGGCTGTGGCGCCTGCTGGCTCTGACTGATTAATATATGGAATAATTAAATACATGGCGCAATCTGGCAACTCAACCAACTGGCTGATTAGGGGTACTATAAGAGAGCGGCGGGGTGGCTGAAGGACTCATATGAGCTTGGCTACCGCCAAGCGAAGAACCCTCCTCCTCTGGGTTCCCTCCTCTTCCTCTCTCTCTCTCTCTGCCCCTTTGGGGGGTGAGGCCGTCCCACCTTCTCCCCCAAAGAGGTTTCCCCTTAGGTTAGGTATGCCCCTTTGGGGGGTTCAGCTTGGGTGATAACTCCAAGTTGCAATCCCATTTTGGGGTTGGCAACAAAGGGTTGGCACTCCCCTTTGGGGGGTTCAGCTTGGGGGATGCCTCCAAGTTGCATACCCCTTGCAACCTCATTTTGGGGTTGGCAACAAAGGGGGGTGCCTTGCAACAAAGGGGTGGGTGGGGTTAGCACCAAGGGAGGTGCCTTGCAACAAAGGGGGTGGGGTGGCACTCTTGCAACATTATGCAACTGCTCTGCACTCTGCCTTTTTGCCATCATACTACTAACGCGGAATCAACATGAGAGGCTAACCATAAAATCGAACCCATTAAGCAGCAGCTGTAACTCAAAGTAGACAAATGACTGCGCAACTAACTATTAACCCATAAGCTGGAACAAGCTACTTGACAGTTAACTCATGAAGTCGAACCGCCCAAAAGTGCTTGAAATGCACCCATTTTATAACTCAAGAGGCGGACGTATGAAACAAGAGTGTAAGCCTAAAGGCTACATTCTTCCTGCACGAAAGAAGGATACGCTTAGTAGCCTCAGGCACCTTTTTATTACATATTTTCATGCAATGTTATACATCAAATTTCCGCAAGACGAAAGGCTTTTATTTTATATACAATATTGTGTGACCTCCGCCTGAAAAAAGAGCACTTATTTACGAAAAATATTCGCAATAAATTATAATTTCTTTTATTATATGTGTCCAGTCGATCAGCAAAGTTAAGCGACAGTGGAGTGGGTAGTAGTTGGATGGGAGACCATCTTCTGAGTCCAGATTATGTAGCGACCCGTGGTTCGGATCCCACATAAAGCTGTAGGTCCCCTCCGTCATATGACCTTAGATGTTGCGAAGGGGATTTAAAACCCCATCATTACGTTTTTCTTCACATCATATATATATATATATATATATATATAATAATAAGCAGAAAGCAACAGACAAGGAAAGAAACATCCATCAAGTTGGAAAGGGACTATATTTTGTATATTGCAACGTTTCAAGCACAAACTATGCTCATCCTCAGGCAAAAATTCTAAAAAGTTAAAAACATAATATTAAAACCATAATGACATTAACAAATTAAAATAGGGAAAAAATCCACAAGCATTAAAAACAAAGTCACACTAAAAAAATTCTAAAAAGTTACAATTAAAAACCATAATGACTATTATGAAACAAAAGCGAACAATTAACAAGCTTTAAAACAATAAAAGTGACACTAAAAACGAAACAATGAATAACAGCTATAAAATACAAAATGTAAAACTCAAAAAACTAAAAAATCCACAGGCTATCTTTTAAAACACTAAAAAATTAAAAACCCACACTAAAAGGAACACACCTTAAGTCTAAGCAGCACAGATTCCGAGGCAAAACTAAAAAAAACAGAAACATCTAAAACCAAGTAAAGGTTGGTTGTTCAAGATGTTCAGTTTAGACGGAGGGGAACGGATGAAATATCAGAGTTAAGCGAAGGGGAGTTTTTTTTAATATACAGGGATTCTAGAAGTCTTAACGTTTGCTCACACGGAGCGGAATCTAAATGTTAAAATTAGCTAAAGTTATATCGACTTTGCATAGAACAACATGGCTGCGTATAGCTGAAGCTTCTTTAGTTTTCAAAGGTTTGTCAGTTCTATGGCTTATGCCCATATGGGCACAGAAACGCGACTCGAGGCTCCGCACAGTGCTACCAATATAGCTCCGATCACATCGGGACACTTGAATTCATAAACGACAGCACTGCGCAGAGCATCCGATACACGGTCTTTAACATTAAAATATGAGCCAATAGAACGACGGTTGACAAATACTAGTTTAAAATCTATTTGACAATAAAATTTACTAAGAAGTGGCAGAAGGTTATTACGGCAATAGGAATTCAGATATCCCATTTCTGGGAGCACAAGATAATATACATTTTTAGGAACGTTAAAATTATACTTTTTAGGTTTGTAAATGTTAGCTAGAAATCTATTGATAGCGTTTTCTACAATCTGCAAAGGATAGCCATTATTCACAAAATATTTTTTTAAAAAAACAAATTCATTATGCAGACATTGATAGTTGGAACATAAATTATACGCTCGGTTAAGTAGGGTGTTTACAGATGCCAGCTTGTATTTAAAATCACAATAACTTAAAAAATTGAGACCAAGACCAGTGAACGTCTTCTTACGATAAACTGAAGTAATAATAGAATCACTCTCTCTGCTAATCAGTAAATCCAAGAAAGGCAGCTTGGAGTCAGATTCTTCCTCCAGAGTAAACTTTATGTGCTATATTGGTAGCACTGTGCGGAGCCTCGAGTCGCGTTTCTGTGCCCATATGGGCATAAGCCATAGAACTGACAAACCTTTGAAAACTAAAGAAGCTTCAGCTATACGCAGCCATGTTGTTCTATGCAAAGTCGATATAACTTTAGCTAATTTTAACATTTTAGATTCCGCTCCGTGTGAGCAAACGTTAAGACTTCTAGAATCCCTGTATATTAAAAAAAACTCCCCTTCGCTTAACTCTGATATTTCATCCGTTCCCCTCCGTCTAAACTGAACATCTTGAACAACCAACCTTTACTTGGTTTTAGATGTTTCTGTTTTTTTAGTTTTGCCTCGGAATCTGTGCTGCTTAGACTTAAGGTGTGTTCCTTTTAGTGTGGGTTTTTAATTTTTTAGTGTTTTAAAAGATAGCCTGTGGATTTTTTAGTTTTTTGAGTTTTACATTTTGTATTTTATAGCTGTTATTCATTGTTTCGTTTTTAGTGTCACTTTTATTGTTTTAAAGCTTGTTAATTGTTCGCTTTTTTTCATAATAGTCATTATGGTTTTTAATTGTAACTTTTTAGAATTTTTTTAGTGTGACTTTGTTTTTAATGCTTGTGGATTTTTTCCCTATTTTAATTTGTTAATGTCATTATGGTTTTTAATATTATGTTTTTAACTTTTTAGAATTTTTGCCTGAGGATGAGCATAGTTTGTGCTTGAAACGTTGCAATATACAAAATATAGTCCCTTTCCAACTTGATGGATGTTTCTTTCCTTGTCTGTTGCTTTCTGCTTAAATTAAAATTGAAGCTTGCCAGAAGCGGCCTTCACCAATATGTATATATATATATATATGGATCTACAACTTCCTCAGAGAACGTCTACAGGTCGTCAAAACTCAAGGTATATCATCATCAGAATCGTAAGTACGCAGCTCAGTACCACAAGGAAAAGTAATGGTCCCACTCCTCTTCATTATCATGCTAACAGATATAAACAGTGAAGTAAACAGCAACAGTATAGTAACATCCTTTGCAGACGATACAAAGAGCAGCGGAAAAATCAGCGATGCAAATGAAATAGAGGCCTTGCATACGGACACGAACAAAATATACAAATGGTCAGAAGACAACAACATGACATTTAACACCGAGAAATTTCAGCTTCTGAGATATAATAGAAACGAGGAACTTAGACAGCATATTTCCCTCCAGATAGACAGGAAATTCAGAGAAGCACGAAAGCCATAGATTTGGTGGTTATAATGACGGATGATGCGAAATTCGAGAAACAAAATCAGATAGCGATAAACAAAGTAAAAAGAGCCTCGGGGCAGGTACAAAGAACGCTCAAAAGAAGGGACAAGACGGTAATGATTCTTCTGCTGAAAACACTAATCATACCAAAACTTGAATACTGCTCAGTCTTAACGTTCCCATATAAAAAGGAAGAAACTAATAAACTAGAAGAAACTCAGAGACATTTCACAGCTGAGATTGACGATTGCAAAGAACTCAACTACTGGGAAAAACTACGTAAACTATGATAAATCTGTATTCCGTGGAAAGAAGAAGAAAGGTACACCATAATCTACATATGGAAAATGATCAAAAAACTGGTACCTAGAGACCAAACTAAACCCAATTACCATCCAAACAACGCTGCAAAATAGGAGGCAGAATGTGTAGTGTTCCCAAATTAAAGGCCCAACAAGGGACCTCTTCAACACTGAAGGAAAATAGCTTGGTTGTCAGGTTGCCAAGACTTTTTAACCAGCTTCCAAAGGACCTCAGGAACGTCATAGGGGTCAAAGTTGAAATCTTCAAAAGAAAACTAGATGCCTAGCTCAGGACGATACCAGATGAGCCGGATGTACCTGGCTATGTGCGATGGAGAGCGCAAGAGAGCAACTCGCTCCTCCACCAAGCCAGGCTTAGAGGCGGGGCCACCAGCTTGACCTTCGTGTGAAGAGTCCAACGCAAAGGACTGCAACGAGGTTAACGAGGTTATACTCAGATACAAAAATCGTGTCCACATCAAAAATAAGTAAATATAGAATATGAAGCATGAAGACAACATCTAAATTACTTGCCATGGACTACATAAACTAAATCTGTACTCTCCGAAAAGAGAAGAGAGAGGTACACCATAATCTACATATTCATAATATGTATATTGTGTCGTAAATTTCTTACGATAAATTCTTAAAAACTGCAATATTATACGTGTGTGTATGTAAATTCAAACAATCACTACCACCCAGATCTTTCCAAAAGCGAGCTCATGTCATTACAATCAAGCATTCTGCAAGTGGTAAATTTTTATAAAAACGCCCGAATTCGGAGAAAATTTCTAAAGCGTGCGGGAAGAAAGAAAATTCCTCGACTGCTGATTGGTCCGCGCACATGGTTTCTCCGCAATGCATTTTGGTACGCGCCATATTAACGAATCATTATTTGCTTAGCACTGGACGAAGTTAGACGCTTTACCATTCGGTTTTTACAAATTGAACTTTCAAATTCATTTATCCGATTCAGAGCCGTTTAATGGTTGATAACAATTGAGAACTACTATTTCTCGAGCCTTGTAGTACAGTAAATTCTCACATAGCACCTCTTCAGAAGACGCGAATTCGCCAAGATGGGGTATGCCTCCAAAACCCCAGGAGTCGCGGTGGTTCGTCCCACTAAGACGCGGTTTGACAAGCTAAATTTAAACTAAACGTGGCCAGAACGCGTTCAAAAACCCGGCTGAGTCACCCATTAGCAGTCTGGATGTGTGCGTGTCCATGAGCGGTTGACTTACTCTTATCTCCCCAACATCACCCTCTCCATCATTACTACTAGTTCTTCATGTTCATTTATTAAGGTAAGTAAAAAAGTTTCGGATCTTTTCCTTTACAGCACCCCTATTCTTTTACTGTGTTAATTGAATACCCAGTTAGGTCAACTGTACGCCCTTGACGATTGGTTAGGTTAAGTCGTGATATTTTCGTTAAAACTAACGAAAATATCACGACTTAACCGGATCAAGTAAAGATAATCCCTCCCAACAGAAAAAGGAGGGACTATCTTTACTTGATCATTTTTGGGGAGGGATCATCTTTACTTGGTAAAGTTGGTAATACCGCTTTACTGCAATACCGCTTTAATTAAAGTCTTTGGATCAAGTAAAGTCAAGCACCCCCAACCTTTTTTAGTTAGCCTTATAAGGCTAACTACGAAAATATCACGACCTAACCTAACCAATCGTCAAGGGCGTACAGTTGACCTAACGATTGGTTAGGTTAAGTCGTGATATTTTCGTTAGTTAGCCTTATAAAGCTAACTAAAAAAGGTTGGGGGTGCTTATCTTTACTTGATCCATTGTAATAAATGAATTTTAATAAATTTTGTTTTCAAATAAATCATTTTTTAAAAAAAGATTCTCTTAATTTTTATCCTTATGTCAGACTGCTTCACTTTACTTTACTTTCTGGGAGGGATTATCTTTACTTGGTCATTTTTGGGAGGGATTTGCTTTACTAGTGTGACCTGGGAGGGATTATCTTTACTTGATCCACTTAACCTAACCAACTGAAAAGAAGAAATTGCGGTTGTTATGAAGGAAAAGATTCAGTTTCTTATTTTTATAATGTATTAAATGTTTTACAAGTTTGTATGATTATTATTATTATTATTATTATTTGTTATTATTGTTGTTATTATAATTTATTATAAAATGGTAGTATAAAAAATATTACCCATTTTAAGTATTTAAATACTGGATCTTTTCCGTTTGGCGGCTAGCAGCGAATTTTAATGAAAATCGGTATACTAATGTAGTTTTTTGGTCACTGATTTCAAAAATAACTCTTTTTTTGGAGAAATGAAAAACAAACATGTTGGAGCACCTTAAATAATTAATGTGTTTTTAACGAAAATATCATGACTTAACCTAACCAATTGTCAAGGGTGTACAGTTGACCTAACCTGGCATTCAATTGACCTAACTAGGCATTAATTCTTGATTTTTTCTGCTACCTTTACAGATCTGCCGGGATCCTTCAAAAAACGTATTCTTTGTTAGGGATAATTTAAAGTTGCACTTTTTACCGTTTGACCGACACTTTTGCCAGCGAAAGAACTGGGTATTTTTATCAAAGGAACGCACTTTCCCACACTTAGAGCACTTTTTCATACACAGTAGCAGTTTGTGACTCTGGCTGAATTTAACACAATCCTCTGTAACTAGTTTAAGCTAGTTAAAAAACACATTAATTATTTAAAGTGCTCTAACATGTTTGTTTTTCATTTCTCCAAAAAAAGAAAGTTATTTTTTAAATCAGTGACCAAAACTACATTAGTATACCGATTTTCATTAAAATTCACTGCTAGCCCCCAAACGGAAAAGACCCTAAATACTTGTCAAAAGATTATTTTTAAGAATTTATGAAAAACCTAAGACCCAAGACCCCGAGAACTTAACCCCCTATTTCCCATTGACTTAATACTTCAGAAGACGCGATTTCTAAGACGCGGCATTTCCCAAAAACGCAACTACCACGCAATGTGGGGTTTTACTGTATTTCACACTATGGTAAAATTAGCGCAACTTTGAAACAAACTTTCAAAGTTACTCGCAGATAGTCTCATGACTATCCATCGAAATAAAGTTGTCTCATATTGCAGCCTATCTTCAGCAAAGCTGATAACACCGCCTTTAATTTTACTCTGTAATCAATATTCGTTATATTTTTTGTTTAACAAACTAGTGAGTAGCAACACATTCAGCAGTTTATGTGGCCAGGAACTAATTCATGATTAATTTACCCAATTACGTGAATAATTTTTGTTAGTCATTTAATTTAACATTGAGCATCCTTGTAATTCATCTAATAAAAGGCACCATTGCAGTTGGTTACCCCAACCGAGTGGTTCCCAACGTGGACGCCAGCGCCCCCCATTGGGCGTTTGAGAATCTTAGGGGGGCGCTAGGAAACTGTAAAATTGTTACCTTCTATTAATAACTCGCTTATCACTTATCCTGTTATATTATTATCTTTATGAGGTGGCACTAGCAAATATTGATGGACATAAGGGGGCGTTGGCCTAAAAAAGGTTGGGAACCACTGCCCCCAACCCAACAAATTCAATTACATTAAAACAACAAAATTAAAGGTTAGGTTAATTGAATGCCCGGTTAGGTCAACACTATGCCCTTGACAATTGGTTGTTAAGTTGTGATCTTTTCGTTAAAACTAACGAAAATATCACAACTTAACCTAACCAATTGTTAGGGGCATACAGTTGACCTAACCGGGCATTCAAATAAACTAACCATTAATTTTTTTGTTTTAATGTAATTGAATTTGTTGAGTTCTGGTACCCAACTACAATAGTGCCTAATAAAGTACTGCACAATTATATTTGGTAAATCAATTGAAATCTCATAATGTGAACTTATATTCGCTCAATTGTAACCTTTTTGTGACGTTTAGCATTTACTTATTTTGTTTGATGACAGAAAAATCCACAAAGCTTATTTATCTCCTTTATTAATGACATTTATTATTTTGACCGAAAGGTCAAATTGTGATCCATCAAGCAAACATTAATTACTTTCAATTAATGTAATTACATTTATTATAAGACCTACAGTAATTGGTCAGTATATATATATATATATATATATATATATATATATATATATGATACACACAGAACGTGCATGGAACAAGGAACTCTTCTAGGATAATTAAATCCACTATAGTCCGAATAAGTAATGGTAAAAGACAAATACCATAGTTTTTCTTTTTCATGATGCTAGCCCGACGCGGGCAACGGGTCACTCGCAAAGAGGTCCCAAAAATATAGCTTCCCTCACCAGCTATCTGCAAAGCAGATAGGATCCAGCTTTGGGACAGGATCTAGGGTTTAAAGCAACCTAGCCCAGCGACATTTAGAACCTCAATATAAGCAAAAGACTCGCTGCCTTCACGTCAGATTGAATACATCAAAGAAAAAGGGGTAACTATTATACAGGGTGTCCCATAAGTCCGGCATCATAGGAGAAATTCATATTTTTCTATTTCTACAAACCATAATTCATATTTTTCTCTTTCTACAGGCCATAATGTCTGTGAGCAGAGCAAGGAAGAACGAATCCAGATAATTCTACTCATAGGAAATCGGAGTCAAAGAGAGGCCGCTGCTGAATTTAACAGACTGCATCCAGACCGCGAGCCAATAACACAGAGTTGTGTTAGCAGACTTGTTACAAAGTTTAAGGAAACAGGATCCATAGAAGATAAACCATGCAGTGGACCTTCAAGGAGGTCCACTGACGATGATACAGAGACTGCTATCCTGGCTCATTTTAACAGAAGTCCTAATAAGTCTCTTCGGCGATTGTCCGCCGAGACAGGAGTGTCGAAAAGTAGCATCCATCGCATTCTTCAGGCTCACAAATGGCATCCATATAAACTTCAGATCCTACAGAAATTAAGCGAAGATGATTCCAACCGGCGGATGGAATTTTGTGAATGGGCTACGGAACAATACATATTGAGCACATTCTGTAAATAAAAGCTTTTGTTTTGCCTTTTTTTATTATTTTTCCTATGATGCCGGACTTATGGGACACCCTGTATTTTTAGCCAAAAACCAAAACTTAAACCTTAACTGGCAGAATTGAGCGTCCACTTTTCAAGGCACATAACATGTCCGCTTCAAGATGGGAATGAACTAAGAATGGTTCCCTGAGGTTTTTTATGATACACAGACCGTGCATGGAACAAGGAACTCTTCTAGGATAATTAAATCCACTATAGTCCGAATAAGTAATGGTAAATGAAAAATACCATAGTTTTTCTTTTTCATGATGCTAGCCCGACGCGGGCAACGGTCACTCGCAAAGAGGTCCCAAAAATATAGCTTCCCTCACCAGCTATCTGCAAAGCAGATAGGATCCAGCTTTGGGACAGGATCTAGGGTTTAAAGCAGCCTAGCCCAGCTACATTTAGAACCTCAATATAAGCAAAAGACTCGCTGCCTTCACGTCACGTCACGTCAGGCTAGCATCATGAAAAAGAAAAACTATGGTATTTGTCATTTACCATTACTTATTCGGACTATAGTGGATTTAATTATCCTAGAAGAGTTCCTTGTTCCATGCACGGTCTGTGTGTATCATAAAAAACCTCAGGGAACCATTCTGAGTTCATTCCCATATATATATATACAGGGTGTCCCAAAAAAACTATATACTCTTTATAGCATCATATATTTTATAATTTAAAAAAAAAAAAAAACAATATATGTTATAGCAATTGCCAATGAAAGGTAAATTAGTAATCTAAGTGATCAAAATGTTATAGCGAGTTGTTTGCATATAAAATTTAATTAACTACGCCAAGTGCTCAAAATGTTCTCCGGCGGCATGAATACACTTTTGAATGCGTCGACTAGGCCTAGCCTTGTTTTATCAAAGGCCTTGTAATGGCGAAGCCTATGGACCGAACGTAGTCTAGTCACTCACTAGCTTGCTTCGGACTTAGCCTACGCACTCATTCCACGATACAAACTCTACAGCATTCAACTTTATTCAGTTCAGCAAAAGAACCCATGTTGCGTAAACGTTTGACACTGGAGCAACGAAAAAGTGTTCTGAAATGGTATTGGAAATTTGAGAATGTGTCCGAAGAGCAGCGGCAATGGATCCGGGAATTTGGTACAAAGCCACCGACACGTCTCGCCATTACAAGCATCCGTAACAAGTTTGAGGCAGAGGGATCTGCTCAAGATATGCACAAGCGAAGATCTGGACGACGCAAATCAAGTGCGAGTGATGAAAACTCCGTTTTAGTGTTGCAAAAATGTAATCGATCACCACAGAAATCAGTTAGGCAATGCGCCCGTGAGACCGGAATCAGCAAATCAGGTGTTCACCGGATTTTAAAGTCGGCAAAATAGAAAAGCTACATTCCAAGTCTGTTACACGCCATGACTGAAGATGACCCTGATCGCAGACTCGAATTTTGTGAATGGTTTCAGTCAATGGAAGCCGAAGACGTACAGTTTGCCAACAAAATCGTGTGGTCTGATGAAGCTACCTTCAGGCTGAATGGCACAGTAAATCGACACAACTGCAGGTACTGGTCACTTGATAATCCACACGTTTATGTGGATAAACATGTTAATTTACCAGGATTAACAGCATGGTGTGGTTTATCATCCAGGGGTTTGGTTGGACCATTTTTCTTTAATGGGACAGTTACCGGTGCCGCATATCTCGACATGCTGCGGACAGAAATTATACCTGCAGTTCGGAAGTTGTTTGGAAACGACGACTTTTACTTTCAACAAGATGGAGCCCCCCCCTCATTATCATGTCAGAAGGTACCTCGATGAAACGTTGCCTAACCGTTGGATAGGACGAAGAGGAAGCGTTGAGTATCCTCCACGTTCACCGGACTTGACTCCACTTGATTTTTACTTGTGGGGCTACCTGAAGGATGCAGTTTATGGTACAAGACCCGCAACACTCGAACACCTTAAGGATACAATTAGGGAAAAGTGCGGGACCATCACAGCACCCACATTAGTCCATGTCTGCGAATCAGTTAGTCGACGCATTCAAAAGTGCATTCATGCCGCCGGAGAACATTTTGAGCACTTGGCGTAGTTAATTAAATTTTATATGCAAACAACTCGCTATAACATTTTGATCACTTAGATTACTAATTTACCTTTCATTGGCAATTGCGATAACAATATATTGTTTGTTTTTTAAATTATAAATATATGATACTATAAAGAGTATATAGTTTTTTTGGGACACCCTGTATATATATATATATATATATATATATATATATTAAAAATATTTTCTATGATTCCAAACTTACTAAACACCCTGTACATTTATTTTTTGGAACAAATTTTTTTCGTGCTTTCAAGAAAGAGAAAACACCCCAAAGACTCATCACTAAAATATGCTAAAAAATATCTGTGACAAACAAACCAAACAATTGGTACTTGTTGCGTATTCATTATTCATGAGCCTCTAAGTCAACAACATCGTCAAATTTCATCCTAATCCAATAATTATTTAAAAAACCGCGAAATGCTCCCCTGAAAACACTTTAAAGCGATATAGTCAGAGGACTCTCAAAAATGCGTGGAAACGTTTTAAAATGTGATGAGAATGTCAAAGTGTTGTAATATTTTATGATGAAAAAAGGGTCAGCGTCAAATTCATTATTTGTCACGTATTTTTCCTACTTTCACAATTTCCCGTTTTTTTCCCGAGAATTTTAAGTTTTATTTCCCGGGATCCCGGGAATTCCTGTACCGGGTATTAATTACTAGTCCGAGGGACATTAAATAATGAGCTTTTCTATACTAAAGGGTATACACCAACACCACAGCCATATACAGTTAGACTGGACGCTTCCATCTTTAAACAGCTGTCCAGACTGCGACAAACCCACAAACGTTTCCGACACGCTAGCTCCTACTAACAACTACTTCCTACTATATTTTCCGAGAAAAAGTAAACGTGTCGGTTGTGACGTCATTCTCAATATAATATCTGCATGAAATCTGAGCGTAAAATCGACCAAAAATCTTCAAATTTAAAAATAGAGGAGCTCTATACCACAAGACTACTCTGGCGTGTGTACTATGTATCTATATATAGCAAGGGTCGGGATTCTGCGGCTTCGAAGACCCATTCTTGTGGTTCTTAAATTATACGTATCATATATACAGGATGTCCCATAAGTCCGGTCTCACGGAAAATTTATTTTAAATTAAATTTACAAAAGTAATACATTAGAACTAAATCAAATGATCACATCAATGTCTTGTTTTAGGACCTTTTCTTTTTGTTGCAGGTAGAATAACATAGAAGTGAGCTAATATGGAAGTGAGGTACACTCCTGACGGTGGTGTAGTCGTAATTTCTTCAGTGGGGTAACGCAGTGGGGTAACGCAGTAGGGTAACGCTAAAAGTAAAATAAAACCAGTAGGGTAACGCTAAAAGTAAAATAAAACCAGTGGGGTAACGCCGTTACCTTGCGTTACCCCCGGACTACACCACTGACTCCTGAGGAAAAGGCAGAGGTCTTTTAGTTCTAATGTATTACTTTTGTAAATTTAATTTAAAATAAACTTTCCTATGAGAACGGACTTATGGGACACCCTGTATATCACGTGTTTGACTAATAATAAAGTTTAAAAACCCAAGCCGCGCCTTCGGTTCCCTATGGGTAGGGCTTGTGATCACTTCGTGATCTTTAACGCCGCTCATCTTGATAGATCCGATCCTAACGGACGACTGAACGAGAGAACACGATGAACGATATTTTTAGTACTGTAAATGTTTATGGTTTCTTCCATAGGTATAAGCCATTATTTTAAGTTTTTATAATGTTATTAGTCTTAAAATGCTGTAAAGAAAATTTGTAATTTTTTTTATTTATACACGTTTTCATATTCGATCTGTAGTTTACACTTTGAAGCCTATTCGATTTCCTCTGGCATCGTATAAGTAATCCTTATAGGTCTATAGCGCACTGTATTCTAAGTACAGTACTATTGAATTGGTATGGAGCACAGTGTTAGGGAAGGTAATTATAGTTAAATCTTAGTTACTGTTACATGGTTGCGGTATTAAAATTATTATTATTATGTCCCCTCTTCGTTTACATTTGAAGGTTTTGTATCACGAAGCATAGTTTTAGTGTCTTCTATACCATGTTATTCTTATCATATGAAATTGTTAAAGTGTGACCAAGGAGAACATCATATTGTGCTTTTCGTTTGATATGATGGAAATATGGAACAACATTATTTGGAGCTATTGAAGAATAGGGACCCCAGCCTTCTTTAGTTAGGCTTATAAGGCTAACTAACGAAAAGAAAATATCACGACCTAACCTAACCAATCGTTAGGTTAACTGTACGCCCTTGACGATTGGTTAGGTTAGGTCATGATATTTTCGTTAGTTAGCCTTATAAAGCTAACTAAAGAAGGCTGGGGTCACTATTCTTCAATAGCTCCCATTATTTTATACTGATTTTCACATATTGGGAAAGAAATTTAGTGCAGTGATTCGTTTTGAGTAAAGTGACTTTAGCAGGATTTATTTGTTATTTTGGAATATAATGCGAATGATAATCAGTTGCGATATAAAGAGTTTGTTACTTTCTTCCGAATTACGAAAGGTTCGATTCGAGGACAACTAAGTTTCTTTGAATTCCTCCAGTGACGTTTAGATGACCCGAGCAAGGTGATCGATCACCGACGAGACGAGACGAGAGAGAGAGAGAGAGAGAGAGATAGAGTGAAAAAGAAACCGATTGCGCTGCGATTTGAAGATTTGAGTGCAGGACAGTTTCGAGCGAATTTGGGCTACTGGTATTTTCAAACAGTCTTGGTCCCATTGTTTAGATGCTTGGCTTAATGTGCGACTTACTACTCGGTAGGCAAACCCTGAGAGTTTGAACGAGTGTTTAAGACTTTACTATCCATACAGGTACACAGTAGGTTCGTTGTGAAATGGCCTACGGTCAAGTGATCGTTTGATCAATGGCACGTAGGGAACCTTTCAGCGGTACGTGACTGAAAAGACGAACTCAGGTCGAGATGCGAATCGGCGACTTTCTTCAACTTCTAGAACTGCAATCACGTCCAATTCCAGTGCATGGCTCTGTTTTCATTATATCTCCATTTACTCGATCCTTTCTGAATTGGAGGCAAAACCTTCGCCATTACCCTGTGCAGAGAGAGAGAACGGAACCGTGACGCGTGCTGAATCCGTTGCACACGCAATGCAACCCTCGCATTCTAGAAACGTGACGAGCGGGTCCACCTTTCTCGTCCAAGAGGCGACGTTTTATAAATTCTTAAATATGTGGAAGTTCATTTTAAAGTAATTCATGTAATTCAGGAAAAAGACATGAATTCAATTGTCTATTTAATTCGAAATAAGTTCGGATAAAAATGCCATATATAGGTACCCCGATACGAGGGAAAATAAATTAATATAGAAAGTATATTTTCAAACAAAACGTAGCCATTCAAACACGTGGATTCCCGCGTCTCACTTCGAAACAAAGAAGGAATGCGTTATAAAATGTAACGTTCGTTTACGTAATAAATGAAGAGACTCCGTTGAAATTAAATTGTTACGTCATTAACAAGTTTAATTGGCATATACAAATTACACATTCTAAAAGGCTAGTAATTCGCAAAAAGAGATTAATCAAAAGAGAATCTTATTTGGGTGTATAAAGCTTTGCGCATGGCAACTACAGGGAATCATAAGCCAATAGAGGGCATGAGACAAAGGCAGAAAAACGCTTAGAGCAGTGCCTCCGAGACCGTGAAAGAATAAAGGTCATTCTCACGAAACTTGTGTTAAAAGTAAATGGGAACATTTGATTAATTCCCCTTGTTAAGAACACAAAGTTAGTTCTTAATGACAGTCGCTCAAGTATATAAAAATATACAGTGCCGAATTCTAATCGAATGGTACATAGAAACGAAATCGTTTTAAAATTTTTTAGTAAACGCCTCGCGCACTAAAGGTGAAAGCACGTCGGTTAAAAGATTCAAAAGAGTCTACCCTCCAACTTCCAAAGGAAGAAAGCGGACTTAGCTCAAATAAGACGTAAAATCGTCTCTCCTTAAAATTCATCGCAGAAAAAAAGCGAGACGCACGAAAAGCTCTTATGTAATGAATATGCAGTATATAGTAGGAAAGAGAAAGTGTATACGTACGTAATTACCGGAAATGAAACCCATACACAAAAGGGTACATCCGCAAGAGAAGTATCTGACGATTTGTAATTATTGAAATTATACATTCATTTTAATTCTTTTATAAATTATACCATTTTATTTAATGGTCTTGTATTAATACTGAATCTCAGAATTCTTAAGACAAAGATTAATTGTCTTAAACATCTTTTTTAAAGGAAGTAATTGATGTTAAAGTCCATATAATTGAAAGGGTAGAGAATCAATCGTTGTTTTAAAAGATAAGTCGAATAAAATTGTAGTATGTGCGCGATTATTCATTTTAAATGATCTGGCAGATTACAATAAGGCTGTATTCAGTTAAATAACTACCAGTTGTAGATTAAAAATATTGTCTATCAGTCAAATGTAAAGTGTTTATGCATTTTAATTAATTGACTTATGATTAAGTGTCATTCTTTTCATGGTAATTGATTCCATGCCAAAACATTTGGCTAGCCGTCATATCTTGACGTGGTATATGTTAATTCTAAATATCAAATTCTTGAAGAATCAATGTCTCAAGTGTTATTTCCATAAACAAATCTTTATTACTGTCAAAATTGTTATTTGCATTATAATTGATTTTATTAAGGTCTGACGAATATATTATTTTTGTAAAACGTGTATAATTATCCCCATACACAAAATTGACAGAGAAATATAAAAAAGAATATATATATAATTTTATATATATATATATATATATATACATAGGGGTTGGACAAAATAATATGAACACCTTGATAAATGGCGGTTTTTATTCTTAATATGGAGTTGGTCCTCCTTTAGCGGCAATAACAGCTGCAATGCGTCGGGGAATTGATTCATACAGCTTTTGGACAGTGGCTAGAGGAATCCTGAGCCATTCTTCGAGCAAACCCTGCTCCAGTTCCTCCAAAGACGCCGGCGGTGGGAATGGGCTTCTGACCTGCTGCTCCAACTGACACCACAGATGCTCGATAATGTTAAGATCCGGGGATTGTGGAGGCCAATCCAAGCGTTCTACTTCACTAACATGCTCTTCAAACCAGTTTTTAACGACCCCAGCGGTGTGGATTGGTGCATTATCATCCTGGAAGACGGCGCCGCCATTGGGAAACAGCGTTTGGACCATGGGATGGACCTGGTCAGCCAATATTGACAGATAGACCTGGGCGTTAACCCTACCATGCAGTACTACAGCTGGGCCAAGAGTATTCCACGATATTGCTGCCCAAACCATCACAGATCCGCCTCCATGCTTAGCGGTTGGGGTCAGGCAGTCGGGGTCATAAGCATCTTTAGGCTGTCTCCAGACGTAAATTCGACCGGAACATGGAAATAGCGTAAAGGAGGATTCGTCGGAGTAGACTACATTCTTCCACCGGTCCATTGACCAATTTTTATGGTCATTACACCATTTTCTGCGCCGCTCAATGTTGATGTGCGAAAGGAAGGGTTTGGCAATTGCAGCCCTCCCATGGTATTCAGCTCCATGGAGCTCGCGACGTACAGTTCTGGTCGATACCGGGCTTGCAAGATGCTGGTTAAGCTCTGCAGTCACTTTTGGAGCTGTGGTCTTATGGTTCTTTGTCACAATGCGCTTTAGCACCCGGCGGTCTCGATCACACAGCTTCTTCTTGCGTCCACTATTGCATTTGTCGGTGCTTGTCTTTCCATGGTTTTGGTATGCAGACATGACCATAGAGACAGTTCCTCTGGATACATTGAACATCTGAGCGGTTTTCGTCGCCGATGCACCAGCCATCCGCGCTCCGACAATTTGCCCTCTTTGGAAGTCTGACAGGTCTTTCATAACTGCTAATTCATAATTCACTCAGATCTGTAAAAACAACGTGAGGGTTATAACATGACGTATACACACTCTCTTACGCATTTAAATAGGTTTGCCAGTCATTTGACCGTTTACTTTGTGTCTGAGCAGTCCGTAAAGATAACCGGTGAAATCGGCGGGTGTTCATATTATTTTGTCTAACCCCTGTATATATATATATATATATATATATATATAACCTTGGGTAAAACGTATATGACGTAGTTTAAATGACAACAGGTAAAAAGTCAAGGTAGAAGTAATACCAATAAATACTCAAAGTATAAAGAAACAAAGCACCTCGTTACGTTACAACATATACTCGTATATCTATGTATGCAGGGCGTGTTTAACTACTGCGAGGCACAGGGCACCAGATGAGTTGTGGGGCCCATTGGTTCCGTGAATACACATGGAATCCATAACAATATATGAATATAAATGCATACTACAATTTACAGGGTTAATCATGGCATACATTGTGGTGAACTCATCCGTTTTAAATATCTCCTCCCTACAAAAAATAAGGTCGAAAATATGAAAAATATGTGAAAAAAATTATAAAAATTATATTAATAGTACAGTATATATAATTTAGTTACAACAACATGGCAGCATATAAGAAATAGTTGATAATATAAATAAATGCAAGGTTTGTTGTACCAAACGATTGAAATAATTAGCGATTTATTGCAAAATAATTTTACATTTGACAGTTTGACAACAATAATGACCTGAAAATTGTAACACTTACAGTTAAATAAAAAAAATCAACCTTTTTTTTAACAAACATATCAGCAAAACAAGACGAAAGGCGATCTTGACATCTTAAAAACACCAAGCGTATGTAGATGTATCATATGTATCAAGCTTTTTATGTTGTCATTCAACAGAAAAACATACAAAAACACTATACGTACGATGTACCTTCCCCTCACAGCGACAAATCAAAAACTGAACGCTGGAAGCATTCGGCATCTTTAGGCCTACCTCTCTTTGGTGCTGCGGGCGAGACTTGGAGTTGCCAAATGGCAGTTAATTTGTTAGGAAAATTCTGCGCCAATGTAAATATACAAAAGGCAATAATACTGTACGTTATACGTAAGAAATAGTGTTGAAACTTGAAAGGATAATCAAGTAAGGAAAATAAAAAAAAGAAACATGGAGGAAATCATTGTAAAATGTAAAAACGGCAATTCATCAGCAGGATCAGCTTATTACATATATGCAAAAATATAAGTGCAATAATAATGTTATTTACCAATCATTTTCAGTTTTTTTTTATGTGTTTCCACTTTCCGAAAACCTATATCTAATGACACAATATCTAATCTAATTTTATATAATAAGCAGAGTCTCTTGTCTAGAGTGCGGGGCCCATTAAAACGTGGGGCCATGGCACGTGCTCCAAGTGCCCTGCCCTTAACATGCCCCTGTGTGTATATATATATATATATATGTATATATATATATATATATATATATATATATATATATATATATGATAATGATATTCAACGGATTCAGCAGGCGTCACGGTTCCGCTCTCTCTGCACAAGGTAATGGCGAAGGTTTTGGCTCCAATTCAGAAAGGATCGAGTAAATGGAGATATAATGAAAACAGAGCCACGCACTGGAATTGGACATGATTGCAGTTCTAGAAGTTGAAGCAGAAAGTCGCCGACTCGCATCTCAACCTGAGTTCGTCTTTTCAGTCACGTACCGCTGAAAGGTTCCCAACGTGGCATTGATCAAACGATCACTGTTACCCTGTATGTACAGGGTAACATGCTAGTAAGGAAATTTGGTATGTGTTCAGAATCAGTTAAAACTTATCTTTTTAGAACTTACTGTACTGCATTGTATACATCCCATCTGTGGTGGAACTATACAGAAACTGCTATGAATAAACACTCTGTTGCTTATAATAATATTTTTCGTATGCTATGTAGGGAACCGAAATGGTGCAGTGCCAGTTTTATGTTTACTACGCGTAACCTACCTACCAGCCAAATGTTAATCCGGAAGAATATATATAATTTCATTACTAGGGTTCAAAACAGCTCTAATGTGTTATTGTACAATGTCCTGTCTTCAGATACTGTATACCTCTCACCTATATGGCAGTCTTGGTTCAGACACTGCCGGTTTACAATACCTTATTTTTGTAATGTAGCAAAGATTATATATGCATATTAAGTCGTGTTATAATAAGTGGCTATGTTATAATAAGTGTTATAAGTGTTATAAGATGTCTCGTGTAATAACAATATACATAAAATTGTCAGATAATTAATCAAACAGTATGCCAGTATGCTAGGTTAAGTGGCTATGTTGGCCTTATTTTTGTATTAAGTTCAGTGTATAATACGTAAGATTGTACTTTAGGGTGTATCATGCTCATTGAAGCGCGAATTTCAAGATTGGCAGTATGTATTCCTATGTAAAATTAAATTTTAGGAGGGGTTTGTTTTCTTGAACTTTTGCTAAAAATCACGTTTAAGTGTTCAAATTTCCACTTTTTCGTTTTCTGGTTATGTACAGAACAGTTGTGCAGGACATACACTGTAGTACAAATGTAACAGACCAGTTTCTTACCAAACAAAACCATTGTAACAGCTGTTATAGGCTACTAAAGTTTCACTGTGATAATTTTCTGTTTCAGATACAAAGCTTGGTAAAGATTGTGTAGCCACCATGGCTAAGCAAGGACGAAAGACCAGAAAAAGTTCTGGTTCAAGGCTGAGTGATCTGGTGGGTCCAGGCAAGCAGTTATTTCCCACAGAAGTTCCAACCTGGAGAGCTGTGTTTCAGAGAGGAATCCTCCTTCAGGAAGAGAAGCTGCTTCTGGATGATATGAAGAGAGCTCAGTACCCTCTGCAAGATTTGGCTAAGGACTTTGCATCATTGGTACTGGCACAGTGGCGCAAAAGCAATGCCAAGTTCACTCCTCCTGTGATCATTCAAGAAAGGTCCATTGCCAGGAAGATCCTTGTCAGGTGGAATGAAATGATTGACCTAATGAATGGCAGAGTGAAAGTTACAAAGAGAAAGAAGAAAATATTTGAACTTGATACAATGTTTGACATAACAACCTGCAGACATGATATCACTCTCTGTGAAACTGAACCATCTGGCTGCTCTGGCTGTGCTGCTAAAGTTCATGTCAACTGTGACTGTCCTCTGCCTCAGAAGATTCCAAAGCTAGAGCTAGAGTGGCTCCATTACCAGAGGATCAAAACCTCAGAAGTTTCTGGCTTCCGGATAGCATCTGTTGATGTGAAGGAAACAGTGACGCAGGTGAAGGCTGCTAAGAGGAAGGAGGAAGAACAGAAGGCAGCTGAGAAGAGAAACAGAAAAGAGGAAGAAGAAAAGGAGCTACTGCTTAGAGCTGATGATGGTGATGATGATGAAGATGAGGTGACTTCCTTGCAAGAGTCTCCAGGCAGAACAGCTCCTACTGCTGACACAGATTTTTCCAGTACTGCACCAGGCACAAGCTCCAGTGTCAACACTGGCAAAGTCTCCACCTCAGCCAGGAGGAACTACATGGATATCTCAAGCACTGCTGCGGCTGCAGTCAGGTTCAAGGTGGCAAACACTCCTGCAGCAGCCATTGCAACTGGTTTCTTGCAAGATCTCATCAAAGCTGGCCATCTATCTGCTGATAAGGCATATCTAGCTGTTGACAGGATGAAGATGTGGAGGGGCAAGGAGTCTGTAATAGGTGCCTCGGTGGAGGCCCTGGAGAAAAGGACAGAGGGAGAGGAGCTCAAAGGAATTTTCTTTGATGGAAAACAAGATAAGAAGACAAAGATCATGAGGTACAATGAAGAAACTGGCCGCTTCCATCCTGATATTACAACTGAAGAGCACTGTAGTGTTACTTGGGAACCTGAGGGGAAGTATCTCTTCCATTGTACACCAGAAGAACCTGAAGGAAATGAGAAACCTGCACTGAAGATAGCTCAGGCTCTGTTTGAGTGGATTAGTGCTCATGGTGCTAAAGATACTATTGTGGTCCTTGGTGGTGACTCCACAAACACAGGACCTGATGGAGGAGCCATCACTCACTAGGAGAGACTGCTAGGTCACAAGTGTCACTGGCTGACATGCCAGTTGCATATTAATGAACTCAGCCTCAGGCACATGATCATCAAGTTGATGGTCCCTACACGCACACGTCTGGGTTCAGTGGCCCAATAGGAAAACTTTTGGAGAAGATCAATGACATACCTGTCAACTTTAGCTTCAAGGCTCTACCAGAAGAAAATATAATTGAACTGCCAGAAGACATTGTACAGAACCTTAGCACGGACCAGAAGAACTGCGACCTACTGATCAAAGCTCTCAAGACAGGAGATTTGAGCAAGGAAGTTGCTGGTCTGAAGTGTGGCCCACTGAATCAGTCACGCTGGCTGACTACAGGTGCGGCTCTGTTGATGCTGTGGATGAGGCAGCATGGTCTGAAGGGGGAGGTGTTGAAGAAGCTGGAGGTGCTGCTGAAGTTCTGCCTGGACTTCTACTTCAAGATGTATTTTGAGATCAAGGTGAAGCACCACATGAGGTATGGACCTCACCATATTGTGACCGCTCTCGGACTGCTGAGAAGCCAGACCTCTGAAGTCAGGAACATAATCACTCATGTGATGGTTCGTGGAGCATATCATGCTCACAGTGAGAACCTCATTGCCTCTCTCCTGTGCAGTGAGGATGAGGAGGAGAGGGCATGGGGGGGGTTGAGACGATCAAGAAGATCAGAGGTAAGTCTGAGTATGGAGACAAGAGTCTGAGAAGTCAGAGAAACCCTAAACTGAATTTTGATGCCACTTCTCCAATTACTCTGATTAATTGGGATAAGGAGAAACTGTATGAGCCACTCTTCACTTGTAAGATGTCAAGAGGAGAAGTTGAGGAGCTTCTCAGGTCTTCACTTGAAGTTGAGAACTTTTCAGTTCACACTCAAAGCTGTGAAAGAGCAGTCCAGGAAGTTTCAGCTGCAGCTCATGCAGTGTATGGGCAAGAGAGAAGAGATGGTTTTGTTCGTGCTAGGATCGATCACAGAGAATTGTTGCCAGTTTTCAAGTCAAAGCAAGACATTATGAACATGTTTTAGATCTCTACAAGACCTGCTAGACAAATCAAGATGCTTTCAGAAGAAAAAATCTCAAAACATTCGGTTAACCAGCATATTATTACAAGTTGGGGGTGGAGGAGGGACTTATACAAATATTAAAGAAGAATTGCAATTGCAAAAAAAAATGTTGAACGTCACAGCAGCTTGCGGAAAAGTGGGGGCAGCTGCCATCATACTCAGTGATGCCAAAAAGAAAAAAAAGAAAAATTGGTGGAGGCGTTTCTAAGAAAAAGAAAATGCAAGACCAAGAAAGAAGAACAAAAAGATTCTGCCTGATGAAGAGAACAGCCGCGAAATGTGGTGTATAGGAGACTAAAAATCATACAATTCCTTAGTTTTGGGCCGTTTTGGGTGATTTTGGTTATTTTAGGGGTTATGAACCACTTTGGCTGATCTTAAATGGGTCCAAGCCTGCCCCTAGAAATGCTTAAGGGTGTATGTAAAAATATGGAACATATGGAGGTCATTTGAGGCTACCAAGTCTTTGAAATTGGGCAAAAATTCCATTTTTCGACAAAAAAGTGCGATTTTGAACACTAAAATGCGATTTTTCGCAAAAGTTGCAGAAGACGAACCCCTCTTAAAATTCAATTTTACATAGGAATACATACTGACAATCTTGAAATTCCAAGTTTTTCAATATTCGACCTGAGCATCATACACCCTATAATGTACTTGTATGGTAGGTTAAGTGGCTATGGATTGTGAATGATCCGCAATGAAGATGTTTTATTTTTTGTGTGTAATGTAGTTGCTTTGTTTTGATTTTCATTGTACATTGTAGAATTTGTTCTCTAATGCCTTCATGTAAATTGATTATTATTATTATTATTGGTTGTTATCATCATTATGATTAATGTTCTGATTGGAAGTTTTAAAATTTATGCTCTGAAATGTTCTCATGTACCTGAATTATTATATCATTATTATTATTATGTCTACAGCGGTGTCCGGCGAATTTGTCTACAACAATTTGTCAAAAGATACAATTCATCTACAACAATTTGTCTACAACAATTTATCTACAGCAATTAGTCTACAGATACAATTTATCTACAATAATTTGTCTACAGATACAATTTGTCTAGAGAGGAAAAATGAAAGCTATTTGATGTTATTATTAATTTAAAAAAAAAAAATGAAAAATTTGTTTCTGCAATCGGTTTTCTTGAGAAATGATAAAGAAAAATGTTATTGGATATTGAATAAATTTATTTACTGAAACGACGCAATACACTCCAACATCTTTTTGAATAAGTCCGAGCTGGTGTGGCGCTTACGCCATACAAATTAAAAAAAAATGACAAGAATTAGTGCGATATCTTGCAAAAAACAATAGTATAAGAAACTCGATTAGGTCAGGTTAGGTTAGGTTAGGTTTCTCAAGAAAACCGATTGCAGAAACAAAATCAGGGTCATCGACTGCCCTTGTTTTCAATTTCGTAGGAAAATCGAGAGCAGTCCATGAAACATACTAGGTCCAATATTAGTAATTAGTTTCTCTAGACAAATTGTATCTGCAGACAAATTATTGTAGATAAATTATATCTGTAGACTAATTGTTGTAGATAAATTGTTGTAGACAAATTGTTGTAGATGAATTGTATCTTTAGACAAATTGTTGTAGACAAATTCGCCTGAAACCAGTGGCGGCTCGTCGGTAGGCACTGCGGAACTGCAGTACCCCTAAATTTTTTTTTACAATTGAAATAATCAAGAACAATATAAGGATGAGCTCACTGAATAACTTTTTCAATAACTTTTGAAACTTTTATTCATTGCTCAATGCTCATCATTTTATTTCAGTAATTATTTCAACCCATTCTTAGAGACAGCACCCCTAGAATTTTTAGTCACGAGCCGCCACTGCCTGAAACCGTCTACAGCAACCATGTCATGGTATAATTTTGAAGAAATTTTCCATATATTATTTTTATGGTTGTACTTATTTAATAAGTTTGTTGCTCAAACTTATTTTCTTGCGGTGAGGGCGAGTGTAATGATTTGTAATAAATTTAATAAATGGCACCGAGAGAAATGTTTGTAATGAACATTGTTAATACAACATTTTTATAAGTATTTCCAATTAAACTTTTTTAATATAGTTTTTTTATATAGTCGTTTTGGAAAGATAAATTTAAGATGTCTGTTGAATGTAACTTCTCAGAGAATGTAACGGTTTTTATATTTTTTGTGGGTATTTCTGGTGGGAATGGGGGAACAAGAGCTACCCTTGGGGGAAGAAGTTGGGAAAACCCTCTACAAGGGTGCCATAAGATCCTATATACAAGGAGTTGAATTCTAGATTTTGTTCAGTAAGGATCACAGGTTTTTGGGGCTCTCGAAATTTTGTAAGTATAGCTTGTCAGTTTAATGTTAATCAAATTACGTTCGCCCTTACCCTAAAGGCTTGATATCCTTAAATAATTTAGTTATTTCAATAAACATAAACTCTAACCGGTAAGTTATTTCATCAATCCTTAAGGTTGTGGCAGTGAAAAGTCGGCTGGTAAAGCTAGACGGATACTCATTTATCTGTTGTACTCTTAATATATCGGCCAAATAGACTCTTTAATAAATAAAACACTACACGAGGCAGCCAATCATAACAGGCGACTGAGCGAAAGAGGTATTTGTTACTTCGTTCAACTCAGCTCAAAACCGCGCAATTTTTTTTTATTTACAAAAACATATGAAATGAAATATACACGAATGAATAACACAGAATATAATACGTTTGTTTCAGATATTAATATATTATTGCTAATATAATATCATAAAATAAATATTTTTTATATTTTTTATTATCATTAATTATTTTTTATTGTCATTAATGAAATACAGACTAGTTCCTTATATTAATTTTTGTATTTAGCGCTAGAATATATAGGGTAAAGTTGCCAATGGTCGCAAATTGGTCTTAATGTCGTGCATTTGACTTAAAAAAACCTCCCTACAAAATACTGTTATAGTGAGGGAAACAAAACTGATGTGAAACATTACTTTTAGCAGTGGCGGCTCGTGACTAAAAATTCTAGGGGTGCTGTCTCTAAGAATGAGTTGAAATAATTACTGAAATAAAATGATGAGCATTGAGCAATGAATAAAAGTTTCAAAAGTTATTGAAAAAGTTATTCAGTGAGCTCATCCTTATATTTTTCTTGATTATTTCAATTGTAAATAAAAAATGTAGGGGTACTGCAGTTCCGCAGTGCCTACCGATGAGCCGCCACTGACTTTTAGTAACACGAAGTTACGAGATAAATGCAAAACTTCACTTCTTTACGTGGACGTCGAAATGTGGCAATAAAACCCACACTAATGGACGAGTTTATTCCACAACAGTTTCGATGCCCACTGGCATCCTCTTCGGGTGGATACCCGAGGAGGATGCCAGTGGGCATCGAAACTGTTGTGGAAATAAACTCCGTCTATTAGCGTGGGTTATATTGTCGAAGTTACTAGAAGTAATGTTTCGTATCAATTTTACCCTGTGTTTATTGCATTATAAACCACTAAAGATAATGTATTATACCTGCGGCTCTTTATTTATAATATTTTTTGTATGATCTACCGAGTTCTCAGCTGTGATAGGTTCCCGACCCCAGATGTATAAGAATCACGTAAATTTATCTCGTTTAAGAAAAAAGTTAACGGAGAAACATAAAATTTAAAAAATTACCAATTAGTAATACTGTGTTTTCTTTTGAATATTTTATTCTTTTTGGTCACAGTAATAAAATTTCAAAAACAAAATATCACCAATTTGTAATTTCTTATACTTTTTCATAAATTTTAGATTTGTAGTCGAACTTTTTTCAGAAACTGTACACTATAAGATGCAATGTATAATGTATGAGTGACGTACCGGTTGTGCATCAGTAGAATTTGTATTAAGAAAATAGTTGTTTGCTGATGTTTTTCAAATTTTTTGGAAACAAGAAAATTCCATATTTCATAACTCTTTTTTATCTGCTCCCTCTTTCCTCTCCATTCCTTTAAATGATTACGTTATCTCGGGACTATATATATATATATATAAGCAAACAACCACAGGGAAAAGGAAAAGGAAACACGAAATCCGAGCGCTTTCGTGATATATTCACATCTTCAGGGACAAGAAAGAAATAGAGAGAATTTACCAAGTAAATGAGTTAAATACACAAGCGAAAAATTCCCCAATAGGCAACTCAATTTAAAAAAACAATAAAACAATCTAAAGATTTTTTCCCAATAGATAACTTAATCTAAAGGCTACTAAATTATTGAATACATAAAAACTATATAAAGGAAATTAAACAATTAACATGTACACAAAAAAAATTATTATAATAGTTATTAGAAATAGTATTTAATTAAAACAGGCAATTAAGTGGCAAGAATCTAAGGAAACGAACAGACAAACAGACCGGCTGACCGACTCTGTGTTGACATTCTTCATCCCATAAGAGGTTCCCGTGCCAAATTTGGTAGCTCTAGGTCAAACGGTTTGCGCTTGCATAAAGGACAGACAGACAGACAGACAGAAAGGCGAAAATATTATATATATAGTATATATAATATACTATATATATATATATATATATATATATATAATATATATATATATATATATACAGCGTGTTTCAAAAAAATGAATGCAGACTTTACAGTGTACATCAAAATCATTTATTAATAACACACAACGAGGAGCGATGTTCATTTGTTGAGTATCTGGAGAAACAACATGTTGGAGCAACTAGTTTACTGACGCAGATGTTTAAAATAATGTCCGAAATGTTCAAAATATTGAACATCGTCCGCAATTGTTATTTAATAAATTATTTTCATGTACAAACTCTGCGCACATTTTTTTGAGACACGAAATATGGATCAAATGTAGAATTCGGACCCCAGCCTTCTTTAGTTAGCTTTATAAGGCTAACTAACGAAAATATCATGACCTAACCTAACCAATCGTCAAGGGCGTACAGTTAACCTAACGACTGGTTAGGTTAGGTCGTGATTTTCGTTAGTTAGCCTTATAAAGCTAACTAAAGAAGGCTGGGGTCCGAATTCTACATTTGATCCCGAATATATATATATATTATATATATATATATATATATATATATATATATATATATATATATATATATATATATATATATATATACAGGGTGTCCCATAAGTCCGGTCTGAGAGGAAAATTTATTTTAAATTAAATTTACAAAAGTAATACATTTAAACTAAAATGTTCAAATTGATGTCATGTTTTGTGACCTTTTTTTTTGTTGCAGGTAGAATAACACGCAATGGCTAATATGGAAGTGAGTTACTCATATATATATATGAGAGAGAGAGAAGTGTATAACTCAATTATTATTATTAGTACTAATAATGTTACGGTTCTTTGAGGCATATTTTCACCCACGCATTTTAATGAAGGAAAAAAAAATGTTCCTTGCTTCCAAATATAAATATTTGGTAAAACGAACGAACAAACAAACAAATAAAAAAAATTCGCTGGAGTTTCTCCTCAAAATAAAACAAAAAATTAAATAATTTAAAATGTCACTTTTCATTCATTTATTTATTTTACCCTCTGGTGGTTGGAGTTGGAATCATTTCAAGGTTTAAATAAGCGTTTTAGAGGGGCTCAAGGGGTTTTAGGGGGTTTCAGAAGAGCTTAAAGGGTTTAAGGGGGTTTCAGAGGGCTCAGAACGGTTCAAATGAGCTCAGAGGGGTTCAGAGCGTTCACTGAAGCTCATGGTAAAACAAGGATATAAAATACTTTTAGGCGGTTTGACTGTGAAGTTACAAAGGTTCAAAGTCGTTCAAAAAGGTTCAGAAGCGCTCAAATACCCTCACAAGCGTTCAAAAAAGGCTGAAGAAAAATACTGAAAGAAAATTACCAAGTTTATAGTGGCTCAGTAAATTCGTTCAAAGAGGTTGAATTTTAAAGAAGTCCAAGACGTTCAAAAAGGTTGAATATTTCAAGGAGGTCCAAAGATTCTGATAAAGATTGAAAGAGACTGAAAAAGATCCACAGCATCTCAAAAAGGTTGAAAGGTCCACAAAGGTGTAAAGAGGTCAAAAGAAACTCTAAAGCATTAAAAAGGTTTCAAAGAAGTCCAAAGAGGTTCGAGGAAGTAACAAAAAAGGTTAAGAATTATTGAAATAAATTAATAAAGGTTCAGTGATTTAAAGAAATTTTCTACACACATACACACACAGTTACAAGGAGTTACAAGGAAAAGAAGTATCTCAAAAGGCCTTGCGGCCCATACCGAGGAGGTACCAATGGCAACAGGTGCAAGGCAAAATTTTCTACACCCTCAAATAGTGTGCAAGATTTGGTCTAACCTTTTCTTGAACTGATCCACAGAGGAACTGTTTACAACTTCTGAAGGTAACCTGTTCCACGTGTCACAGATCTTATACGTAAAGTAATTCCCACACACACTAGTCCTAAACCGTTTCAAATCCAACTTCCAACCATTGTTGCGAGTTGGGTTATCATTTAAACTAAACATGCTTCTAAAATCGACATCGTTGAACCCGCGTAAGAGCTTGAAAACCTCGATGAGTTGACCGCGCAGCCTCCGAATTTCCAGCGAAAACAAGTTCAGGGCGCGTAAGCGTCGATTGTAGCCCATATGCCTAACGGAAGGGATTAGCTTTGTGGACCTCGCCTGCACTCGCTCCAGTCTCTCAATATCTTTCCTGAGGGTGGGCGGCCAGAACTGCACAGCATACTCCAGGTGCGGCCGAACCAGAGAATTGTACAGAGAGAGAGCACAATCTCCTTGTTCCGAAACTGAAATTGCCTCCTGATATAACCTAACAGCTTCTGGGCTTTCTTTTCCACCTCTACGCACTGTTTCGTAAACTTAAGGTCGCTGCTAATTAGGGAGAGAGAGAGAGAGAGAGAGAGAGAGAGAGAGAGAGAGAGAGAGAGAGAATTACAAGGAAATGAGAGAGCCACAACAGTTTCACAGCCGACTCCAGGGAGCACCCGTAGAGTTCGTCCAAACGCGGACCACTCACAGAGAGAAGAGTTAGCACAGAAAAGCAAGAAGGGGCATAACTTGGTGTCGTCAGCGAATTTTGATAGGGTGTTTGGACCTAGTATGTTTCATGGACTGCTCTCGATTTTCCTACGAAATTGCAAACAAGGGCAGTCGATGACCCTGATTTTGTTTCTGCAATCGGTTTTCTTGAGAAACCTGACCTGACCTGACCTGACCTAATCGAGTTTCTTATACTATTGTTTTTTGCAAGATATCGCACTGATTCTTGTCATTTTTTTTGCAGAACAATGAGTGATGTTTGTATTAATTTGAAGTGGCTATGGCAAAATGTGTCTGACGATGAATCCGCAGTAAAGTTTTTCCAGGAACATGATGTTATTCCTGAGAAAAAGTTCTTATTCAAAAAGATGTTGGAGTGTATTGCGTCGTTTCAGTAAATAAATTTATTCAATATCCAATAACATTTTTCTTTATCATTTCTCAAGAAAACCGATTGCAGAAACAAAATCAGGGTCATCGACTGCCCTTGTTTGCAATTTCGTAGGAAAATCGAGAGCAGTCCATGAAACATACTAGGCCCGGGTGTTTAATATACCAATGTCTGTATCGGTTATGTAAACAATAATAAAAGCAGTCTCAGTACCGATCCCTGCGGGACGCCACTCGTTGTTACTGATGTCCACCTTGAGGCCTCACCGTTTATTACCACTCCTTGTTCTCTTTCGCTGAGCCAGTGTTCAATCAACGCAGCTATGGTACCAGTTATACCAAGGGCCCTTAACTTTGCCATAAGTCTTTTATGTGGCACTTTGTCAAAAGTTTTTCTGAAGTCCAAATATACTACGTCGACTGCCTTGGTGCGATCGTATTCTGAAAATATGTTGTGGAAGAATTCCAGCAGATTGGTCAGGCAGGACCTATGCTGACGGAAACCATGGGAATCGGTTAAATGATCGTGCGATTCAAATGATTTGCCATTCTCGCAGCAATTACTGATTTCAAAAGCTTACCCACAACAAATGTTAAGCTAATGTGCCTGTAGTTGCCAGGTAATTCTTTGTCTCCTTTTTCGAAGATCGGAGTCACATTGGCCAGCTTCCAGTTCCTTGGGACCTTGCCTAGTGCCAGTGGTGTATAAAGTAATTTTAAAAAGTACTTAAGTAAAAGTACAATTACTAAAGAAAATATGTACTCGAGTAAACGTAGAAGTAGCTTTTTAAAAAAATACTTAGTGAAAGTACAAATTTTTTGTACCATCAACCATTGTCGTACAAAGAAGGGTTGGCTGAATGAAAGACTCAGTAAGCTAAATAAGATGCCAACATGGGAAGAGAAAAGTAGAGGAGACAAAGATATTTTTAATTCTCGAAAGTTTGCTTTGCCGAAAAACTCAATGAAATTTTGAATTAAACTTTAAGAGCAGTTGATTTTCAAAGTTTTTATCACTGACTGTGGCACGTATTGTCCTAAATATCAAATCAGAATTCATATTTAAAACGGCTTCGAAGTTAGAAATATGGAATGCCTCCACGAAGGACGAGCAAAATATTAAGCATTCACAAAACATTAAAAACAATAAATAAGTAAATATACGCACTGTTGCCAATAAGCGGAAATTATTATAGATACAACCAGGAAATGAAAACATCTAAAACTTTTGAATATACAGATCGATCAATTGATCAGGCTGTCAGGGTTACCAATATAATTTTATGAGGGGGAATCAAATGGAATGAACACTCGCTTTTTTGCTGAAATGGACTGATTACATGCACCATATTTCACTGTACAGTTGAATTGATGCATGCATGGTATATTGGGTGTACTTAAGTACATAATTATTAAGTTGAAGTAAAAGTATGCCAGTTTAAAAATACTTAAGTAAGAGTACAGTTTGCTTAAAAGTACTTTAGTATAGTATTTAAGTACTTCTACTTCGTTACTATACACCACTGCCCAGTGCAATGGACTCGTTAAAGATATGGACAAGAAAGTCAGCGATGACCTCCTTTACCTCTTTAAGGACACTAGGCACTAATTTGTCCAGACCAGGGGATTTAAAAGTGCTCATTTTGCTCAGGGTTAGCGGTATTTCATCCCGAGAACAAACGATACTGGCTAAATTTGTACCATCTCTTCGAATGAGAATTTGAGCTGCAGGGATATCGGAGGTAGTCTCTTTGGTAAAAACTGATATGAAAAATACGTTCATCACGGTTGCTCTATTTTAGTTCCCCGTCTCATCTTTAATAGGATCTAAATTGTTTTTAATTGGCTTTCTGCTCTTTATATGACTAAAGTATTCTTTAGGATTTGATTTACGGAGAGAAACAACGAAAAGTTCTGCACATTTCGCTAATATCGTTGTTGAACGCGTCTTTAAATGTCTGCAAAATAACATCTACGTCGCTGCTGTTCACTAACATTAGATCTTTTAAGCTTTCTTTGAAGCCAGCAAAATCAGCCCTGCGAAAGTCTAGGTGCTGAGTGAAATCTGATAATTTAGATCATGGGTGTAACTGGAGTAAAAAAGTTGGAGCGGACGAACACAATCCTCTTGTCGGAAGCACTCATCATCAATGGAAGTACATAATTATAAAATTTGTCCCCCCAACTTTTATAATTACTCCCATAGATAATAAGTGCTTCTAACAACAGGATTGTGTTCGTCTCCCCTCCAGTTACGCCCCTGATTTAGATACGGCTGCCTTACCATTAAAACGGATTCGGTTATGGTCGCTGTCGCCTAAGGGCTCGCAAACAGCCAGATCGGATATCAGGTTGTCTTCGGTAGTTATTATTAAGTCTAATATACTTTTTCTTTCGTGGGTTCCTTCACCCACTGGTGCAGAAAGTGGTCGACTATGAAGCTAAGGAGCCTGTTACCCTCTACATCGGAAGATTTTGATTCTCAGTCTATCCTACCACAATTAAAATCCCCCACCCTCCATAATTAAAGTTAATTTTTCCTCTATGAAGTCGACGCTGCTGATTCCAAAAATGTTATTCATTTTGGCGTATCTTAAAAAATATTATGCAATTATTGTATATTGTATATAATATGTATAATATTGTATATTGGATATAATTAATTAAATATTATGCAAAATATTAAAAAATATTAACATCACACATACTATAAGAGTAGCAATACACGCGACGTAATAACTTAATAAGACAAACATCACACGTGGTCAGAGTTGCGAGATAAAAAAATAAATGAACAGCTTTTACTACAAAAATTGAATATTTTTTTCAAAACACAAAAATGGAAATTTCTCAAAAACTATATGTGATAGGAAAATAATAAGATCATTTTTGTAATCAGCGTTAAAAACTCTATAATAATGACATAAAACTTTTCCTGAGACAAAATCATTGGTGAACAGTGTTATATGCAGTGGTTTATTTCGCAAACTGGGTTGGACCGAAATGACTTCGCAAGCAGAACTGAAGTGCTTTCTTACAGGAAACATAATGATCCCAAAAGTAAAGAACCACACCTCTCCCCTCACTGCATGCCCTGTCTTCGTGAAACATTTTGTACCCCTTAAGCTGAAATTCTCCTTCGAAGTCTCTTGGTAGATGTATGTATCCAACTTTCGGTTATTGCTATGACGTTCAAATTTTCAATACTAACTAGAGCTTTTTGTTCGTCAAACTTATTCCTAATAGACCTAACGTTAAACTAGATATATATATATATATATACAGGGCGTCCCAAAAAAATGTATACACACTTTAAATAATTATAAAGGCAGTGTTTATTAAAATACATTTCATTTTCAAAATGTAATAGAATCTACAGACATTATTTAATTGTTTTGTCAACGCCTGTTTTCAAACTGACGTCCGTTCTGGTCCAGGCACTGCTGATAACGCGAAGCAATGGAATCGCAAACATCACGAAACATTTCGTTTGGTATTTGTGTGCATTCTCGTTCAATGGCTGCTCTCAATTCAGCGACTGTTGCAGGTTTTATAGCGTAGACTTTGTCTTTTAAGTATCCCCATAAAAAAGTCTAGTGGTGTGAGGTCTGGTGAACGCGGAGGGTATTCTACGAAACCCCTTCGTCCAATCCACATCCACATCGTGCCAAGTACCACTCGCAATACTCCACTCTTCGGTCCGGATCATCATCATCTTCATTAATAGCATGGACTAATCTTGGAATGTAACTTTTCCATTGACAGCGCTTCAAAATGCGTTGGACAGACGATTCTGAAATTCCTACCTCACGACTCGCTTGCCGCACAGATTTTCTTGGACTTTGGTGATACGTTTCCAGTACTCTTTCTTGCTTTGTGGGGCTTGTCGATGTCCGTGGTCTTCCGGAACGCTTCTTGTGGACATTCTGAACAGTTCCATCGGCTTCAAACTTATCTCTAATTCGAGTGATGGTAAGTCGCGTTGGTGGATCTGTTTGAAACTCCCTCCTAAACTGTCTTTGCACTTCAACTGCGTTTTCACACTTCCAGTAGCATTTTAGAATGAATTTCCTTTGTTCAAAGCTTAGTCTGACTGCCATTATTAATTCTAATGGGTTTAACTTGGAAAGAAAGAAACATCAATTGAGCTATCAGCTGTTAAAGTGTGTATACATTTTTTTGGGACGCCCTGTATATATATATATGTATATATTCGAACAGACTGCACAAAAAATGATTAAAATAAACTCAAAAACTTAAAATAACAACATCGTACATCTTCACACATGTAATGGCTTATTCCTTTTGGAAAATTGTGAACTTTGGAGTTAGAAGTATAGGGTAGCCACAAAGTCCCGTTACCCCCTAGACTAGAGAAATGAATCGTATAATAATGCTATGGGCAGGGAGTAACGGGACTTTGTGGCCACCCTATACATTTTGGCATAACACCTAAACATAACTCCGTTTGAAAACTCTAAAAGGGTAAAAAGAAGGTAACTATTTCGATGATACAAACGGTTTCAAAATTAGTACAAGAATTTAAAGGGCAACATACCAATAATACTACTACTACTACTACTACTAATAATAATAAAAAGTATTAGGAAAGAAACACACACACACACATGACTCCAGATTCCTGGGATATTGGGAGCATTGCTCCAGTAAATTTGACCATGAGAAAAAGTAAATTTGGGTTTGGGTCCAGCTCCAGGCACTAGATCTGCTGTAATGATCACACAGAAAGCCATTGATCAGTGGCCAAGCATACATGGCGGTAAATTCACAACAAATGCCTACATGCAAGGTCTAACATCGTCCACTGTTGCTGCTGCAATGAATAAATAAACTTAAGGTGAGTTATAAACTGTACATTATTGTATTATTATGTTTAGCTAAAACAATTTGTAATTGGTATGTCGTCAATTCAAGAGTTTACTATCATTAACCTATCTAGTGGTGTAAGGGGAAAAAAAGTAAATTCAGAGCTGTGCTCCAGTAAATTTTTTCAAATCTGGAGTCATGCACACACACACACACACTATATTAGTACACTTTCTGTATATAAAATACAGGGTGTACATAAAGTCAGGATCTATTTTTGTGAAGCACTTGGAAATTATATGGAATTCAATCATAAAATGATAAAGTGGTAACATTTATTAAATAATTAAGAGTAGGATTCGACGTGACGCCCATCAGTATCCCTGCACAGCTCAAATCGTTCCGCAGCATTTCTAAACACATTCTGGAGCATTTGCGGGGTTATGTTATCTGCAGCAGTTCGTATACGTGTACGTAAGTTTTCAAGACTCGTAATCTTCGTCTGATAGACGTGCGATTTGATAAAGCCCCATGCAAAGAAATCTAAAGGGGTTAAATCTGGTGATCTCGCTGGCCAAGGTCTGTTGCTTCCGCGTCCGATCCAGCGATTTGGAAAACGTCCATTTAGATAATCCTGAACAATTTTTGCTTAGTGACAACTTCAAGTTGTCACTATGCCAAAATTGCACTGTGCGGAAGTGCGAAATGGTGTGCGGAGGTGCGGGTGTGCGGTCACCCCGGTAAAAAGGTGCGGAGGTGCGGAAGATGTGCGGATTGGTCCGCACACCCGTAATTTTCTGACCTCTCATAACAAAAAAATGACTTTATTGTATTGAAACTTTATTTTCACAATTAAATATTAAATAAAAGTTTATAAAAGTATTAATATATTAATGGAAACATATATTTCCTTGCGATAAAACTTTATATATGTAAATAGGGTGCGGGTGCGGGTGCGGTTGTGCGGAAGTGCGAAAACTTAGAGGTGTGTGGAAGTGCGGGTGCGGAAGAGGCTAAAGTGCGGGTGCGAACAATGTTCCCTCTAAGGTGTGCGCGTGCGCGCGCGCACACGCGTTGTGAAACCCGCGCACACAGCAAAATAAAATGCGCACAGGCTCAAGCGTATCATGAGTCACGACAGTAAATGAAGTAATTTCAAAAATATACCATCACACAAGGTCTGACCATTTGCATGAACATACTCTATAGTCGCTCTTTTAAGTATTAACCCCTTCCGCCCGACTTCGCAATTACGCAATATGGATTTTTTTTACTCTATGTATTTGCATTTTTTTTCTTTTATACATTAACGCATTGAATATAAACCTTCTCTTTCTTATTTTTGCATAAAAACGAATAGTAATTATCTCATAATTCATAAAAAATAAAATTATTTTTTATTTTATTCCTATTTTGTGAATGGATAAAAATTAATCTTGATTAGTCTATTTTAAATTGCTAAATGCTAAAAATTGTTTTGAGAAATGATAACATTAGTTGAAAATGACTATTTTAGTTATTTTTATTTTATTTCTTTATTTTGTTGAAATTTATTTTACTATTTTTTATTTTATTCATATTTTTAGAATGGATAAAATGTTTTCTGGTACTTACGTATTAACAAGGGGCCACCACATATTGATGATTGGTTAGGTTAAGTTGTAATATTTTCGTTAGCTAAGTGGAGAAATAAAAAGCATCGAGGCACTGCACGCCATCACCTAGAGTCATATCTTGCTGAATTTATGTGGCGACAGTTGGTACATGTTTACGATCCATTCAATTCCATTCTTAATGCTATTAAAAAATTTTGGCCTCCAGAAACAAATGTTGTTTCTAATGTGTAACATGTATTAATCATTGTAAATATTTGAAATATAAATTATTGTAAATATTTTTTAAAATATTGCTATTTAAAAAACATGATATATTAGAAATTTTCAACTAACGAAAATATTACACTTAACCTAACCAATCATCAATATGTGGTGGCCCCCCGTTAATACGTAAGTACCTGTTTTCTTTTTTAAGAATATATAATATTGTAAACAGTTTTTTAATATCCATTTAATAGTACCGTAATGATCAAGCTATGACCTTATGGAAATAATATTTATTAAGTATTTAATATTTATATATATTTCATTTTGAAGATAATAGAGCTCAGAAAAGTTTGCACAATTTTTCACCATGAATCTAAATGTATGCACAACGAAATTTTCTTGCGCACACGGACTAAAAAAAATTAGAGGGAACATTGGGTGCGAACCTTCCATTTGGTGCGCGGTTGCCCAGCATTGGTGACAAGGAGCACCATCATGTTGATAGACGACGGTACTAACAATCCTATCCCCAATCAGCTGAGGTTCAAGGAATTGCTGCAACATGTCCAGATAAATAAGCCCCGTAACTGTAGCTTCAGCAAAGAAAAAAGGACCATAAACCTTAGATTTTGTTAAACCCATCCAGACATTAACTTTAGGTGAGTCTCTTTCCCAATTTTGGACGAAATCATTCGGTCTTTCATCTGCCCAAATTCGACAGTTATGGCGATTTACTTTTCCACACGTATGGAAAGTGGCTTCATCACTAAAGAGAATGTTGTCCATTAAATTATCACTCCAGATTTGTTCTACGAGATCAGCACACACAACACTTCGTCGAGGGAAATCTTCCTCATGTAAATCATGTAAAACCTGCAAATGATAGCTTTTCTCCTGCAAATTAACTTTCAGAATTTTGTGCACAGATGACGTCGGGAGGCCGAGTCTGTGTGATGCAGCACGAACGGACGTACGTGGCTCCTCAGTGATAATTCCGCGTACTGCATTCACGGTAAGATCTGACATACACAGTCGTCCTGATCTTGCTTCATCATTTACAGATCCCGTTCGTTAAATTTGTTCACCAATTTTCGTATTGTCTTGTCTATTGGCCCCGGCTTATGAAATCTCCTTCTAAACTTCTCTCTGATGTCATTGTATTTCTTTCCCTCGATTCGCCAAATTACTATTGCCACACGCTCTTCTGTATTCATTCTAAGGGCTTCTGAAAAGAAAAATAGAAAAAAATAATTATTTCACAAAAATAGATCCTGACTTTATGTACAGTTGTACACCCTATATATAAACCGGTTTTCTTAACAAATTATTTTACAGACATTTGTGAGGGAAACGAACATTATACTCGTGTGTGCATAAATGTTTACCCTGAAAACAGTATGCTCTCATGTTTTAATAACAAATCTTACATCCGTTTTCTTTTTACAGGTGATCTCGTACACGCATAGAGTTTCTGTGCTGGTGTGTTTCGTCTACCGCATTCGCCGCTAGGAGCGCTGTAGTAGCTGTTCAGTTAAGATGGCGTCTGTGACAGAGAAGGCACAATGTGTTGCGTGGCTTGCAGAAACAAAATCTCCTGTCAGTGTTCAGCGAAGGTTCAGAACAAAGTATGGAAAGAATCCACCTGATGTGAAGTTAATTAAGTCGTGGATGAAAAAATTCTTGGAAACTGGAAACGTGGAAAAGGGAAAGAGCAGTGGTAGACACTGTTTCCGCAACTGTGTACCTGGATATGCTCACCAATTACACCATCCCCCAGCTGCAGGACAGGCAGCTAACTGTCATCTTCCAACAAGATGGGGCACTCCCTCATTGGGCGCATGTTGTTCGTGAAACTCTCGACGCAACATTTCCAAATCGATGGAATGGCAGGGACGGGCCAATCCCATGGCCCCCAAGATCACCAGACATTACCCCGCTGGATTTCTTTCTCTGGGGGTCATGTTAAAGATTTGCTTTATGCAACAGTTGTTCCAGATATCAGGACATTGCAAGAACGCATTACGGATGCAATTGCAACAGAACCCACAAATGTTGGGAAATGTGTGGCGTGAGTGTGAATACCGTTTAGACATTTTACGTGCCACTAGGGGTGCACATGTGGAAGCTTATTAAGTTCATTAACTATGTATCAAAACTTTGTATGTTTATCTACTTATGATTAAAAAAGTGTTTGAATACGAGTGTTTATTTAAAAGTTATAGCATGCTTTAATCAGGGTAATCATTTATGGACACCCTATATATATATATTTTTTTTTTCCTTCCCAGTGTGACGGTTACACGTGGTTCGTTTGAAGTCCGAAAAAAGTGATATTATAATAAAAATCCTGCAGTAAATCCTTTTTAAGTAATGCCAATTTTTGAGTGAATATTCAGTGTACACAGTCGTACCTCTCTTTAAGTGGTGAAATAGCGACGTGTGTTGAAATAAAGAAAATAAAATCAAAGCAACTTAATCTATATAGTGTTTTTCCGAGTATTTTCTCTCCAAGGAAATTTAACTGCTCATTGAAAGGCAATATCCCTGTTATCCCTCGCGGGACACTTCCTGGCACCAATCAATGAGAATCTACAGCGTCCCACATCCCCCATCCCCCACCGCGTCTAGTACGAGCCGACTCATCGCCGCCGACTCATCGCCGCCGACTCATCGCCGAATGCACTGTTGCCAAATAATGTTTTGTATAATTTATTAATCTTTCTTTAGTGCGATGATAGGTACTGAAGGAAATTAAAAACACTAGGAAGAACCATTGAAAACATACCTAATTATATTTATATAATATAACCTAACCTAACCTAACCTAACCTAACCTTCACCAATTAACATTATAGATGCCTTATACAAAATACAGAAGAGTCGAGATATGTATCTCGAACAACTTGTAGGAGGTCATGCTCCACCTTCAAAGTTAAAAAAATATCGTGATGCTGATGACCGTATATTAAAACTAGTTTAAGCTTTGAGCAACGATCACCATTAGAATATTTACGTGGGATTGCCTACAATTACCACTAATTAAAATATGAACCTTTTAATCTTTTTTTAACGTAGTAGAATAAAGAGTTTCTAACGATTTTTAATTTTTTAAAGCTCTAACCTTCAAAAATAAATTTAATTTATTTTTTGAAAAAATGGAGTTGAGTTGGCGGCGATGAGTTGGCTGGAGTTGAGTCGGCGGAGTTGAGTCGGCGGAGTTGAGTCGGCGGAGTTGAGTCGGCGGCGATGAGTTGGCGGTGATGGATCGTCCCATCCCGTCCCCCACCCCCGGGAATAACGGAAAAACTTTCCCTCCCTTATTTCTAATGTCACATCAAGTACCTCACTTAATTAATTACCCTTTTGAGTCAATATTTCGTGCACAATCATTTACATACCACTTGAAACATGGCAATGGCAAATGAATTCATACGACCCTATGGATATTGTAAAAAAGAAACAGATGAATCAAAGACAATCTGCTGCAACCTCTGCTAGTCCTTAGTCGAATTTCAATGCCTGAGATGGTGCGACGAAGAAATCTCCCTTACAGAGTCATGTAAGAAGTAAATAGACAGCCCAGATTTTGCTGTAACAATTTTATTTGAAAATTAGAGTACCAATAAATTTTAATTTTTGAACAATTAAGGTTTAGCTATTAATACTTTGTTGACATTCCTTTAGCTGCTTTAAGAGCAGCAACTCGCCTAGGCATAGAATTAATGAGTTCTGAAATTGTAGCTTGAGGTATTTCTAACCATGTTTGGCATAAAAGATTCAACAATTCTGATCGTGTTGCTGGTTTTTTGGGCTTTTTACGTAAAGTCTTGTCTAATATTGCCCACACGTGTTCTATGGGGTTCATGTCAGGGGACTGACGGCCAACGAAGTCGTTTGATACCATTTCGCTCCTCCCATTCTTTCGTCTTTTTTGCAGTGTGGCATGGGGCTCCATCTTCCATGAACAGGCAGCTGTCTTTTTCAATTTGACCACTTGAGAATATTGGCATAAGTCCTTCAAGGATAGAAATGTAGGAAACGAATATTAGTCATAATAATGGCAAAATATTTGGATGCATACATTTTACCATAAAATTAAGGGTGTCTATTTACTTCTTGCATGACTCTGTATAACAGGTGCTAAACTATTGAACGGAATCAAATTCTTCTGCAAAAGATGCATAATCGAAATAAACTCGTTTATGGTCTTTAAAGCAGAACGAGACTATGAGGAAAAGGCAGAAAAGGAATTTATGAATAGAGAACAGAGAAAAGAAATAGAAGGAACGAAGATAGTACAAGAGGAAACTGCGAAAAATGAACAGGGAAAAAAACAGAAAAAGCGAGTAAACGGGAAGCAGAAATAAAAGAAGCACCAACGGAGGAAACAGAGGCACAAAACCAAATCCAAAGATTTCAAACAAAGGACATTAGTAGCAACAAGAAAAAACAAGAATACAATAAAAAAAAAAAACTGAAACTACCAAAAACAAAGGCCCCAAGTAAAAATGGGGAAGAAACTATATGTAAGTACTATGTGAAAGGAATTTCCAGATATAAAGGAGGACAATGTATTTACGAACACCCTCCCTTGTGCAACTACTTCTACAATAATGGTCGCTGCGAAGTCGGTGGAAACTGCAAATTCTACCATCCGGACATTTGCAAGGTCTACACGACAAATGGAACCTGCCAGTACGGGAGAAAATGCTACTACAATCATCTCCCGGCAAGTTCAAAGGACAAACGGCAAGTTTCAAATGACAATAGGAGGAATGTGAGAAAAAAATATGTACACAAATAGCAAACAAAACTCTTTAAACACAAATAGCAAAAAAAATGTTTTCAACATCTCGGACACAATACGGCTGCTAAGTCTTATACAGCACATGCAGCTGACACAGCTGAAAACCCTCGAGCCGGACCGCTTCGTGGCAAGAAGCTACCAGAACAGGTAGGCGGAAACGGATCCATCTCGGTGGAACACAAGGCTACAAAACACGTGATATCAAAGGACAACGAACTTAAAATGCACAAGGGGCAATGCAAAACAAAGAACATAAACATTGTCCTGGCAAATATTCAAGGAATAAAACCGAACAACTCACTAAACAAAGTTTCGTACCTGAAAAGATTTATGGACGAAACAAGGGCGAACATAGCATGCCTCACAGAAACACATCGTAAAGATTGCCAAGGAAACTGCGAACACTGTATCGATAAGAAAGATTTGCATATCGATGGATTCAACTTACTAAGAGCGGATAGAACAGCGAGACGTAAAGGTGGCTGTGTTACTTATATACATGAGAGTCATATGACAGAGACGGTAATAAGTAAATCCAATAGCTTCGTGGAAACCCTTGCAGTGAAAATAGAGAAACTAAACGTGGTACTGATAGTCATCTATGGACCTCCAAACTCTCCAACTGAAAAATTTTCGGATGCCATTGATGATATTAGAAACCTAATAAAGTCCGTAAACTCTCCATCCCCAAATATAATACTCCGTGGCGATTTTAATTTCCCATTTATAAAATACAAAAAGGTGGGTAGAATATATTTATACAGCAAGATAAGGGGGACGCGAGAGAGGACGAAGAGCAAGAAAAAATGCTGATGGCTCTCACGAACGAGTTTATGCTGACACAGGAGATAACAGAAAATACCAGAAAAAATAACTGCCTAGATCTGGTATTCACACATAACACGAACTTGATTGCTGATATAAAAATAATCCCAACCATTATCTCAGACCACAACTTAATCGAGATATCAACAAATATGGCGATTAACATTAAAAGACAATACACATACGGAAGGAAGAAGCAAATGTGGGGCCTTTAACTTAAACTCCAACACCATAAATTGGGAAGAAATCAGATCACACATGGCCCAAATAGAGTGGAGAACAGTTTTAGAGAATAAAACAATTGAAGAAATGCTAACAACCTTGGAAGAAAAGACGTTGAGAATTTTAGAAAAACATGCTCTGAAAGCACAGCCAAAAGGAAAGAGAAACTGGCTAGAGAGGCAAAAGAGAAGATATTCCGCAAAAGAAAGAGAGTAGCGGCGAAGTTAGCTAATTGCGAAGACAACAATGCCATTAAGGTAATACAAGAAAAACTGAGTAGTATCGATATGGAAATACAAACCCTGATTAAGGGCCATACAGAGAAGGAAGAGGAAAAGGCAGTAGAAGCAATAAAGGAAAATCCAAAACACTTCGATAGCTATGCGAAAAGGAAAACAAACGCGTGCCACTAAGCATCGGTCCCTTACGGAAAGGAAATAAATAATTAACTAATGGACGTACGATCTAAAGAAATATCTTAAACATTAAGAGCCCAGTATGAATCAGTCTTCAGTACCCCAAAAAGTGACAAAGTGATACTTGACATAGATGCATTTTCAAAGAGAAACTGCAAGGCGAATGTATAACAGACTTTGAATTTACCCCAGAAGATGTAGCGAGAGCTATAGACAAATGAAATCGCATTCAGCGGCAGGTCCGGACAAATGGAACGCACTATTGATTAAAAACTGTAAAAATGAATAGCTACACCCTTATACTGGATATGGAGAAGATCCCTAGACACTGGGGAAATACCGAGCATCTTGAAAAGAAGCGAACATTGTCCCTATGTATAAAGGAGGGGATAGATCTCAAGCAAAAAACTATAGACCAGTGTCATTGACGTCCCACCTCACCAAAATATTTGAAAGAATAGTCAGAGAGAAAATCTATGACTTCTTGGAGACACTGGAAAGATTCAACGAAAATCAGTACGGATTGCGATCAGGAAGATCATGCCTATCGCAACCTATAGAGCACTACCACAATATCCTAGATGCACTTGAAGGCAATGAAAACTACGATGTCATATACACGGATTTTGTTAAAGCTTTCGACAAATGCGATCATGGTACGAGGGCCACTCAGTATATTTTGCCCCACCTTTTTTTTTCTTTCCAAGTTTCCTTGTAAGTTCCAGAAATTTTGTACACAAGTAGTTACATTCCTTTTTAACAAGTTTTTATTTTTCCACATAGTCTCCATCCTTTTCTACGGCTTTCCTCCACCTCGAAACAGGGGTCTTTATTCTTTGCTGGTAAAAGTCCGCTGGGTTTCGCTGGAGCCACCTCTTAACCTCCTCAATAACCTAGTCACTCTGAAACTTTCTTCCACGAATAGCATCCTTCACTGGCCCAAACAAATGGAAGTCTGAAAGTGCCAGATCCGGGCTGTATGGAGGGTGGTGTAACACAGTCAAGCACATTTTTGTGATGGCCTCCCTTGTTTGCAAACTTTTGTGTGGTGTTGCGTTATCGTGCAAAAGAAGGACGTCTTCCAGTTTTCTCTCCGGTCGAACTCGCTTTATACGTCTCTGGAGTCTCTGGAGAGGAGCAATATATGCCTCTGAGTTGATTGTTTGTCCTTTCTTCATAACGTCCACCAGAATCACCCCTTTCATGTCCCAGAAGATGGTGGCCATAACCTTTTCTGCAGAGGGAGCCATTTTGAACTTTTTCTTGCGTGTGGAACCAACGACTCAGAAGCAATTTTTTTTCTTTGGGCTTTGTGATCTTCAGTCAGTTGGCGAGGAACAAACCGAGAACACACTTTTGAGTATCCCAGTTGCTGAATTATCGTATTCACACTTCCTTCACTAATTCCTAGTTCCAGTGATAGCTCCTTGTATGTAACGCGCCGATTTAATCTAATGTGCTGTTAGCACGTTGCACAGTGTGAGATGTCACAGCCGATGCCGGGTGACCGCTGCGTGGCTCATCGAGGCTGGCTCTCCCTCTCTCCGATGATCTCACACGTTTAGACCAGCATCCAACTGAGCTTCGATCAACAACAACATCTCCGTAAACGTTTTGTAGACGTTTGTGAATATTTCCAACTGTTTCCTTCTCTGCGGTTAAGAAATCGATAACAGCTCTGTTTACGATGCACATCACTGTCAGACGCGATTTTCGAAACTGCGTTAACCATCGGTTTTATACAAGGGCGTTTAAAAGCGGTTTTATACAAGGAAGGGAGGTTCAAACTGGAAAAATCCGGTTATGTGAAACGCAGAAAGCTCAAACTTACGGTCCAAAGGACATTTCAGCCCCATGGCCTATTATTTAGGTAATAAAAAAGGGTGGGACAAAATATATTGAGTGCCCCTAGTACATTTTTTACATTCGCATCTAGATTTCTTTCCTGAAAACCTTGGTGCGGCGAGTGACGAACAGGGAGAACGCTTCCATCAAGACATATAGTCAATGGAAAATCGCTACCAAGGTTTCTGGAACGAAAGTATGCTGGCAGACTACTGCTGGATGTTGTACCGCGACGATCCGGACAAGGTTTACAAGAGAAAATCGTACTCGCAACTTTTTTATGTTGTTGTACATTTCTTTTTGTGAATAAAGTTGTACTTTTACGATAAATTGTGCTGAAATTAACACCAGTCATGTCGTACTCGCAACGTTTTTAGGTTGGTGTACATTTCTTTTTATGAATAAAGTTATACTTTTACGATAAATTGTGCTGAAATTAACACCAGTCATATTTCGATAACTAGATGTGCTAGAGGAAAACCGACAAAACTGGTCTAGAAAAGTGTGTATATATTGATGAAAGAAAAAAGTTCGATTTTGTCGACCATTCACAATAAGCTACTTAAACAATAAGGAAACCACCGCCAGACTTGTCCCGTTGCGTATCGCGGGTCTACCACCAAAAAATAGTCCTCGGGCTTTCACAGTACACATTAAACAATCCAATTTCCAAACTTAAGAATGATGATCATTGCCACAAATCTGCTTCATCCCCAGTAAAGCGCATCTCCTCAGTTTTCAAACAATTTACGCACTGATCACAAATTACAAAGCTTTGCATATAAACAATATATAATTACAATAGTACTTTTCCAATTTAAGTAATTTTCCTTAAAAGTGTACGACAACAGCCACATCGGTGAACAAAAACTACAATTTAAGTAAGTTTACAAGGTTAATTACCGGTGCATTATGCATAGTACAATAATGTTGTTGGTAGTACAATATTTGTTAGGCATATGTGGCAACGCTGTAAAGTGGTAACATCCGGGGTCACCACGAGCCAAAAAAGTTCAAGATTGCACCATGAACTGGTAATGTGATGGCAACGATTTTTTGGGACCATCGAGGCGTTTTGCATGTTGAATTCATGCAAAAAGGGACAACAATAAATGTCACTTCTTATTGTGAAACTTTACAGCGACTCCGCACGGCTATCAGAAGAAAACGTCCCGGGTTGCTTACTGCAGGTGTGGTGTTCTTTCATGACAATTCACGCCCTCACACTGCATATCATACACGCCGACTTTCGGAATCGTTCCACTGGGAAGTCATGGATCATCCCCGCCATAGTCCTGACCTTGCACCAAGCGACTTCCATTTGTTTCCAGCCCTAAAGGAACACCTCAGAGGTAACAAACTAACGACCCTACATTTTATTTGCAATTTGAACATTTGTTTTAGTTGTATTACTTTTGTAAATTTAATTTAAAGTAAATTTTCCTATGAGACCGGACTTATATACATAGGAGCATCACGGAAAATTCCTTTTCCTTCCTTGCCTCTCTCACATGGCTTGTAGAAGTGAACAAGGCCATAAAATCCAAACACGTGGGCAAGAATAGCCTCATTGAGAAAAGCAAATTTTACTTTATTTTCAAAATGCCCGCGAAGACTACGCGTCATCAGAGCCTATATAAGCGCGACTCTACTTCAAGTTGACCTCATTTACTCATTGTTCAGGCCTCGCTCAGCATTCACTCTTCACCTCCACTCTTCGTCATATAACTCTACTTGATTTCAGTAGGCCGGCCGCCGACCACGGAACGCAACTTAATCATACACGAAGCTGGATCATCTCCGTTGGGACCTACTACTATTTCATTCCCCAGAAGCAACATCACTTCTGCAAGATTCAGCCTGCGTCATCCGTCCGGCCTTTGCCTGACTCAACATTCATCCATTTCGACTTGCCCATCTTCATTTCCTTTCAACGAGTATTTCGTCATTCAAACAGGCTCGTAGGCCCTTCCGTCTTCAGAGTTACCTTCGTCGAAACCCAGGTCTTTAAACCTCACGTAGGCCACAAGCTCACTGGGCCTACTCAGCTCTTCTTTCATCGTGCCAAACGGTTTTGCGTAGCCTATAAACTCAATATACTCTCAACCTAACCGAATAGGATTTATTCAAAGTGTCCTCAATACCGTTCAATCTAACGCGCGCATTTATGACCGCAGTTAGGCCCATTTCATTACTGTACCAATACCGTGTTGGCATTACCTCAGTTATTGCTTTTAACACCATTGTATCATCTAACACTTTTACTATATAAAAATCATTCCTTATTATCAAGAATCATTTTACTGTAATATTGCACATTTTCTGTATAAACAATTGTTAATCACTGTTAACAAATAATTCATTTATTTTTCTAATAATTAAACGGAAACTACAAAGTCATTTCTATTTCCTTTACTAAATATTGTTTATTGGGTTGAAAGGCCCAATGGGTGACCTATAACATTTTATTCTATTTTACTCCACATATTATAGTAGGCCTACCGTCACATAGGCCTCTATATATTTTTTTATGCAGGACGGAGGGGCCAAGGGTGAATGCCCGCCCGCAAAAGCACCTCCCCCCCCCCAACTATAGAAGAAGAGAGCCAAAATCAAGGTCCGGGGTTTTCGAGATGCCTAGACACTCTGCGTTTGAAAGAGTGGAGGTCATACACAAAAAAAAAGATGGATTGAGGAAGATTGTTCCAGAGTTGACCGGTTGAGTAGATAAAAGATTCAAAATACCGATTAACCCTTGCATTAGAAAGCTGGACAGAAGAGGAATGAGAATTTGTTGAAAGTTTGGTGCTGTGTGCTCTCCTTAAAGAAAGAAGCATGCAGTTAGAGTGTTCAGAAGAGTAGTATCCGTTATATTAGCGAAAGTAAAGGGAAAGTGAGGCAACAGTACGGCGAAGAGAGATAGATTGAAGACAGTGAAGAGGTGGGGAATTGATGAGACGAAAAGCCTTTGATTCCACCCGGTCAAGTACGGCTGTGTGGGTTGAGCCACCCCATACATAAAAATCATACTCCAGACAGGGGCGGACAAGACCCCCTTTACAGGGACAGCAACTGAGCGGGGGTGAAGAAACTGCGGAGGCAGTACAACACATCTAACTTCTTAGAAGCTGTTTTGGAAAGAGAGTATATTTGATCTTTCCAGGAAAGATCACGAGAAAAGGAAACGCCAAGAATGTTAAGCGAAGAGGACTGAGTTCTGTATTGTTGAAGGTAAGGGGATAGTCCTGTCGAAGATTGTGACGAGTAGACAAATGAAGGAACTGAGTTTTTGAGGCATTGAAAGCCCCAGGTTTTCTCTGCCTCAATCAGAGATAGCAGAAAGATCAGAGGTCAGGGGTTCCATAGCCGTCCTACGTTAATCATGGATGGCGTGACTGTTGATAGGACGCTTTTCGGAAGCAGGTGGAGAAATGAAGAGTGGAATCATCGGCATAGTAGTGAACAGGGCAGGAAGTGCGAATTAAAAGATCATTAATAAATAAAAGGAAAAGAGTGGGTGACAGTACATAACCCTGAGGAACACCACTGTTGATAGCTTTAAGAGAAGAACAGTAGCCATTTACAACCGCATCTATTGATCGGCCAGAAAGGAAATTAGAGATGAAGGCACAGACGGAAGGATATAAATCGAAGAGGGCAGTTTCGAAATTAAAGATTTGTGCCAGACTATCAAAAGCTTTAGATACGTCTAGCACAACAGCAAAAGTTTTACTGAAACCCCGAAAGGAGAATGACCAAGAGTCACGGAGATATGCAAGAAGATCTCCAGTAGAGCGTCCCTTGCGGAACCCATACTGACGATCTGAAAGAAGATTGTGAGAAGAGAGTTGTTTAAGAATCTTTCTATTGGGGATAGATTCAAAAGCTTTGGAAAGGCAAAAAATCAAAGCAATTGGACGGTTGAGAGCGGTCACCCTTCTTTGGGACAGGCTGAATGAAAGCGAACTTCCAACAGGAAGCACAGTTCTTAAGAACAACAGGAGGAATACGATCAGGACCGTACGTCTTCCTAGAGTTGAGCACAGATAGGGCAGAAAAAACATCTTTGGAAGAGATTCTAATTTCAGACATAATAAAGTCAGAGGGAAGAGGAAATGGAAGAACAGCACCAAAATCGTCCAGGGTTGAGTTGGAAGCGAAAGTTTGAGCGAAGAGTTCAGCTTTGTCAGGAGAAGAGACGGCAACTGAGCCGTCGGAATGAAAAAAAAAGGAGGGAAAGAAGAGGAAGTAAAGTTGTTGAAGAAGTTCTTACCTAGATGCCAGAAAGAGCGAGAAGAATTAGAATTGGATAGGTTTTCACACTTTTTGTCGGATGAAGGAATATTTGGCGAGTCGAAGAACAGATTTAGCACGATACCGGCCAGAATTATAAGTTGAGTGAGAGTCAGGCGTTGGATGCGACGGTATCTTCTGAAAGACTCCTCTTTGTTGCGGATAGCATTAGAACAAGTAAAGTTAAACAAAGGTTTTTTTTCAGTAGTAGTAGGAAGAGAATATGGAATGTACGTCTCCATGCCCGAGAATCACCTCCGTGATGCGCTCAGCACACTCGGAAGGGCCACGGCCACAGAAGCAGTAATCATTCCAGGGGAAATCCCAATCAGCGGCGTCAAAGTGCCAAAGGCGCCTCCTCTTGGGAGGATCAAAGGCCGGATTGGAGTGATAAGACAGGAAACAGATATAAGATTGTGGTCGGAGGAGCTCAACGGAGAAAAATGTTTCACAGAGTAAGAAGAAGGATGAAACGTAAGAACTAAATCCAGAATGTTAGGCTTATCTCCAAGTCGATCGGGGACACGAGTAGGGTGCTGTACATTCTGCTCTAGATCATTTAGGATAGAAAAGCTGCAAGCTAGTTCACCAGGGATGTTAATGCAATGGGAGGAAAGCCAAGGTGGTAGTGAACATTGAAATCTCTGGAGATTTCAAATGGAGATTTCAGCAAAGGGAGAGCAGGGAAAGAATGTATTCCACTTTGGAAGTGAAGTAGTCAAAGAATTTTGGAGTCAGTCAAATTAGGAGAAATGTAAACAGCGCAGATGTATTTAGTTTGAGATTGGCATGTAAGCTGTAGCCAGATGGTATAGAATTCAGAAAATTTGAGTTCGGGAATACGAACAAATATAACATATACGCAACATCCATCTTTGGAATGAAAATGAGTATAGAGAAAGTAAGATGGTACAGAAAAGGGGTTGTTGTCAGTCGTCCCAGACACCTGAGTTTCACTGAGGAAAATAAGATGAGATTTAGAGGAGGAGAGTTGGATTGAAAATTGAAAATTTTAGGAAATATTGCAGAATGCCACGAATGTTGCAGAAGTTTATGAAAAGTGAATCAGGCAGAAGCCAAGAACAGCTCGAATGGGCGGTAGCAGATCCAGTCCCGCTGCCCGGGTCTGCGTTCCTGGTATCGGCAGCGGGGGAGCCAGAAGTCCCCAGCGGACTCCGAGGCTCTTGAAGTTGTCTTTTTTTTTAATTTTGAAAAGATTATGTAGTGTGTAAGATACATGTATATGTAGTGAGGAATAGGGGAAAAGTGTATGTTTGAGAGCATGCTGGACTGCTCACAGGGTAGATGAGACACGGAAAAAGATCAGCTAAGGAGGACAGTGATAAGAGAAACGGGAGTTCCAGCACTCCCTATCTTCATTCTAACGTCCTCTCCGGGGTACTTCCCTGGTCGATTGGTGTCTGCAATTTCCTCCTCCAAAAGGAGGATAATTATTATTATTATATATTATATATATATATATATATATTAGTATGTGGGCGAAATTATCACCAGCTCTTTGAATGATAACTCAGACATAAGAAAACAATATCGAAGTTACTGTGTCGAAGCAAACATGACTAGAAAGAACTTCAGGTTCTGTACAAGCGAACAGAACCTTAAATTTGCTTTATAACAATCTTTTAGACTTCAAGAAATTTTTAAAAACAAGTAACGAAAATTATCCCCCTTGACATTATTTCCAGCTCTGAAAATAATTGATTCGTGCATTATCCCAAACAATTTTGTAAAATACAAGTGTGTGTGTGTGTGTGTGTGTGTGTGTGTTTCTTAAGACACGTAAGTATATATACACCTTTCTGTGTGCATGCGCGTGTGGGCGGATTCAGGGAAGCGCGAAGGAAGGAAAATTATCTTTAACACTCGATTTAACTCTTAATCTGGTGTATCGAAACTTTGCTTCGAATTTTGAATTAGACGAAATCCTTCCAACAAAGCAGATGTTAATTCCTTCGCCATGGAGAGAGAGAGAGAGAGAGAGAGAGAGAGAGAGAGAGAGAGAGAGAGAGAGAGAAAATTACAAGGACAAGAGGAAGCCTCAACGACCTTTCGGTCCATCGAGGTTTCTGTTATTAAACTGGTTCATTTTTAACCTATTCTAGCAGTAGTATAAAAATGAATAGCAAAGCATGAGGCTCTCCCCCACCCTCCACGACAGAGGCAGGTACGAAAAAAGGTTGAAAAAAGTACCTTGACCCTGGAAAAGTAGCCAAAGAAATTTTACAGCAAAGAGAATATATAGGCTATCTCTACAATTACACTATGCACACACAAAAAACAAATACTAGAGAGCACCGTTGTATAAACTAATTAATAATATATTTGTGGTGATTTTATGTCAACTTCTTGGTATCGTCATAAAAACCTGGAACATATGGTTTTGATTTTATGAAAAATATTTACAGCTCTATTTAGAGGTATCGGTCAAACAAAGACCTCATGGCCCCAAAAGGACTAAGAGAGAGGTAAAGGTTACACTCTCCATGTCTACACCCAAGGACATCACGGCGAAAAGTGATGAAACGCTTCTACAGGAAAGGGTTGGAAACAAAAATTAAGAACAGAAATCAGATTTCCACACCATGCCCTCACCCGCCACGTGCAACCAACCACCCAAGAGAAAGAAAAAAACGAAATCGTAACGTCAAAACGCAACTCCACCTAACTTAATCCATGCCATGCAATTTTTTTTTTTTTAGTTATGAAATTGTGTTTCTTCAAAATATTTTTCTACTACATATAAACAAGGCAGGCAAGTGCGTGAGCGTGTTTTCTGTAATTGGATGGCTTCATGTGTATGTGTCTGCCAACTCTTTGAATGTCGCCAAGTTTCAACTTGGTCTCGCGCCGTGAAAGGTGTTTATGCAGAAAGTGATATACTGAGTCAATCGTACTTCGCGGTGTTGTGCCACCACGAGAGTAGAGAAAATCTCTTTCCGGAGAGGAATATCAGTGGGAGGTCCTGTATCTATCCCCGTCTACTTGTCCCTTATGGAGAATGAAAGTGTTTTGTGGGTGATCACCCTTCTTGCTACGGCTAATTCAAGAGTCTCCCACTCAGAGGTGTTTATGAGGCAAGTGATAAAATGAGTCGCTAATTTCCAGTCGGTTGGAACGTTCCCTAATTCGAATAATTGTTTGAATATGGTTACTAAATCATCAACAATATTGTGGCTAACCTCTTTTTAATACCCTATGAAGAAATAAGTAAGGACCGGGTGATTCGTACTTATTCTTCTTGTCAATTAGTTGCTGCACCTCATCTCTCGTAAAAATTATGGTCTCTTCGGGATAGTTACCGTCATAAGTAATCCGGGGATTTGATACTTCAGTTAAGTCTTCTTCCTCGAAGACTGTAACGAAGAACTCGTTTAACGTATTAGTTATCTCTATATTACTGAATTTCAGTATGCCATTTCTGTCTTTTAGGAGACCTACGGATGTTTTTTAAACTGGATTCCTGCTATTAACAGTTTTTAACATAGGCAAAAAAACTCTTTAGAGAGAGAGAGAGAGAGAGAGAGAGAGAGAGGGTGTAAATAAAAGGAGCTTCAAAGCACGACTGCGATGAAAAGAGGTCACGTAGCTCTCTCTCTCTCTCTCTCTCTGAAAGAAGGTATGTGTGTAACATCATCAAAGCATATACTATAAATCTTAATTAATTGATGTGGAATAAAGTCTTTTTACTCTTACTAAATACTGTATATAAAATCTTCGATATTTTGGGACAATCTTATTTTTCTAAATTTTGAAACTTAACATTTCAAAATTTCAAATTTTATTCCATTTCCTTTTACGTAACTTTGCAAATGGAAATTATTTTAAGTAAGTAAATGCGATTTCAAGTGCAATAACCGCACTAAAATAAGATTAAAAAATAAAAGGCATAAGGTGGGGAACTACCAGTTAGTAATACCGGATTATTTTAGTAAGTGATTGAAGGTGGGAACGGTGTACCGAAACGTCTGATTTTGTAGGGAATTAAAATATGTACAGAACACTGGTGTGCATATATATATATATATATATTATATATATATATATATATATATATATGAAGAAGGAAACCACTCTTCAGGAAGACGTAAATTTTTATTTCTTAACACCAATACAGTTTCGGCTCCTCGCGAGCCCTTGTCAATTGGAGCCGAAACTGCATTGGCGTTAAGAAATAAAAATTTACGTCTTCCTGAAGAGTAGTTTCCTTCTTCATACTTCGTCGCGACAGTGCGTTATTTTACATCAGATATATATATATATATATATATATATGAGTATGTATTAGGCCGTTTCGAAAAATCGAAATTTATGATGGCTCAACGCACACATACTAAAAAGGTAATATGTCATGAATAAAGACTTCATGCAAAATATTAAGACAAGAGCTTATTGTTATCCCATCCCTCAATGCATATCTATTTTACCCCCCATGAGAAAATTTTCATTTTTCTGGCAAATATATTTATTTATTTTGTGATGTCCTCTTAAATTTGGTATATAAAATTCATAAATAAAATTGGAAGATAAGTAGGTCATTTTCAGGAATGGTCCAGTAACCCCCTATATTCTTTAGAGAGAATTCTAGAAAATTCTTCCTTCAGGATAACTATTCTAGAATTTCCATTTTTTCCCTTTATGGATTATATGATGTTTTATTTGCTTTTTCATCTATAATTACTGATATTTTCACAAGTTTACTGTTCTAGAAAAGTTACTTCATGTTACTTTACAACTTTCTTACAGTAATCAAGTCATAATATAATTTAGGTGAGTGATTAATGATTATATTATATTATTATTAAGACTAACAGGTGGTAAAACTTTTTCCCTCAGAATTATGGCAAAAACCAGAAACAAGTGTGAAGTCTGGTTGGCCGGACAAGTGCTGGAAGAGGGTTTTTCTGAGAAGCAGCTTCCAACTAACAGTGATGTCCTTAAACGTCTTTTTTATCACATTAAGGTGGGAAAGCAAAATGTCTCTGTAGCTTGCGCAACTGTAGCCAACGAAGTTATTGCTATGTGGGAAAAAGCCTCCTTAATTACATCCCACAAGCCTTATATTGTCTCAAAGCTTAAAAGGCTTTACAATAAGCATGAAGGGCTGGTCAAGAACCGAACTCGACGAACTCCTACCCAAGAGAAGAATGAAGCAGAATTTGTCACCAGCTTAAAGAAGCTTTTCGATGTAGCTCATTCAGAAGTGGAAACATAAATAAAATTGCAGGAGGATAAAGATTTTCTTAAGGATCAAAGGAACGATCGGAAAATGATTACACTGGTCAACAACAATTTTGTCACAAGGGTTTTGATGGGTGTTCTAAGTGTACTTTTTCATGCTGAATCTAAATATGAAATCAGATTTTTTCTATCAGGCTTAGTTTACTTGTGACGCTATGTTCATTTTTAACTCATTTAGCATGATCACCGGATAAAAAAATAATAACATATTATATATAATTAAGTATATAACAATATTATAATATAAAACAATTATAATAATAAATATAATATATATTATATTAATTAATATAACTATAATAAAATATATTAATATTAATATATATGTTGTATTAATTTTTCTGTAAAATTAGTACAATTTATTCCTTTGGGGAGAAAGTTCTGATAATGCTGGCAGGATAAATTTGGTCGGAGCAGCAGACTGTGCAGGTTGAAACATGTTTGTACCTGTTCAGACATGAGCCTAGTTTCTGTGTGTAGAGCAGCTCCAAGTCAGTCTGCTTGTAAATGTCACAGTGTTAACAGCTAGTGTCTGTTGCTTCTTGTTAATTTTACACCAGTGTTGTATTCATATAGATGTTTTGTAATGCCGCGGAACTGTCTGAATCATCCTAATTCCTTTTGTTATGTATGTGGTGATCTAACTTTAAAATCCCAGAAACGTAACTTTACACCATTAGTAAAAAAATGCTATGAACTTTATTTCGGATGTAAAGTAGGCGATCAGGACAAGAGTTGGGCCCCTCACATTTGTTGTGTGACATGTGTAAGACTACTTACAGGATGGCTAAACGGTTCACGTCACATGCCATTTGCTATTCCAATGATTTGGAGGGAACCCAAAGATCACACAACAGACTGCTATTTCTGCCTGGTAAATACAAGGGATCACTTCAAAAACAAAGAGCCTTATGAAATACCCTAATCTACCGTCTGCAATGAGACCAGTTCCCCACAGTGCTCAACTTCCAGTACCAAATCCTCCTGAACATGTAAGTTTAAGTGATGACTGATGAGGAATCAAACGTAGCTGTAGCATATCACGAGGAAAAAGATGAAGACATTTCTGATCCAACATTCCAGGCTACCTGTTCCTCCAATGAACCACATTTACTGTCACAAGGAGATATAAATGACCTAGTTCGTGATTTGAAATTATCTAAGAAGCAGGCTGAACTTTTAGGTTCAATATTAAAGGGTTGGAATCTACTGCAACGTGACACTAAAGTTTGTTTTTTCCGCAGCCGCCATGATGAATTCAAAGAATGGTTCTCCCATGAAGATGGACTTGTGTTTTGTAAAGATGTTAATTCAGTCATGGGGGCTCTTGGTCATGAACATAACGTGGATGAGTGGCGATTGTTCATTGACTCCTCAAAAGTCAGCTTGAAAGCAGTCCTTCTTCACAACGGAAATAAATTTCCTTCTGTACCTATTGCACATGCTGCAAACATGAAAGAGTCATACGACAACATGAAGTTGCTTTTAGAAAAGTTTCAGTATCAGAAATATAAGTGGAATATCTGTGGAGATCTGAAGGTCATTGCACTTTTGCTAGGGTTGCAGCTAGGTTACACCAAGTACTGTTGTTTTTTATGTGAGTGGGACAGTAGGGACAAGCAAAACCACTACGTTAAGAAGGATTGGCCAAAACGCACCTCACTTGTTCCAGGCAAGAAAAATGTTGGGAATAGTTCACTTGTTGACCCTGAGAAAGTGTACCTTCCTCCTTTGCATATCAAGCTTGGACTTATGAAAAACTTTGTTAAAGCGATGGATAAAGCGCAAACAGGATTCACATACTTGAGAAATAAGTTTCCCCGGATCAGTGATGCCAAGATTAAAGAAGGCATTTTTGTAGGCCCTCAGATCAGAGAATTGTTAAGAGATGAGAGATTTGAAGGAGAGTTGAATGAAGTTGAGAAAGCTGCGTGGCAGAGTTTCAAAAGTGTCTGCACAATTTTTTGGGAAATCACAAGGCCGAAAACTATCCTGAAATAGTAGGAGATCTTCTTAAGTCTTACCAAGCAATGGGGTGCAATATGTCATTAAAGGTTCATTTCTTGGACTCTCACTTGGACTTTTTTCCGGAAAACCTGGGTGCGGTAAGCGACGAACATGGTGAGCGTTTTCATCAGGATATTTCTGCCATGGAAAACCGTTACCAAGGCAAATGGAGCCCCAGTATGCTGGCTGACTATTGCTGGACTCTTAAGAGAGACATGCCTGAGGCAAAGCACAGCAGAAAATCAAAACAAGCTACTTTTTAAACTACAGGTATGTCTTTTCGATCATATTTTAATAAGTATGTAAATATATGGGTTTTTAAAAATTAAATTGCATGTCACACAAAAACCAGACCTGATAGAGAAATTTTACAAACTTATTTGGATTCAGCACAGAAAATACTATAAGAATAAGGTATTTTCATTCTTGGGACACGAAAAAAAAATTTTTTTGTTGCCCAGTGTTATGGGTCCAGAAGACAAGGAGTTTTCAAGAAAGGCAAAAGCACGACAGATAAGCATAGAAAGAATGGAAAAACTTCGCAGGAAATCAAAGGAAGAAATGAGGCAATTGACAAAGGTTGTGGATCTCAACCAATGTGAAAATTCCGGTTCAGGAGGAAGTGAAGAATCATCTGGTGATGAATTGTTCTACAGAGCACTCTCATCATCATCTTCAAAAAAGGAGAAGCTTGAACCAGGTGTAATTGTTAGGGATAAAAAGTTCTTGGCTGCTCTGGACCGCACTGGAACATCTGCAAGAGCTGATATGCACATTGTGGCACCTGCCCTTTCAGCTGCTGGAGTGGAAATTGAAGAGATCACACTTTCATCATCCTCTATCTACAGGTCTCGGCGATCAACACGGATGCAGATGGGAGAAGACATTAAAGCCAGTTTCCAACCAAATACCCCTTTAATAATTCATTTTGATGGAAAGCTTCTTCCATCCATGCATGGGGGTAAGATTGATGTAATGCCCATTGTTGTGACTGGTGCAGGCGAATTAGAAAAATTACTGTCTATTCCAAAGCTTATTTCTGGAACGGGAGAAGAAATGGGGAGAGCAGTTTTAGATGTCTGAAGCAATGGCCACAAGTAAATGAGTGGGTAGCAGGCCTTTGTTTTGATACTACTGCAAGCAATACAGGTATCCATGCTGGGGCTTGTACCATCATCCAAAAGGCCCTTCAGAGATCACTCCTTTTTCTGGCATGCCGCCACCATATCCACGAGCTTCTTATCACTGCAGTTTTTGACATGTTTTTCTCTTCTTCGGGTCCACAAATTCCCTTATTCAATCGATTCAGAGATTGTTGGGATAACATTGATCAGCAGAATTACAAGCCCTATGAAGCCAATGATCTCACCTCAGAATCTTTAGATCATTGGATCTTGAAGCACAGAGACAAGCTTATTTCTTTCATCAACTCCAAACTTCAAGAGGGCCACACTCGAGGTGACTACAGGGAATACTTAGAACTTGCACTTATCTTCCTTGGTTGTCCAATGCCTAAAACAAATAAAGGCTCTGCTAGCAGATTCCACTACCCAGGAGCTTACAGCAGAGCTAGATGGATGGGCAAGGGCATCTATTCCTTAAAAATTTACTTATTTAGGAACCAATTCCTTCTCACCCCTCATGAAAAACAAGCTCTGATACGAATAAACGCCTTTTCAGTGACAGTTTATCTTCAAGCTTGGTATACATCTCCAGTTGGAATTGATGCTCCAGCAAATGATTTGGCCCTCCTCAAGATGCTACATATCTACAAGATCCAGGTTGATAAGGAAGTGGGTGCTACAGCCCTCAAAAAACTTCAGAACCATGGTTGGTACTTGAGTGAGGATCTTGTAGGATTTGGCTTTTTCTCAAACCTCGTGACTGAAGATGATAAGGTTCTAATGCTCCACAACCTTCACCACGCGCCTCCTCGAAAAGTGAGGGCAAGAAAGGTGGACCCCCGAATGTTGCAAAACCCCAATGACTTAAAGATTACCAGTTTTGTCACAACTCAAACACAAGACTTCTTCAAGTGTTTGAAAATAGAAATTCCCAAGAAACTTGAAGACATTGAGGAGCACCGTAATCGGGTCATGGCAGTCAAAGTAATCAACGACTGTGCTGAACGAGGAGTCAAACTGGCTACAGAGTTTAATGAGAAGCTCACAACGAGTGAGGAAGAGAGACAACTGGCCTTTCAAATCATTGAAAATCAGAGAAAGGAGGTCCCTCAGCCACTGAAATCCCTATATTCTTAATCAATATATGTCTTAAATAGAATTTAAGTCGCTTTGTTTTAAAACATATTTTTCGTTCAGTCTTATATTTGCTCTAATTATCCATTAATGTAAAAGAAGTGCCATCTGAGGGGGTGCCTTTTTATCATTCAAATAAAATTATATTTTGTCTATTTGTTTTTCTTCCTTTATATAAAAAAATAAAAGTGTGTGCGTTTATCAAAATTCAATTTAAAAAATTACCATATAATCGTGAAACGGTCTAGTATGTATATATATCAGACATGGGGTAATAATAAGTACCGTAATAGATCATAATTTTTTGGCAGTAATAGTAATAGTAATAGAAGGCAAAGTAATAAATAATAGTCTATTATTTTTCTATTACAGTGGCAATGGACATATTGTGTGAACAAAGAACTGAAAAAATGAACTAAATCTACTCTAAACTAAAATAAACATGGATATGAACTAATATTGTGGCAAATTTTTCCTTCAATAAAGTAAAATTGATGAAGACGTACAGTCTCTGAAATTGTAATGATTTGGTTGAAACAAATATTTATTAACACACTGCTTCTAAATGCATTTAAATAGACATAAAGATCCTTTTCAAATGAGTGAAGTACCCCACATACAAAAGTAATAGTAATAGATGAAAAATAAGATAATAGTAACAAAAGAAATCAAAAGTAACAATAATAGTAATAGACCCCATGTCTGACACACACACACACACACACACACACACACACACACACACACACACAGTCAAGATATAAAGCGTGTCTCCAATCAAGTTGTGAACCATAACCACAGCGGAGCAGAAGCCACCCAAATAACCATGAATAACCGTTTGGGTATGGATAAAATAAAAACGCTGTGAGAATCGACCGAGAAGTGATACAGCGCTCATCTGTTGCACGTGTGGTCATAAAATGTGGGAGTTTGTAATAGGCTATGCCATCCGCTGCCAGACGTACGAGCGCCATCTGCTGTCAGACTTATGAGACATATGCCAGTTTCGAAGATGGCGGCGAAGGCACAACAACGTGCGAAGTGTGTCATTTGGTTTGCTAAGTTTGAGAGTGTGACAGCGGTATAGCGTGAGTTTCGCCGTGTGAATTTCGAAAAGTTCCTAAATACGACTCCATAGTGCAGTGGTATCGCACATTTGAAGAAACGGGGGCTATCAATAAACGGGGTCTATCAATTTTATTTTATCCATACCCAAACGGATCACCCTGTATAACTGAAAACACAACCGATCACTTCACAATTAGGACCAAAAAAAGAAACAGAAAATCATATCGAGACAAATTTTCACACACACACACACAGATCGCTTATCTCAAATGTCGTGATTTAGTTATTTAATATGCGTATTGTGTACTCTTTTCTATTGCTTTACACCCGTTTCTTTATTCTAAATAACAGCATTTTGGTAGAGACGTGAAACAGTGACATGCTATGCGGGACATTTTGAACGAAGGAGAAATTTTGAATGACAATTTTCACTATTTGCCGATTTATTTAAACGAGAATATTGACGGGGGGAAAAATGAGCGTGAATACATATTTTTCAATCTCTCGCAAGAAGAGACGCGTAACACTAATCTTAAACCATTTAATTAACGAAAAACTACATTTCTGAACAAACGCAATTCATCATTTAAAGACCAGTGAAAGGCTCAGGAGTCTCTTCACTCCCCTTGCGTTATCACTCCTATTTCACATACTCTCTTCCTCCTCCTTGCCAACACAGTGTAGGTATGTAGCCAACTAGTATTTTCATGATAATAATAATGATGATGATAATGATAAGATTTATTGGCAGACTATAAATCCCATAAAATAGTGCAATATTGTTGAAGGTAATAAATGATAAGATAAATCAAACAATAATAAATGTTAAAAACTTAAAATTTGGACTAAAAGAGAGATAAAAAAATAAGACACGTACTCAAACAAGTATTAATAAAAACTACTCAAAGCTAACACTACAAAAAGAAAAAAAAAGAAATAAAAATAAACTGTGCACGTAGTGACAATACCAACATATATATATATACATATGGTCATATAATAATAATGATAATAACAATAATAACGTTTATTAGCGGGAGACAGATCCCATTATTCATTTCGTTTGAATAATTTTCGTAAAATTAATAATCAGAATAAAAGTTGTTTCCTAAAAAAAAAAATATATTATATATATGAAAAAACGTGGCTGAGGATTGTAAAAGTTATAGAGAAAATACTTTCCACTATTTTCCAGACATACACTTTATCATATATTTCAATAATAATGAAAAAGTGTTTATCTGCAGCCACAATGAATGAATGAATGAATGAATGAATAATAATAAATGAAATTTGATGTGGTTGCATAAGCATTGTGTTCACTCCAATCGATATCACAAAATATATACCAAACGTACGAAAAACGCAACCAACTAACCTGTTCACTGTAACCACCCGTACGTATAAACAATGATATGTCGTGGCCAATGTCGTAACACCGCTTCACGTCGATCGGCAAAGTTAAGCGACAGTGAGTCTGGAGAGTAGTTGGATGGGAGACCGTCCTCCGCGTCTAGGTTTTGTAGTGACCCGTGGTTCGGATCTCACGTAAAGCTGTAGGTTCTCTCCGTCTTATGACCTTAAATGTCGCGAAGGAGGTTAAACAACAATACATTATAAACAACACAGCTTAACCATTCCCTGAGAAGCAAGTTTTAAGCTATTCAGAAATAACAGTTCCAAACCCGTTCGGAGAAATTAGGGAAAGACAACCTTCTGGAGTTCCCCATCTTTTTTTTTTTTTTTGGCGGGGGCCGTGATCTACCACAAATGTGAGCAACTTTTTTTGTCACTCTTTCCCCCACCGAGTTACGTTGTGGCAGCACCGCTTTCCGTTAGATCAGTGAGACTAAGCGACGTTGGATCTAATCAGTAGTTGGATAGGGGACCCCCTTCTCATCGTGTTCAGATGGCGTAACAACTCCTCAGATGCTTTATATAGGTCCCTTCCATCGCATGACATTCTCAGCCGTTATGAAAGAAGTTAAAAAATCTGAGTAAACTCAGCCATGGACTGTCCCAAGCACGTCTGAGACATAGGGGATGGGATGTTGTGACGATTTTGCTGCACTTAATATATCTGGCTGGAAGCAGTTCCCCTCTTAAAGAGGTCTTATTTTTCCGGGTTGGTTGCGTTACAGCCTGTCTCAGAGCCCTCAGTAGAGCGAGGACGTAAAACCAACCATTATCATCATGCCCACCACCACACGTCACCAAACCCCTCTGTCTCGTTACGTTCAGTAAGACGATTCAACGAGCAACCAACCCCCATTCCTTCTTTTTATTGTCTTCATTAGCAAATTATGAACGATTCGAAAAAGATCATAAAATGCTTTGATTTTAATCATTTCAATTCATTCGCTTTCTCGTGGTTTTTCCTCTCAATTCAAGTTTATTAATTAACAATTATTATACATCAATTACTCTTAATTATTAATTATTTATAACTCCCGAAGGAGGTTTACATTTCTCATTCATATTATACATTATCAGTTATATATACATTACTTAATATTAATTATAAATTCTCGCTTCTTAATTTTATTATCATCTAATAAATACCTTTTCTATTAGTTTATAAAACAAACACACACACATATATATATATATATATTAAATGCGCCTCGGTGGTGTAATGATTACCATCGCTGACTATGAATCCACCGGCCCTGGGTTCGATTCCCGGTAACGGCAGGGGGCGCGCAACTAACCCAGCTGTTCATCCTTCCACACAATAAAAATTGGTTGGTAGATAAATAGGTACCCTGAGTAACCAAGTGGTTAAGACGCTGGGTTGTTAATTAGAAGGTCGCGAGATCGAGGACTTCGTAATTTCTGACCGCCCGTGGTAGGTCGTAGTTCGGATTCCTCGTTAAGCTGTAGGTCTAAGGTGGGGCAACAAGCTTGAAACAAGCTTGACCTTCGTCAGAATGAACAATTCGGGCGGAAGCAAAACCAAGGTTTATATATGTCTGAAATTATGACTTAATTATGTTTAAAATTAGAATATCTTACAAAGGTGTTTTTTTTCTGTCCTATCTGGGCTCAACTCTAGGAAGGTGTACGGTCCTGATGAGGTTTCTTCTATTGTTCTCAAGAACTGCGCTTCTGTCCTGACACCATATGAATTGTCAAATTCTTTCGTTTTTGTTTTTTATCTGGTACTTTTCCTTCCTGCTGGAAGTTCGCCTTCATTCAGCCTTTCCCAAAGAAGGGTGACAGCCAGGCCCACCGAGAGGGTGGGGATACCGTGGAAAAATCTCCTGGGTCCGGAAAGAGGGGGAATACAATCTAAAAATATTAATAAAGCAATTGATTAAATAACAGAGGAAATATAATTAATGAACATACATTTTATAGAGATTATCATAGTCAAACTGAAACGGATAAAATATTATCTGCGGTCCACCAATGCCCAAGACCGACTGACAGATCTGGGAACCATTGTAATTGAAAGCCAGTTAGCCCGTACTTTAAATTTCATCAGAATCATTTACCACTTTGCTAGAGAGAAGGCAAAGAAAGTACGCTTCTAATTATGAAAATTTTGCGGTAAACAATTGTCTTGCCTGCATGGACTGGTGCTGCATTTGTAAATTGTATGGTAATAGAATTAATATAATTGATTCGAAAAATAAAATGGTCATTTTCTTCTGAGTTGTTTATTCATACTGCATGTTTTGAATAGTGACTTGGACATATAATCAGTTTGCTTCTTATGTTCACAAAAAACATTCGTAATAAAATACTGAGTAAACAGAGGGGCCCATATACCAATCCTTCCCCGGGGCCCGGTGCAGCTCTCGGCGGCCCTGGTGACAGCTCTCCATTGCCTTGATTTCTTGCCTTTCTGAAGTTTTTGAATCTATCCTTAATAAAAAGATTCTTAAACATATCTCGACCCACAATTTTCTTTCAAATAGTCAGTATGAATTCCGCGAGGAACGCTCTACTCTCAATCTCCCTGACTCTTGGTCACCTTCCTTTCGGGATTTCGGTGAAACTTTTCCTATTGCACTAGACATATCTAAAGGTTTTGATAGATTCTTGCACAAATCCTTAATTCCCAAACTGCCCTCCTTCGGTTTCTCTCTGTGCCTTCATTCTGATTTCCATTCCGGCCGATCTATACCTTCGGTTGGACTGTAGATGGCCACTGTTCTTCTCCTAAAGCTATTAATAGTGTTCTTCCTCAGGGCTATGTCTTGTCATCTACTCTCTTCCTTTTATTTACCAATGATCTTTTAAGTCGCACGTTCTGTCTTATCCACTCCTATGCCAATGATTCTACCTTTCATTTCTCCACCGATTCACAAAGCGTCCCTCTCAACAGTCACTACATGATTCGCGAGCGAAGGCTATGGCGCACCTGACCTCTGACCTTTCTACTATCGCTGATTGGGACAGAAAATACTTCGTGGTTTTCAATGCTTCCAGAACTCAGTTCCTTCATCTGTCTACTCATCACAATCTTCCACACGACTATCCCCTTACCTTCAACAACACTCAACTGAATCCTTCCTCTTCCGTTAACATTTTTGGCGTTTCCTTTTCTCGTGATCTTTCCTGGAAAGATTACATATCGTCTCTTTCCAAAACAGCTTCTAAGAGGTTTGGTGTGCTGTACTACCCCCGCGGTTTTTTCATCCCCGGCTCAGTTGCTGTCTCTGTACAGGGGTTTTGTCCGCGCCTATATAGAGTACGCTTCTCATCACATCACATTCAACCCACGCAGCCATACTTGAACGGGTGGAATTAAAAGCTTTTCGTCTCATCAATTCTCCGCCTCTTACTGACTGTCTTCAATCATTCTCTCTTCGCCGCAATGTTGCCTCACTCTCTCTTTACTATCGCTAATATAACTAGGGGTGCACCGGATATGATATCCGACCGGATATTGCGAAATATCCGGTATCCGAAGGATATGGGTCATATCCGGCCGGATATGCCGGATATAGGCCAAGACATTAGAAAATTAACACCTGTATGTAAATCTGCCATAATATGATAATAACACATTACAAATAATATTTTATATACAAAAAAATGGAAAGCCCTCCAGGGCCCACCCCTAAACCAGTCCAGCAACACTTTTTATATTAAATCAACACAATACTGATGACAAGAATAAATAAAACATCTGTCCATCCTTAACGACTACAGTTCTATTAATATAATCAGAGCTTTTTATAAAAACGTGTAGGCGTTAAATTTTTTAAAAAGAGTAAAATATTGCTAGACCCCTGCACTTGCTTTCCATTCTTTTTTCTCCTTTTTTCCAAAACAATACAAAACATTACAAGCTTGACAAATATAAAACAATACATTGAATACAATATAAAATGCCTGGAATGAAATCAATGAATGGAGGGCAGTATTGTGTAGGTCAGATGCCGCCATTCAGCCTGGAGGTCTTCAGAATGAAAAAACTCAACAGCAGTGATTTATAACTTTTTTCCGTTGTGGTGCAGAAACAAGAGCATTTCTCCTCTTTTAGGCAATATTCGGGATCGCCTTGCTTCATAGATGTTTCCATATTCAGAAAACATTCTCTCTGAAAATACAGAGGATGCGGATATGCAGAGAAGCTTTGAAACAATAGTTTTAAGGAGAGGAAATCGGTCCTCCTGCTTCCAAATTTGATCTGGACAGCGTTTCCTATCTACAAGAGGTTCAGATGCATATCGGTCTAACTCCTCTGCAATCAGTAGAACAGGAGCAGTCTTTTTTTCAACCTTTCTTCTCTTGTAACTTACTTTCCCAGATTACTCTCCTTTTGTGATCTCCATAAAACACGCTTCAAGAATGTCCTCTTCGTCTTTCCTCTTTCGCATAGGAGAACTGGAATTTGAGCTTCTTTCGCTTCCACTTTCATTACCTTCACTTTCATTTTCATTAGAATCATTACCACCTTCGTCATTTTCAATAACTATGACTTCTTCAATCAGTCAGGATTTAGCCTGCTCTTTTTGATCTTGTTGAAAGAAAGATAACTTATACCGCGGATCTATTTGCAGTCGCAGTCACATAAGCCCTGTTTTTCATTATGTTCAAAGACTTCCCATCATTACTCTCCGACAAGAAACGCGCTTGAAGAGAAGTCAGGAGTTCTCTCTTTGTCGTTTGAACACCTTGGTCATCATGGCCAATCTTTGAAAGAAATCTTTGTAAAATACAAATGCTTGGGATTACGGAAGACAAAGTTGATTTTTCCGAATTCATTTCCTGAGTTAGTTGGAAGAATGGTTTTAATATTTTAAGGAGATTTCGTATCAGTGTCCACTCGAAGGATGTGATGGTAGGTAATTCACTACGATCAGCCAAATACAGTTGCACTGGAATTTTTAATTTATATAATCTTTTTAGCATCAAATATGCACTGTTCCAACGTGTTGGAACATCTTGAACCAATAGGAGAGGCTCAAGATTTTGCTGCACTTGAATGTGTTTGAAATTGTTACAGGCCAAAGGAGAATGATTAAAGTGAGTTGCAAGGCGGCGACTTTTTGCAAGGATATCAATTACACTCCTCTGAACCATAATTGAGTCACTAATAACCAGTTGGAGTAAATGAATGCTGCAGTGTATTGAAGGTATTTCAGCCAGGTCACTACCAAGAGCCATATTACTAGCTCCATCTCTCACCAATAAATTCCTCTTATTTGCGTCAAGATCCCAACTATCCCACATAGAGCGAAACTTTTCAGATATATTCTTGCCAGTATGCGACCCTGAGAAATGAGAGGCATGTAGCACAGCATCGTATCTTTCAAAATCTTTACCTATCCAGTGACCCGATAATGATATAAAACTTTCTTGAGAGGTTGTGCATGTCCATATATCTGAAGAAAAGCTGACATGCTTTACTTCTTCCAGCTTCTGAGCAATTTTAGACTTGAACTCATTATAAAGACGAGGAATTATAGTATCAGAGAAGTACCTTCTGCTTGGTAAGAGATATCTGGGTTGGAGGTAGGCCATTAGATCAATAAAACCATCATCTTCAACTAAAGTAAATGGCTGGTTGTCCAAAGCCATCATCATGCCAATTTTACGGTGAATCATCACAGACCTGGAGTCATTGATGTCCCATATTTTTTTAGATGAAAAGCTTTCCTCTATTGAGATCTGGTTACTCATTTAGTCCATTTTCTTTTCTTTCACAGTACTACCAGTAGAAGTTGATGGTCTAGCCCGTATTCTATCTATGCCTATTTCCTTTGATTCAGTCGCAGCTATTCTTTTTTTTGTCATTTTCGTTTTTGGCTTCAGCATACTCTTTTGGGTGATTAATCTTCAAATGATTATGAAGAGGTGTTGTGCTAAAAGACTTTTGGCCACCTTTCTCCGTCCCACGTTTGATAATCTTTTGGCAAATATTACACTTTGCAGTGATATCGCTAGGATCATTTATTGTATACAGTGACCACACAAAACTTGTCATGATTAATACTTAATAGTTTAATACAACACAAGAACCTGAAAGAGAACAAGCAATTAAACATCTGAATATACTTAAATTATTATTTATCTTATATTTGGGGGGGGGGGGGCGCTTGCCCCCAATGCAAAACAAAACATAGCAATATGAGTGTAAAAATAATACGGTACCTAATAATATATCCGGCCGGACAGATATGGCCACATCCGGCATATCCAGTATCCGGTCGGATATGAAAAATTCATATCCGGTGCACCCCTAATTATAACAGACATGGCTCTTCTGAACTAACTGCATGCTTCCTCCTTTAAGAAGAGCACGGCACGCAGTACCAGACTTTCGACACATTCTCATTCAGTCTGTCCAACTCTCTAATGCAGGGGCTAATCGATATTTTGAATCTTTTATCTATTCAACCGGTCAACTCTGAAACAATCTTCCTTAATCCATCTTTACCCCTGCCTATGATCTCCAAATTTTATTTTATTTCAGTGTCCAAGCATCTCGAAAACCCTGGACCGTGATTTCTTTTTCCTCTTCTTCGTTGGTGAGGTGGGGTATTTTTACAGGCATTCGCCCTTGGGAGCCTCTCCTTTCTGCATAAAAAAAATGCGAGCGTGTGTGTGTGTGTGTATGTTGGTAGGTGGGTGTGGGTGTATATGTGTGCGTAAACAGACGAAGATTGGTAGCTTTTATAAGAAAAGTTAGAGGAAAAATTCACAGTTTAGATAAATTTTATTTCATTTCAGAAATAAAATTAGATTAAGTTTAAAAATGTTTCAGTATTTGTGTAAAAAAAAACCCTTAAAATAGTTGCCTTTGTGATCACAATCCAGTTACTTGGGTTGTTGTGCCAAGTTGCTTTACAATGGTCCTAATTCAATTCGATTGCGTTGGTTGAATTATAAATTTGCTAATGACTGGATTGGATTGGTAGCCTTTATATAAAATTTATCCTAGTTTCGGTAAATTACCGGAGCCTCGTTAGTATGTTGACCCTCTATATACTTGGCAATGATGCTACGAGCTGCTCGTATCCTCAATGGATGTACGGGCGGAAAGACACTTTGTGCAAAGCGGTGAAGCCTTTCTTTTAACAGTAAAGTTATTAATTTGTATATCTCAAGCACTGAGCTACATCCCCACCATATATATATATATATATTATATATATGAAAAAAACCCACGAGGATTCGAACTTGGGGCCTGTATATCGCTGATACTTTATCCTTACCCATATGTGTTCATTCTACTTGAATTGATACTAAAATGATACCTATCCGAAAACACAACAAATATCGAGTGCCAAAGACCTCTTGCACTTTTACCAAATCACATGTCAAGTAATGTTGAACTTATTGTTCGAAAACTGACTATTTGCGATAGATACAAGAAACCAGGTTGAAACTCGCATAGCGAAAGGTCTCTTTGTCTTCATTCTGTGGATATTTATTGTCATCCGAGTCGGTGGATATCTTATCATTTACTCGAAGTTAAGTGACAATGGGTCGGTAGTAAGGTGGAAAGGTTACCGTCTAATCTCGCACCCGTTAGTCACTGGTTATATGTCACGCGCACTAACTGTACGAAGCATCTTTCACGAACTACGAAATCCTTCGACGCTGAACACAATTCACAATTAATTATTTATATTGCCATTTAGAGGGGTCAACCGCAGGTCGATCCTGAACCGTCGTTCAAACTCAACAAGAGAGATCTCTCGCACTTAAATTAATTAGATAAGAGAGCACTGATTCAAAGGCACCTCCAGCTAGCCAGCTCCCCTAAATTTAAAAAAATCCAATTTGTGAGATTTTTTTTTAAATGTAATTATTTAACTTTTATTACAATAAGATTTGGATCAATGAAAGAAAGCCACCCCCAGTCTTCTTTAGTTAGCTTTATAAGGCTAACTAACGAAAATATAACGACCTAACCTAACCAATCGTCAAGGGCGTACAGTTGACATCGCGTCACAGTCGCTGCAGTGTGCGGGGCTCCCATTTCTGTCAATGTAAAATCACACGCGACTCGAGTCGCCACGACCCAAGTCGTCAGTCGTCAGTCGCAAGACGATCCTGTGTGGGGCCGGCCTAACAAACAACTCCATCTTCTACTCTACCATCGTGGACGAGAGGCAAATCAAGACAGTGTTTTCTTAAACATTTATTATTTGATAGTTTTAAACTATAAGTGGAGTGTTTGAATTAACTATTAATTTAACTGAGAGAGAGAGAGAGAGAGAGAGAGAGTTACAAGGAGTTACAAGGAAAAGTAGTACCTCAAAAGGCCTTGCGGCCCATACCGAGGAGGTACCAATGGCAATGGGTGCCACGGAAAAATTCTCTGACCCTCCAATAGTGTGCAAGATTCGGTCTAACCTTTTCTTGAACAGATCCACAGGAGAACTGGTCACAACTTCTGAAGGTAGCCTGTTCCACGTGTTACAGATCTTATACGTAAAGTAATTCCCACACACACTAGTCCTAAACCGTTTCAAATCCAACTCCCATCCATTGTTGCGAGTTGGGTTATCATTTAAACTAAACATGCTTCTAAAATCGACATTGTTGAACCCGCGTAAGAACTTGAAAACCTCGATGAGTTGACCGCGCAGCCTCCGAGTTCCCAGCGAAAACAAATTCAGGGCGCATAAGTGTCGATTGTAGCCCATATGCCTAACGGAAGGGATTAATTTTGTGGTTCTCACCTGGACTCACTCCAGCCTTTCAATATCTTTCCTGAGGGTGGGCGACCAGAACTGCACAGCATACTCCAGGTGCGGCCAAACCAAAGAATTGTACAGAGAGAGCACAATCTCCTTGTTCCGAAATCGAAATTGCCTCCTGATATAATCCAACAACTTCTGGGCTTTCTTTTCCACCTCTACGCACTGTTTGGTAAACTTAAGGTTGCCGCTAATTAGCACACCCAAGTCCTTTTCCAAATCAGTCGCCTCGATATTACTCCGCAACATCGAGTAGTCCGACTTGGGATTGGCGTAGCCAATGTGCATCACCTTGCATTTACCATTTTTCCGACTACTCTCCTATGATACGTAGGTCCGCACGCAGTTGCTCGATCGCCTCTGGCGTCCCAACATTGGCCCCAAGATTCGTGTCATCAGCGAATTTGGCGATCCACTGACGATGCCACAGTCGATATCATTTATGTAAATAATAAACAACAGTGGCCCCAAAACGGAACCCTGAGGAACTCCGCTAGTGACCGAGGCCCAACCCGAACTAGCCCCTTTCAATTACAACCCTCTGCCGCCTCTTCTTCAGCCAGTTTTCAATCCACCTACCTACTTCCCCACCGATACCCAGCGCGCGCACTTTGGCCATTAGCCGGCGGTGAGGTACCTTATCAAAGGCTTTCTCAAAGTCGAGCTAAAATATATCAATCGCTGTACTCTTATCATACTCACTCAACATGACGTGGAAAAACTCGAGCAAGTTGGTGAGACACGACCTATGCCGTCTAAACCCATGTTGGGAGCAATGTTCCCTCTAAGGTGTGCGCGTGTGCGCGCGCACACGCGTTGTGAAACCCGCGCACACAGCAAAATAAAATGCGCACAGGCTCAGGCGTATCATGAGTCACGACAGTAAATGAATTAATTTAAAAAAATTTCAGTTTAATGAATTCTATAATGAACAAATTAAGAAACCGCTTGAAAGAAAATCATTTGGACACGCTCATGCGAATTAAAAGTTACCTGAATGATGACGGATGTATTAATCTTCATAGAGTTTATTTGGAATGGGAAAATGCTAAAGATCATAGGGAGAAATCATAATCATACTTAAATGAAAGGCACTTTCATTTAATGTTATTTAATGTTTTGATTATATTTTATTTTATTCCTATTTTGTGAATGGATAAAATCATGTATTAATCTTGATAGTCTATTTTAAATTGCTAAATGCTAAAAATTGTTTTGAGAAATGATAACTAAAATGGTAATTTTCAATTAATGTTATTTTTATTTTATTTCTTTATTTTGTTGAATTTTATTTTACTATTTTTTATTTTATTCATATTTTTAGAATGGATAAAATGTTTTCTTTTTTAAGAATATATAATATTGTAAACAGTTTTTTAATATCCATTTAAGAGTACCGTAATGATCAAGCTATCACCTTATGCAAATAATATTTATTAAGTATTTAATGTTTATATATATTTAATTTTGAAGATAATAGCGCTCAGAAAAGTTTGCACAATTTTTCACCATGAATCTAAATGTATGCACAACGAAAATTTCTTGCGCACACGGACTAAAAAAAATTAGAGGGAACATTGGTTGGGAGTCCCTAAGCAGCTTGTAGGAATCCAAATGGTCAACGATCCTATCCGCTATTATCCCCAGAGAGAGAGAGAGAGAGAGAGAGAGAATGGAAATGGATTCAAACAATTTCTTAATAAATTTCAGACATTTTTTATTCCTGACTGGAATCGAGTCGACTCCCCCCCCCTTTCTGAACCTCTTAAAAAATAGGAGGTTGGAGTTCAATTCTATTATATAAACAAAGTAAAAATAAGAGACCGGGGCCCCTTCTCCACTCCAGTTTCGGGACGATTCGAATTTCCACCTCCGCGGATACCTTGGTTGTAAATCAAAAAGCAACGTTTATATTCGTAAGAATCCGACCTATAAATCACGGGCAAGCACGATGGAGCATTTAGATGGAAGTCTCAGGGAGCAAGAACAGGAAATTTTAAGAGTTTGCTTGAAGGCAGAAGAATATGTATTGGCCCATGGATATATATATATATATATATATATATATATATATATATAGAGGCGGGGCCACCAGTTTGACCTCCGTGTGAAGAGAGACCAACGCACGAAACAACATAAGGTTCATAAGGTATATATATATATATTATATATATAATATATATATATATATATACTGTCCCCCCAAAAAGTAGCCCTATTTTTCACCGGACTAACAAAACCACAATTCCAAGGATAACTAAATGAAATAGAAATAATATTAAAACCCTTTATATTGTCCTTAAAATGAGAGGTAGTTTATTTAAATCGGATGAGTTGTCTTTTTATAAATTCAACTTGAACAATAGTTGTTAAAAAATAAAGTTAACAAAGAGGGTAATTAGAGACTTAATTGAACATTAAAGAAGTTTGCAATGAACAAAAACAAAATGAATAAAACATGAACGCAACAAGTGTTCAATGTGCCCTCTATTATTATCAATGACCAATTGTAGCTTTGTGCGTCACTGGCGAATGCTGTAGAAATGGTGTCTTGATCGAGTTCATTCCATGCTGTTAAAATGCACTCTCGAAGTTGATTGAAATCTTGAATATTTTGTCCGTAAATTTGGTCAACTAAACATCCCCATATGAAATACTGGAGTCAACTGGATTTAAATGCGAATTATTTGGTGGCCACTCTTCTTGGACGATCAAATTTGGAACATTGTTCTCGCAAGCATGCAATGGTATGCCGGGACCGATGAGATGGAGCGCTGTCTTGCTGAAAAACACTGCCAACTTTATTTTTTAACATCTACTGTTCTAGTTGAATTTATAAAAAGGCAAATCATCCCATTTAAATAAAGTACCTCTCATTTTAAGGAAAATATATTGGGTTTAATATGATTTCTGTTTCATTTAGTTATCACTGGAATTGTGGTTTTGTTGTTCGTCCACTCTTGTTTGATATTGGCGAATGGTGCTGCCAATATAATTGGCTTTACAACGAATACAGTTGAAACAGTAAATAGTATTTATACTAGAACATCACAACCTTTAAATAAACCGCCCAAATCAGCAATAATAGATCATTGCTACCAGGGCCGTAATTAGGGTTTAGAAATTAGTGAGGTCCAGATTTTTTTCGAGCGCGGCGGGACGAGCAAAATTCAGACCAAAATGACATCTACAAACACAACCCAAGCTATACACTAAACACAAAACACAAAACGCTCGACGCTCCCTCTTTTCAAAAGAAAAGCGGTAATATGCGTTTCATACACGGAGAACGGTTCAGTCTCTTTTTTTTTTCTTTAGGAAATAATTACCGAGGTCCGGACCTCGGTGACCTCATAGGTAGTTACGGCCATGATTGCTACCTCTACAACCATCCCATGTTGCCCACTAACTTCAAAATTATTAACTCAGTACACCAACCAACCGACCTCCGCATCCTCGAATCCCTATATACCCTTAGTATGAAACGAACCCTCAACGACTATAGTTCCGCTTTTAACTTAACCACAGCTAGATAAATTCGTCTTCCTCACTACTGGAAAAGAAATCTGCAGTCACTCATTTTAACTTTTGAAACATTTTAATATAACTATTTGAACATTTAACCAGTTCCAACCTTTTTTACAATTGTTTTATTACTCTCATAATAACGTGGTAAGATATTATTTACAATATTTGTCAACCTTTTAACTTTGTATATTTTAACTGTTGCTTTTCCCTTCTATATTTTATATACGGTACTTTCCATTTTCAAATATAAGCGTATCATGCGCCTCGGTGGTGTAGTAGTTAACATCGATGACTACGAATCCATCGGCCCCGGGATCGAGACCCGGTGACGGCAGGCAGCGCGCAGCAAAACCCAGCTATTCGTCCTTCCACACACTAAAAATTGGTTGGTAGGTAAATGGGGACCCTGGATAGCCTAGTGGTTAAAACGATGGGCTGGTGGTCGGGAAGTCGTGAGATCGAGTCCGAGCGAGGAATTTGTAATTTCTGACCGCCCATGGTGGGGCGTGGTTGGATTCCACGTTAAACTATAGGTCTAAGGTGGAGTGACAAGCTTGACCTTCGTCAGAATGAACAATTCGGGCGTAAGCAAAATCAAAGTTATATTATTGCATAAAATTTTGTTCATCATCCTTACTCATTTTTTTACATTTTTTTTTAACTTTTTTAGCACTGATGATGGAAACTGAATTTTTCCGAAACGGCTGTCAATAAATATGTACTATCTCCTCGTCCTCTTATTTCTCACTAATTTGCGATTCCCTGACGAGATGTACTTCTGAATACACGAAAGACCTTGGAATCATTTTTCTTTTTCCTTGTGAGTTTGCATCATTAATTCATTTCACGTGTCTAATTGTGAAATTCATCCCATATATATATATATATATATATATATATATATACAAGTTACATACACTACAGTAATATAGAGAAAGGAATAAATTGAATGATTTTAATAACAATAATAATCTGCATGTGACAAACAGTTCGAAAAGTATTTAAAATCTCGCGTATTGATTTTTATTGTTGCTTCGATTTCTGGCCTTATTCACAAAGGAATTAAAGGCTATTTTAGCGGAATTTCATACTCTTTTGCATCACCTGGTTGACGTGTTGTGTTTAATTAATTCATGGGTATTCGTGTGTGTGACTGTGTGTGTGTGTGTGTGTATACATACTTTTCTCTCTCTCTCTCTCTCCCTCCCCGTCATCTCAACTTACATTTGCATAATTATGCATTTTTCTTGAGATGTTTTGAGAGATTTTGTTGAGAAAAGCAAATTAGAATCGTTTAAAGAGGAAGCCGGAACAGTCCACAGTCTTTGTTAACTAACGGAGAGAGAGAGAGAGAGAGAGAGAGAGAGAGTTACAAGAACAAGAAGAAGCCTCAAACACCTTTCGATCCACTCGAGGAGGTTCTTGTTATTAAACGGGTTCATTTTTAACCTATTCTAGCAGTAATAGAAAAATGGATAGAAAAACATAAGACTCTCTCCCCACCCTCCCAAAGAGCGGCGGGTACGGAAAAAGGTTGAAGAAAATACCTTGATCATGGAAGAGTAGCCGAGGAAATTTTACGTGGAAGAGGAGAATATATAAGCTAGCTATACGATTACGTACATCAAAGAACACCGCTGTATAAACTAACCAATAATATATTTGTGCCGATCGCTCACCAACCACTTCATATCGTCACAGAAACCTGGAACATATGGTTTTGATTTTATACAAAATATTTACAGCTCTATTTACCGAGTATCGGTCCAGCAAAGACTCCAGGACCATAGGCGGCGGAACTTTTTATTTTGAAAATCAAGTTTTTCAAAATAAAAAGTAAGTAGACATTTACTTTGTATTTTGGGCTTTGTAACATATTTTGTAAATTGTACTCGTAAGTTCGAAACTGCAGCACTTTAGCATGTTTACGCAATCTAGTAAATGTAGTCCAGTTGTATGCTAATCAATCCTACGTGGACCCCCTTGCGCGCTGGTGGCGATCCGCCGCCACTACCTATGACGGACTTCTTCAGGTTAGCCCCAAAAGGATTAAGAGAGAAGTAAAGGTTAAACTCAGCATGTCTACACCCATGTATGCGCAAAGCCATCACACCGGCAAAGTGATGAAATGCTTCTACAGGAAAGGGATGGAAACGGGAATTAAGAACAGAAATCAGATTTTCCACACCATTCACTAACTGTTCATCCTTCCACACAATAAAAAGTGGTTGGTATATAAATGGGTACCCTGGGTTGCGTAGTTTTTAAGACGCTGGGTTGCTGATCAGGTGGTCGTGAGATCGAGTCCGGACGAGGACTTTGTAATTTCTGACCGGCCGTGGTGAGGCGTGGTTCGAATTCCATGTTAAACTGTAGATCTAAGGTGGAGTGACAGGCTTGACCTTCGTCAGAATGAACAATTCGGGCGGAAGCAAAACCAAGGTTAACCAAGGTATGCCCTCGCTCGTCACGTGCATCCAGCCACCCAAGAGAAAGAAGAGAAAAAAGAAATCGTGATGGAAGAAACGCAACTCTGCCTCACCTAATCCATGCTATACATTTTTTTTTGTTCATTATGAAATTAGGTGTTTTGTACAAAATATTTTTCTACTCTATTCTTAGACATATTAACAAGGCATGGAAGGGTGTGATCGTGTTTTCTCTAATTGGATGTCTGTCATGTGTTGTGTCTGTCAACTCTTTGAATGTCGCTGTTACAACTTGGGTCTCCCGACGTGAAATGTGTTTATCCAGCAAATGATATATTGAGTCGTTCATACTTCGCGGTGTTGTGCCACCACGAGAGAGAGAGAGAGAGAGAGAGAGAGAGAGAGAGAAATCATATCGAGGTATGATTCTCATACCAAACACGCATGCACGCATATTCGGAGAAAAGTCTAAGAAAGCTGAAAAATCAAGGCGGTCGCCCCCTCCCAATGTCCATCCCCTCTCCCCGCCGGTCCATAAGGGCGAGTTTTGAAGCTAACAAAAAAAAATGTTCCATAGAAACTTGATGATGTTAAAGAACATTTTTATCTGGGTATATCTATAGAGGTATTATCTAGTATTAGATAGATACCCGCATAGAAGAGGCAATCGATTCCAAGTGTTTACTATTTTCTATAGAAAGATATTACAAATATTTGCTGTAAATCTTTTTGGTTCTACTTTGAGATCGTCGTCTCCATTTCTTCCCACTTCAATTCTCATTTGCACTCCGAAAGTGGGAATGTCGGGAGTGGGAATCCCAAACTTGAGAAAGAGACTTTCCTGATATTGGAAAGGTTATATATAAAAAACGAGGTTTATGACGCAAATGCACGCACGAAGGGTATTTTGTACGCAAGCTCGAGCTTAAAGTTGGAAATCATACAGTGGGGAATACGTAGGAACAAATCGATTTAAGAATTGCATCTTTTGAGATTCACACTTCATGATTTCTTACATTTGGTCAAAGAATGAAATAGGAATGACACAATTGTGTCTCACGAGGTTAGCATTCAACGCAAGAGGTATTTTATAGTCACTAATCAATGTATTCCGAAGTCTGGCGTAATCAGTGCGAGAAATCTCGTGTAATCAACGTTATCGGTCCCATTTATCATTTGAGAACTTGAATAAGCTAATTAAGAGAGACCGAAATTGGAGAAAATGCATACGCTTATACGTAAATACATATTTGAGGTGGTTAGTGTATAATAATTGATGTCAGCGAATGGATTTCCATATTGTCTACGGTTTACAAGAAATTCTTAACTCGTGCCACCTTATTGGCACTGTTTATACAATTTGTGTAGAAAATATACTGAATAGATCTTTTCTAATTGTAAAACATTAATTCACTTAACTACATACCAATATATATATATATATACTGGGTGTCCCATAAGTCTGGAACCATAGGGTAAAATAAGTAATTTATGTTTTTCCGTTTATGCAAGTGCCCATGATGTTTTTGAGTAAGGAAGAACGCATCCAGGTAATTCTGCTCGTTGGAAATCGGAGTCAGAGGGAGGTCGCTGAGGAATTTAACAGATTGCATCCGGACCGCGCGCCGATAACACAGCTGTGTCGGCAAACTTGTAGTAAAGTTCAGGGAAACGGGATCCATAGGAGATAACCCACGCAGTGGACCTCCGAGGACATCCACCGACGATGACACAGCCGCTACTATCCTCGCTCATTTCACAAACAGTCCCCAAAAGTCTCTCCGACGTTTTTATTGCCGTTTTTATCATTTTGCCCTATGGTTCCAGATTTACGAGACACCATATATATATATATATATATATATATATATATATATATATATATTCGGGTGGCCATTATGCAAACATTGAAAATTAGGACGCATTTACGAATTTTTTTTAATTGTGTGTAAATACTTTTTAAAACCAAATTTACTGCGAAACCTATACGCAATTTTACAATGAAATGATAAACAAAACAATATTTAACTTACGTTTATTTGATCAAATCTATTTTTTTCTTTCTTCGTTAGAGGGCAGTCATGAAATCATAAAAAAAATTACTGTCCGCTTAAATACCGGACGTCTGGCTACTCTAATTTACATGCAGGGGTGTATTACTGTATATATAATATATATAATATATATATATATATAAGTTGTGAAGCGACAGAACTCGATACTGAAAAATATTGAAAAAAAATGCGTCTGGCACTGTGGGGTAAAATTTTGCATGAATGAATACGATTAAATATAAACTGTAATAAAACGAAGCCTGGAACATTTTTTTATTTTAAAAACTAAATGTACATTTTAAAATTTTTACTACATATATATTTTTTTTTTTTACCGCATAAATGCATACGTTCTTTAAAAGGGATTTTGTCCCATTTAATCCTTTCAGTACGAGTCTGACAATAACAATACAATAGGCTCTCGATATTTCGCGATCTTCGCGAAGTATTTTTTTTAAAAGTAGTAATTTAGGGGTTCGCGAAGTAAAAAAATCATTACAACAAATCGCGAAATATCGAGAACCTACTGTATATTTCATGCTAAAATGTGTGTAATGTAAATGAAGAGTTACTAAAATCTTTGATTTTCAATGATAGCAAATCATTTACTCTTTCATTTAAATAAAATTGACAAAAATATTCGTGACCCAAATGAATAAATCTGGTCTCTACTCATTAACTTCAAGGTTTTCTTACCTCCATAAAGAGTATGAGTTTACGTCCTCTACTCTAATACAACATATGATGAAAAAGGGAATCATGACCCGCTTATGAACCTTTTCCAACCGTTCTATAACATTTCGCGGGTGAGGAGACCACAAGTGGACCTAATACTCTAAGCTAGGTCTAATTAGTTGCAGAGGACTAAAATAATATCCTTATTTTTAAACTAAAACTCTCTCATAACGGGACCTACGGTCTTCACAGCTTCCTCCACTTTTCTACTTTGCTTTGGAAACCTACACGTGGTTACGAGAAGTAAAAACATGTCACACAGAAACGGTTACAAAAAAAAAAAACTGGTACACGAAATAAAAAAACATTACAAAAAACAAAACCCGTAACCGAAAACAGAAAAACAGTTACAAAAGAAAATAAATTACAAAATAAAAAACGGTTACAAAAAATAAAAAACCGTTATAATAACAAAAAATAACTATAAAACCTCAAACCGGTTGCATAAATAAAACCGACTTTAAAACGAAAATCGGTTAAAAAAAAGAAAAACTGGTTACTCCCGCTGAAAAAGGTTATAAAATGAAGCCAATTAAAACCAAAATAACTGTTACAAAAAGAGAAAAACCAGTTACAAAACATGTTAAAAAAGAAAAACCGGTTACAAAACATGTTAAAAAAGAAAAACCGCTTACAAAACATGTTAAAAAAAGAAAAACCGTTTACAAAACATGTTAAAAAAGAAAAACCGGTTACAAAACATGTTAAAAAAGAAAAACCGGTTACAAAACATGGCAAACTAATTTCCTTTCTCAAAGTATATAGACTAATTTTCCCTTTTTTCCGAGGGGAAGACATTTATAGATTATAAACCATTTAAATTCCTCTTTTTCTTTCCCTCACTTGTCTGTCTGATCTTTTTAGATCTTCCTCAGATCTTTCTTAGATCTTTGGAGAATGAGATGTTTTTTGCTCGAGAGTGACCTTTCGCTCAGAGAAAAATCCTCTAAAGACCTTTGCTTTCCTTTTGTCTAATATAAAAATAAATGTCTGATGATATATATTATATATATATATATTATTTCCTACAATTTCAAGTGATCAATCTGTTGAGCAAAAAATGGTTTTCCTTTTGAAGATCTTCTGAATTGAACTTTACAAGGTATGACTTGACTTTAATTATATATATATATATATATATATATATACACTGAAAATGAAGTGTGTGTGTGTGTGTGTATAAGCAAACAACCACAGGGAAAAGGAAAAGGAAACACGAAATCCGAGCGCTTTCGTGATATATTCACATCTTCAGGGACAAGAAAGAAATAGACAGAATTTACCAAGTAAATGAGTTAAATACACAAGCGAAAAATTCCCCAATAGGCAGCTCAATTTAAAAAACAATAAAACAACCGAAAGATTTTTTCCAATAGATAACTTAATCTAAAGGCTACTAAATTATTGAATACATAAAAACTATATAAAGGAAATTAGACAATTAACATGTGAACAAAAAAAAATTATTATAACAGTTATTAGAAATAATATTTAATTAAAACAGACAATTAAGTGGCAACAATCTAGGGAAACAAAAGACATGGTGCAATCGTCGTCACGTGCTCCTTCCAGAATATTCCGAATATCTAAAAACAATCTAAAAATTTTTTCCAATAGATAACCTGTTCAAAAGTCTACTAAACTATCGAGTACATAAAGACTATATAAAAGAAATAATACAATTAAAATGTACACATAAAAATGTTAACAATTATTAAAATAATATTTATTTAATTAAAGCAAACAATTAAGTGGCAAGAATGCGGTCAAAATAATCCACCACCTTTCTAACAATGTACGAGTCTAATTTATAAAGCCCAGGGCTAATATTAAGAACAAAATCAGCATTATTCTTGATCACACTCGATTCAAGTATATTTCTACTAACAACAGATTTACTAAAACTTAATTTGGAGACATTTTTCCAGTCAATGGGATGATTAGTATCTCTTACGTGAATGAAAATGGCGTTAGATTCCTGGCCAGTTCTTATATTGTATTTATGCTGTTTAATACGTAACTCAAGCGTCTTGCCAGTTTGACCAATGTAAAATTTATTACATATTGTGCATGGAATTTTATATATACACAACCCTGTTCACTTAAAGGGGCGTTTTTAATCAATGAATTCTTAATTACATCTAAATTTCTGAACTCGATATTATTTTACATTAAAAGTCCTCAGCAGTTTCGGCAGATCGAGGAAATTTTCTTTAAATGGTAACGCTAAGACGCTTTTTGTGGTATAAGGAGTCTTGTCTTTTACCTCGTAGAAAGTTTTCTTTGCCATTTTTAAAGATTTATCTATGCAGCTCTTTGGATATTTTAAATCAAACGCAATTTTATATATTTTACTAATTTCATCATCAATGAACTCTGGGCTACAAATTCGTAAGCATCTTAGGAACAAAGTAGAAAAAACGGTTCGTTTTACGTTAATGTGGTGAGCCGAATAATAATGTATAGTAGTTAAACTTTTTTTCCAGACCTATATATTAAAACATCTAAAAAATGGGATCGATGAGTCTTTTTCTATTTGAACTGTAAAATTGATAGAGGGAGTTAAATTATTAAGCTTGAGTAAGAATTCATTAAGATTTAAAGTTTCTGGCCAAAGACAAAGAATATCATCTTCATATCCAAACCACGGAACATAATTTGGCAGAATCTTCCTTAATAATTTACTTTAAAAAAAACTCCATATATAAGTTACTTAAAATGGGAGAGAGGGGGTTTTCCATAGCCATACCAAATTTCTGCCTAAACTATTCATTATTAAACACAAATTTCAAGTCTACTATGCATAGCTTAATTAATTGTATAATGGTAGTCACAGGTAATGGCAAATTATGCTTAACCAATTCTTCCGAAAGAAAAACTAGTAGATCCTCCACCGGGATTCTCGTAAATAAAGAGGTAATATCAAAGCTTACCAATCTAAAATTGTAATTGACACTGATATTATTTAATTTTTCTACAAGGCCTACATTATTATTTATGTGTGATTGTGAAATTGTGCCCAGGAGAGGATTAAGGATGGATACAAGCCATTTAGACAGCTTATATGAGATAGATCCTATACTGTAGAGCTAACAATAGGCCTTGCAGGATTATTTGGCTTATGAGTTTTAATCAGACCATACACATAGGGTAATGACGGAGAAGTACTCAAAAACTGTTTAAGTAATATTTCTTTACCCTTCAAAAGTTGCTTAATTTTCTTGTTAAATGCACTGTTCACTGTTTCAAGGGGATTGTTCCTTAATTTCACGTAAGTGTCAGAGTCATTCAAAAGAACATACATTTTCTCTAGGTAAACTTCTCTATTGAGGATCACTAAGGCATTTGATTTATCGGCTTTGGTTATATGTAGAGTCTGATCTTTTCTCAAGAACTCATAAGAATCGAAAAACCTCTGTGGACAATTTGGAATAGAAGATTTAGACATGGCACTATATACTCGACCTTTACAAATATTCACATCTTCTATAGGTAAATCACTATATTTTTCTAAGTTGCAGAAAGCCTTAGCTATTTCTACATAGTCCACATCCTTTTTAGCTGCTGAAAAATTTATTCCGTGTCCAAGAGCCGTAACCGTATTTTTATTTAACACTTTATCTGATAGATTTATCACAAATCGGGGGTTAGCATCCTTTGTCCAATCACTTCTTTCAATTAGAATTTGTAATTTAATATCCAGTTTTCTTTCCACAACACTACACTCTCGTCTAAGTTTGTTATAACAATAGTCCAGTAAACGCTATAGAGGATGTGAATATTTGTAAAGGTCTAGTATATGGTGCCATGTCTAAACTTTCTATTCCAAATTATCTATAGAGGTTTTACGATTCTTATGAGTCCTAAAGAAAAGATAAGACTCTACATATAACCAAAGCTGATAAATCAAATGCCTTAGTGATCCTCAATAAAGAAGTTTATCTAGAAAAAAATGTATGATCTTCTGAATGACTCGGACACTTACGTGAAATTAAGGAACAATCCCCTTGAAACAGTAAACAGTGCATTTAACAAGAAAATTAAGCAACTTTTGAAGGGTAAAGAAATATTACTTAAACAATTTTTGAGTACTTCGCCGTCATTACCCTATATGTATGGTCTGATTTTGTTCTTAATATTAGCCCTGGGCTTTATAAATTAGACTCGTACATTGTTAGAAAGGTGGTGGATTATTTTGACCGCATTGTTGCCACTTAATTGTTTGCTTTAATTAATTAAATATTCTTTTAATAATTGTTAACATTTTTATGTCTACATTTTAATTGTATTATTTCTTTTATATAGTCTTTATGTATCATACTTGATAGTTTAGTAGACTTTTGAACAGGTTATCTATTGGAAAAAATTTTTAGATTGTTTTTAGTTATTCGGAATATTCTGGAAGGAGCACGTGACGACGATTGCACCATGTCTTTTGATTGTTGCCACTTAATTGTCTGTTTTAATTAAATACTATTTCTAATAACTGTTATAATATTTTTTTTTTTGTGTACATGTTAATTGTCTAATTTCCTTTATATAGTTTTTATAACTATATAACTTTTATAACTATATAACTTTAGATTAAGTTATCTATTGGAAAATTTTTTTAGATTGTTTTATTGTTTTTTTAAATTGAGTTGCCTATTGGGGAATTTTTCGCTTGTGTATTTAACTCATTTATTTAGTAAATTCTGTCTATTTCTTTCTTGTCCCTGAAGATGTGAATATATCACGAAAGCGCTCGGATTTCGTGTTTCCTTTTCCCTGTGGTTGTTTGCTTATTAAAAAGATCACGTGTTGTTCTGTGATTTTATTGCATATATATATATATACACACACACACACACTTGGTTGGTTGGTTTCTGCCCGAAATGAAGGTCAAGCTTGTTGCCCCCACTTTGTGTGTGTGTGTGTGTGTGTGTTGACACTTGACACCGAAAAATAAAAATCGCTTTTCAATGCCTTTCATATATTCAAACAACTGAAAAGTGAATGAAGGCAGAGTATATATATATAAAGTTTCCCCCCAAAATGCCCCTATTTTTATTTACCGGTTATTTCATAGTGGATGTATGTTTTATTATTGGGGTTTCTTCTTCAGAAAGGTAACAGATTGCAGTTTTTATTCCGCATATACATATACATTTCTAATCTTCGGAACAATGTGGCTGAATCCTCAAACAGTGACGCGTTTGCAGCTGGAACGGAAAATCAAGATCGTTGAGTGGTTTCATGTAACAAATTCCGTGACGCAGGTGCGGAGGAACTTTTGCGGAGAAGATGGATGCAGAGATCCACCCGATAGAAAGACAATATCACGAATTGTTAGAAAACTTCAAACAAAAGGAAATGTAAGCAATCAACATAAGGGTAAGTGGTAGGCGACGATCCATAAGAACTGCGCAACACGTAAATATAGTTCATGAAATTATTGTGCGCAGTCCACAGAAGTCAATTCGACGTTTGTCAGCAGAAGTAGGTAATTCATGAACATCTGTACATCGTATACTTCGTATCGAATTAAGTCTTTTCCGCAACAAAATTCATTCACAAACCTCACTGACTAATATTCAAAAACAAAAACGAATAGAATTCGCAACATGGATGTTAGCAAAGCTAGAAGAAGATCCTGAGTTTCTGAAACACATCCACTTCACTGATGAGACGAGTCTAGGCAGATTAATAAGTAAAATTTTCGTTACTGGAGAAGTCATGCTGTCACTCCAACAGAACTTTCACGTAGCGTTACCAAGATGCAGTAGGTCCCTACTTCTTTGAGAATGAAACTTGAAAAGCAGTAGCGGTAACGCAAAATTCACATCGTGAGATGCTACAAGATTTATACTTACCACAACTACTTAATAGTGTCCCGTAACAAAAATAACTGCATTACCCAATATACGTTCACACAAAGTTGTGAAACTCGCAACTTTTTGAAGAACCATTTTTCCTGCCGACTAATTTCCTTTCATGGGGCAATGGAATAGCCTCCATACTTACCTGACCTCACACCCCTGACATTTTTTTGTGGCGTTACATAAACGACAGGATCTATTCTACCGAGCCTAAGACGCTTGAAGACTTAAAGCCCAAAGTCTATGAGATAATCAACAACATCCCAGATGAACGATTTCCAAAAATTACGTCAAACATTTGTGTAAATTTGAATACTGTGTTAAAAAAGATGATTACATTGAACATGCTCTTTAATTAAGGTTAATAAACACCTATGTTTAACGTACCTATTGCGTTTGTTTTTGTGTCTAAATTCCTTCTTGTTTAGCGTAGAATATTTATTTCGAAATAGGGACACATTTTGGGAACACCTGTATATCTGTACAGATTAGATAAAAGTGATGAGGGATTCGCAAAAGATTACCAAGGGATAAAGGTATTTTAAGAAGATACGACCCATTTTACAAGTTCTCTCTCTCTCTCCATATATATATATATATATAATATATATATATATATATATTATATATAAATGAACAATGAATAATTCATATATTCACTCATATAATTCTTATATTCATTCATATAATTCTTATATTCATTTATATAATTCTTACATTCATTCGTATAATTCGCATATTTATATAATCCTTGTATTTATACGAGGGTAATTCAATAAGTATCCGCACTTTTTATTTTTACAATTTTATTTTCACATTTGATAGATTATAAACACGTCACTTCTCAACATAGTCTCCCTGTTTCTCAATACACTTAGTCCAGCGATCTACAAGCTCCCTAATGCCATCACAAAATAATGTTTTTGGCTGTGTGCGTAGCCAGTCATGCACCGCCTCCTTCAGGTCATCATCGCCTTGGAATCGCTGACCACTCAAAGCGTCTTTTAGTGGTCCAAACAGGTAAAAATCCGAAGGTGTCAGGTCTCGACTGTAGGCTGGATGGTCGAGAACTTCAAATTTAAGTTCTTGAAGGTATTTTCTAGTCTGTGCATCGGTATGAGGGCGCGCATTGTCGTGTAACAGAATAACACCTTCCGACAATCTCCCTCTCCGTTCTGTGCGAATTGCTTGCTTTAACTCATTCCGAAGCATGTCAGAATACGATGCACTTGTTACTGTAGTTCCACGCTCTAGATAATGTTCAAGGATAGGGCCTCGTGTATCTCAAAACAGTGTTAGCATAACTTTACCTGCTGACGGCTGCGCTTTGAATTTCCTTGTAACGGGAGATGTTGGATGCTTACATTGCATACTCTGTCGTTTGCTTTCTGGTTCATAGTGATGGATCCAGTTTCATCTCCAGTGATAATGCGCTCCAAAAAGTTTTCACCTTCATTATGATACTGCGCCAAAAGACGAGAGCAGACGTCCATACGATTACGCTTGTGCTCTTCTGTCAACTGTTTGGGCACCCATCTTGCACAAACCTTGTGAAAGCCAAGAATGTCATGAACTATCGAATAGGATGACCCTTGACTGATTGATGTCTAATGAAGATGCAATTTCTTTTACTGTTAATCTTCTGTCATCGAAAATCATGGCTCTGGCTTCTTCCTGCTTGTCATCACTGGTTGATGTTGACGGTCGTCCTGAGCGCTGAGCATCTGTCACACATGTCCGACTTTCCTGGAATATTTGAATCCACTCGTACACACTTCACCGTGGTAAAGCATTATTCCCATACTGAGCATATAAACGCGTGTGAATTTCAGCTCCTTTCACACCTTCTGCCCACAAAAAACGAACCACGGATCTCTGTTCTTCCAGAGTACAAATTGAAAGCGGCGCAGCCATGCTCACTACTCGTACGATATGTGACAGCTACGAGTAGTCTAAATAAGCCTATACTGTTGCTAGCCTAAATAAGCATATAGATCTCATTTTGGCTCGTTATTACGAGTATATATTATATATACTATATTATCACTAAAATAAAAAGTGCGGATACTTATTGAAGTACCGTCGTACAATCCTTATGTTTATATAATCCTTATATTTATATAATCCTTATATTTATATATTCCTTATATTTATATAATCTTTATATTTATGTGATCCTTATATTTATATAATCCTTATATTCTTATATATTTTTTATTCTTATATTCATTTTTACGTATAGAGTCCAAATTCGCAAAACGCTGACGAAGTTCGGATAAATTTTTTGATTCGCTTTCTATTTTATTTCTGCTGAATAATTGGTGAATTATTTCTTTTTAAATTACTTAATCATCTTGTTAAATTCTGCAATGTTCATTTTCTATATACATTCTTTCTTCGTTGTAAAAGACGAAGTCATATCTTGCTTAACACTTATTTTTAAATTTTAAGCATTTAATTTTTGCTCATATGCATGCTTAATTGTAATTCATAATAAAATGCATATTTCAATTTCCATTTTTAGTTAACTCGGCAGATCATGATAACATCAGCTCTGTCAATATGCGGTTTAAAATAAAAATATGGCCTCATCTTCAAATATCTTGCTTATCCGTCTAGACATTGCTACAGCTAAAATATTTACCTTAGCTTCAAATATTTTGCAAAATAATGCAGCCGATTGAGAATAAAAAACAAAACAAGTCAACATTAAATAATAATGATGTCACCAAAAATTCAGTATATAAAGCCGAACAATTTTTCAAATATTCATTCTGATTGTCTGATCTGACTTAGAGGCTGAGCATTACCTGTAACATTTTAGCTTTAAACTACAGTAAGAGAATATCTTTGTCTTTTCCTTCGAGCCTTGTTTTCGTCAGAGAACTTATTCTTAAAATGGAGAAAAATAATTTCCCAATACGCTACAAGAAGAATCGGTAAACCCTTAGGGAATTTAGTAAGCCTCACAGAATCCTCCGATCCACTACAAAAAGAAATCGGAGAGTAGTATAGAAGAAACTACTGCGATTCCCTATACGTAACCACCTGCTCCAGAGTAACAAATCTGTTACTGCCACCTAACCAGAACCCCCGTCAACTTCGAACCGACCAAGGCCATAGACGGAGAGGTTAATATATATATATATATATATATATATATATATATATATTTGGCCTACGGAATACCGATTTGATGTGGCTAAGAAAGTAGGCTTACTATAATTACTGAAATAAATTGAAATGAATAATTAGGGTCACCAGCTTGGCCTACAGCCAAACAAACAATATTTAATAAGGAGAGAAATTACTTTGTTGTTTTGTGTTTAATTAGGAAAATAAATCAGTTATTTGTTCACAGTGATTAACAGTTCAATAACGGTATTTATAGTGATTAACAATTACATAACGGCATTGATACTATGCTAAAGATAACTGATTCTTAGCAATAAGTAATAGTTATACAATTGTTAAGTACGTACACTAATTCAGGTAGGCTAATGAGATATGCCGAGGTGAACACAGAATAAGTAATGAAGCCTATTGATAACTGAAATAATGCAAGGGCGGTAGGTACAGTAAATGGATTAGGTCGGTAAGAATGAAATGCACAAAAGAGCACATAAACAATCGGATACAAAATAAATAAGTTATATGAATGACCACAATAATGGAGTGATACAAAAACTACGGTATTGGTACAACACTTGAATAGGCCTACTGCGGTCTTAACTGGAGAGTTAGTTTGAAACAGTATTGAATACCACTTTTAGGGCCTACGCGATTAAGCAGAGCTTGTGGAAGCACGACATAACAAAATACTGTAGGCCGAGTGAAGGCCGACAAGAGGCTTATCGTACGGATGTGCTGAGGGCCTGTTGAGATACTTGTTGAACGGGCGCCGATCGAATTGTGGTGAAGGATCAGTGAAGCCAGGGCCAGAAGGAAGACACCGGTAAAGTGATGTTGCCTGAGGGACTGAGGCCGGCTGAGGTCGAACGGCGCTGGGTTTCGAAGGATTGCTTCTGCAGGCGGACTGGCCTTACCGGCGAGAGAATGAGTGTTGAGGGCCGGTAGAGACTTGTTGAAAACGGGGCCAACAGAAACGCCTGCAGCAGTGATGTTGCTTCTTGCAGGATGAAATTGTAGAGGGCCTTACTTGATGATAGACTTCGTGTATGCTCGACTGGAGCCTTGAAGGAACAGCGGGTGGCGTGACGAGTGGTGCTACTGACAAAGGTGCTGAGAGTAAGCCGTGACGACCAAAACGAGAAAATGGCAAGCGAGAATGATTTGAAAAAGAAACTGCATTTATAGGCCTTGGTGACGTCCTCTGGTGGTCGTTTCTGAAAATACCACCATATCTGTGTTTCCTGTGGGCCTTTTTCATGCCCACGTGCACAGCCTTTGTTTTGATTCCTTGACTGATTGAGGACGGCGAGGAAAGGATTTCCAGTCGGCCTCTACACACACACACACACACACATATAATATATATACATATATACACACACACACACACACACAGGGTGTCCCATAAGTTCGGCCTGATAGAAAAATTTATTTTAAATTTAATTTTCAGAAGTAATACATTAGAACTAAAGCAAATGTTCAAGTTGATGTCTTGCTTTGGAATCTTTTCTTTTGTTGCAAGTAGAATAACACGCAATGGCTAATATGGAAGCGGGTCACACTCCTGAGGAAAAGGCGTGTTATTTTACCTGCAACAAAAAAAAAAGAGTCCGAAAACAAGACATCAATTTGAACATTTTTTTTAGAATTTAAAATAAATTTTCCTAATAGACCGGACTTACGTGACACCCTGTATATATACATATATGTTTCTACCTCGTGGTGTGCGAACGTTTGTTTCCGCTCTGTGCTAATATCAAAATAACTAGTATGTGTATTAAGTATGAGTGAATACGCGAAAATAATTTATTAAGCGAAGGCCGGTGGCATGCAGCGAACACAAAGAAAAATAACATAAAATGAAAGATAAATTGAAACAATTCGAACGAAGTAACAGCTTTCGTGAAATTCTTCCTGTCGGACTTTCGAACAGGAACAGGATCATAACCTTGAAGGTTGAGATTTCGCAGACGAAATTCGAAAAACAGAAAGGAAATAGAGAAAAGAAAAAAATGTGAGTTGATGTAAATCCAGAAAGTTGAATAGAGTTGGATTATGTTTAATGGAATGCGTCACGCACCAGCTCTACGATTGTAAAAATGAAGTAAAATGCATTAAGTGCAATACGTTTAAGCATTACGAACGCATACACTTAGATAAAAAGGAGAGGAAAATGATGAATAGAATAAACAACAAAATCATAGGCTTTTTATGTCTTCATGCGAGTCAAGTGCATGGAAAACAGCAGAAAAGCAAATATCATGCTAAAATTATGAAGAGTCTAGTCCTACCAATAACAGCATTACTCAATACTCGGAAGCCCTGCCTCACCACACACACACACACACATATATATATATATAATATATATATATATATATATATATATATAATATATATATATACAGGGCGTCCCAAAAAAATGTGTATACACACTTTAAATAATTATAAAGGCAGTGTTTATTAAAATACATTTCATTTTCAAAATGCAATAGAATCTACAGACATTATTTAATTGTTTTGTCAACGCCTGTTTTCAAACTGACGTCCGTTCTGGTCCAGGCACGGCTGATAACGCGAAGCAATGGAATCGCAAACATCACGAAACATTTCGTTTGGTATTTGTGTGCATTCTCGTTCAATGGCTGCTCTCAATTCAGCGACTGTTGCAGGTTTTATAGCGTAGACTTTGTCTTTTAAGTATCCCCATAAAAAAAGTCTAGTGGTGTGAGGTCTGGTGAACGCGGAGGGTATTCTACGAAACGCCTTCGTCCAATCCACATCCACATCGTGCCAAGTACCACTCGCAATACTCCACTCTTCGGTCCGGATCATCTTCATTAATAGCATGGACTAATCTTGGAATGTAACTTTTCCATTGACAGCGCTTCAAAATGCGTTGGACAGACGATTCTGAAATTCCTACCTCACGACTCGCTTGCCGCACAGATTTTCTTGGACTTTGGTGATACGTTTCCAGTACTCTTTCTTGCTTTGTGGGGCTTGTCGATGTCCGTGGTCTTCCGGAACGCTTCTTGTGGACATTCTGACAGTTCCATCGGCTTCAAACTTATCTCTAATTCGAGTGATGGTAAGTCGCGTTGGTGGATCTGTTTGAAACTCCCTCCTAAACTGTCTTTGCACTTCAACTGCGTTTTCACACTTCCAGTAGCATTTTAGAATGAATTTCCTTTGTTCAAAGCTTAGTCTGACTGCTATTATTAATTCTAATGGGTTTAACTTGGAAAGAAAGAAACATCAATTGAGCTATCAGCTGTTAAAGTGTGTATACATTTTTTTGGGACGCCCTGTGTATATATATATGTGTGTGTGTGTGTGTGTGTGGGGCTGGCTACGAGGGCAGGAGGAGATCAGACAGCAATTCCATCCTTCACCAAATCCCGCAAATGGGGCGGGATGCTGCAGAGGGGTCGACCGCAGGTCGATCCTGAACCGTCATTCAAACTCACCTAAAATATCCTAAAGTACATATATATATATATACACGCCTCGGTGGTGTAGTGGTTAGCGTCGCTGACTACGAATCCATCGGCCCCGGGTTCGAGACCCGACGGCAGCCGGCGCGCAGCAAAACCCAGCTGTTCATTCTTCCACACAATAAAGAAAGTGGTTGGTAGATAAATGGGTACCCTAGGTGGCCTAGTGGTTAAAACGCTGGGCTGCTGGTGGGGCGTGGTTCGGATTCCACGTTAAACTGTAGGTCTAAGGTGGAGTGAAAAGCTTGACCTTCGTCAGAATGAACAATTCGGATGGAAGCTAACCAAAGGTCAAAGGTATATATATATATATATATTAGTGTTCAGAAGTATTCGTACAGAGAACTGTTTCAGTTATATTCGTCTTATCTTTTGTATCATGCATACGATAGTTAGGGAAATTTACCGTTCGTTTGAAAAAATTTAACAAATAAAAAAATTAGTTTAACTCCGACATATAATGTAAAACATTAAACAATTTGAGGAAAATAAAAAATAATTAAAATGCAAACGTTTTCTTACTTTGGTTTGAATAACTTCGATAATTCGTTTTGGGTATTTTTCTTCAAGGTTTCGATATCCCTCAGTAAAACATTTTAACCCATTCTTCTTAAGAAAATTGTTGCAATTCATTCAGATTCGAAGGGTTTCTCTTGAAGACAATTTTTTTCAAGTTAAACCATAAATTATCGATTAAATTGAGATTTGCGCTCTGACTGGGCCACTCGAAAAGTTTGAAATTCTTTTGTTTATGTTTTGGATCATTATCTTGTTGCAGTATCCAACTGCGACCCATTCGCAACTCCCGAACTGAAGGCAATACATTTTCTTCTAAAATTTCCTGATATTTCTTTGAATTCAAAATTCCATTGATGACAACGAGCTTTCCTGGACCAGAACCACTAAAGCATCCCCAAAGAAAGAAACTACCATCACCATGTTTAACCGTAGGAAGGATGTCTTTTTCCTCAAATGCAGTATTTGATTTTCGCCAAACATACCGTTGCTCGTTGTTCCCGAATAATTCAATTTTAATCTCGTCTGTCTAGAGAACTTTCTTCCAGAATGCAAATCCATCATTTTGGCGTACTTTAAACGAGATTCTTTGTGCGTTTTTCGTAGCAGAGGTTTCCTTCGTACAACTCTTCCATGCAAACCATTCTTCTTCAATGTATGACGTACAGTAGAGGGATGGACATCGATCTTAAGCAGTACTAATGTTTAGCAAATATCACCTGCAGTCCCTCGTGGATTCGCAGCAGCCATTCTTTCAATCCGTCTAGCTCAGGGATGTCCAACCTTTTTTCATGAAGGGCCATATTTCAATTAATGACCTACACCGAGGGTCAGTGTGCAAATTTTAGATAAAACTTTAATTTCAAAGAACTTATTTCATTGAAATAAAATGACATTAAATAATGAATTTTCAGTATCCGCCAGCCGGGCCTGATGCAAATCTTTGGCGAGCCGGAATCTGGCCCGCGTACCGTATGTTGGGCAAGACTGGCTCTACCTGTACGTTTTGAAATCTTGCAAGGTCGTCTACACTCTACACCTTGGTAGAGTTTTCATTGTTCCAAAGCCTTTCCATTTCTTTATAACTGCAGCAACCATCGTAAATGGCATTTAAAGTTCCTCTCCTATCTTCCTACAACTCGTTCCAGATTCGTGTGCAGCAATAACAGATCTCTTAAGATCTGTAGACAGTTTTTTACCAAGACGACCTATTACTTCCTAATGGCTCGTACAGTGACTGCAGTCATCCATCTTCCATGAAGATTCACAGAGAAAATTATAGAATTCAGAATTGCCAACAGTCTCTAATCAATAAACAGTCAAATACTGTTTTCTTTTTATTTTCCTCAAATCCTTTGATATTTTACATTATATGTTGGAATTAAACTCATTTTTTTTATTTGTTAATTGTTTCCAAACAAATTTTCATAACTATCTTATGCATAGTATTTCTCTGTACGAATACTTATGAGCGCCACTGTATACTAGAATGCCCGCTGCACCTTACGCAGTAAAAACTCCCGAAACACAACCTAGCTGGAGAATGGGAGGGGCGAGTGTGTTACTGAAAGCTTCCCTGGTTCTCCATTAATGTGTATACTAAGTTTAGTGCAGATTACCCCATCATTTACGTATGTATTTGAATGTCTAAATCGACAATACAATCTTAAATTGGGTATAGATCATTATTTTTTCGACAATTACAATCAAATTCGACAATGTAACATGCAATCCGACATTGACTACTTACTGTACATTTCTGTACTGTTAATGACATTAGACATTTCGCACTAGGTTTCGGCTTTTGACATTCATGTAAGGCTTTCCTCACATTATTTCGACAAACTGTCGCACATATTCGGCAATTCTCATATCGTGTTACAGCTGCTATGGATAAACATGTAGGCTAAATGTATTCTGGAACAGCGTTTGGTTCTGTCAGCAAGGAAACGTTTATTATTTACACACTTTATCTATAGTGTTAAGAGAAGAACGAGCGTATCTCATTATGGCTAATGCCCCAATACATAGTAGATTGAATTGTCTATCAGCTAACCCTCCCCATTCTCCATCGCTCAATCCTACAAATAATTGTTCTCACTTCTCAAAATAAGAGCTAAAAATCAGATCGCAGGTCTCTAGGAAGCCATCGGAAATGCAGAGGAAGCGAGAAATCGTGTAATGAGCTTGCTCGAATGGAGAGAGAGAGAGAGAGAGAGAGAGAGAGAGAGAGAGAGAGAGAGAGAGAGAGAGAGAGAGAAGCAAATGATAGTCTTCAGGTTAGTAACAATCAGTTAGTTTAGAATTGCTGCACAAACTCTGAAGCTTACTTAATGAGGTGTTTAAATATGGAAGATATTGATAACTGAAACTGAACCTGTCTTTTGCCGCAGTATTTTAGTGTTTGTTTGTTACTTTCTCGTATTTAAATAGCATGCAGTGGTTCAAATTAGGTTTAATAAATATGTTAAAATACCCCAAAATTTTGTTTTGCTGATATGCGTGGGCAAATGTTGAAGTGATATGAAAATTACCGAATGTGTACGACAGTTTGTCGAAATAATGTGAGGAAAGCCTACAGTGAATGTCAAAATATGAAATCTATTGCGAAATGTCTCCTGCCAATGTCATTGCTGAAATGTAAGGAGTCAATGTCGGATTGCATGTTACACTTCTAAATTTGATTGTAATTGTCAAAAAAAACAATGACTTATGACAAATTTAAGATAGTATTGTCGATTTAGACATTGATGTGTCGCTTTGAAAAGAAAAATGTCGTGACTGAGAAAATATATAAATGACCTTACACACTCATCTGATATTTTTAACTTCATAATACCGGGTGTCCCATTCGAAATGAAGCAACTTTGAAACTCTGTAATTTTTAAAGTATTAATGTGAGAATGTTGAAACTTTGCCAGTTACTACACCATATGCATAAGTTTTTGTCATAATGTTTTTTGTTTGTTTCAGATTGAATTATGTTTACCCCACAAGAAAAAGCGAAATGTGTGTTATGGATAGCTGAGTTGAAGTCCCCTACTCTGGTGCAACGACGATTTCGCACAACCTTTCACGAGGAACCACCCACCAGAAGAGACCTATATGCATGGACCAAGAATTTTGAGGAGACTGGCAGTGTTCTAAAGGAACACTCTGGAGGGCGAACAAGATCGGAAGATGATGATGATGTTGAACGAATACGCGGCGCCTTTGGTAGTAGCCCGAGAAAGTCCATCCGTCGTGCCAGTGTCGAACTGCAGATTCCTCGTTCAACTGTGCATAGAGTCGTGCGCAAGCGGCTGCAACTCTATCCGTATAAGCTTCAAATTATTCAGCATATAACATGTGAAGATCTTAACAAAAGGAAACATTATGCTATGAACAATGTATCTAATGTATCTAAATGTTATAATTCACATATATCATATGAAACTTTATGAAATTGACTATTTACTGTGTGAATATTACATTGTTTGCATCATTGAATAAAAAATTATAAGGTTTCAAAGTTGTTTCATTTCGAATGGGACACCCGGTATTTGCAGATGATACAAATGTGTCTTTTTCTCGCAAAGATGTTAATTCAACTAAGAATATATTTAATTCCAAATTTATCAATGTAATAAAATAATTGACCACCAATAAACTCTTCCTAAATACCAGTAAAACAAATTTCATGATTTTTACTAATAAACGAAATGTGTATCTTGACAAACTAAATACAAAAGAATACAAAGGACACCAAACAACGAGGCTCCGTACGAGGCTCTCTGTTTAAGAACAAAGGTTAAAAAGTGTAAGAAAATTTAAAGACAAGTGAAAGTTTAAAAAAAAATAATGAAAAGTGGTTGAAAGGAAGAAAAGAAATTTAAAGATAAAGCGAAAATTTTAAAATAAAGACGAAATAATCCGAGGGAAAATTCTACAATACAGGGTGTACATAAAGTCAGGATCTATTTTTGTGAAGCACTTGGAAATTATATGGAATTCAATCATAAAATGATAAAGTGGTAACATTTATTAAATAATTAAGAGTAGGATTCGACGTGACGCCCATCAGTATCCCTGCACAGCTCAAATCGTTCCGCAGCATTTCTAAACACATTCTGGAGCATTTGCGGGGTTATGTTATCTGCAGCAGTTCGTATACGTGTACGTAAGTTTTCAAGACTCGTAATCTTCGTCTGATAGACGTGCGATTTGATAAAGCCCCATGCAAAGAAATCTAAAGGGGTTAAATCTGGTGATCTCGCTGGCCAAGGTCTTTTTGCTTCCGCGTCCGATCCAGCGATTTGGAAAACGTCCATTTAGATAATCCTGAACAATTTTGGCATAGTGACAAGGAGCACCATCATGTTGATAGACGACGGGGATAGGATTGTTAGTACTGTCTTAATCAGAATCTATAAATAGACCTTCATTTTTCGTATATGTCATTCTTTTCTTTAACCTTGCTTTGGATAGACGTTTATTATCTGCTCAAGATGTATCGTCAACGTCGTTTGCATCATTATTTACGGAGAAGGAAAGTTGTTTGTCATTCTCATCGAAGGAATGTCAGAAGGCGTACAAAGGAGAAGATTTTTAAAGCTTCAATGAAATTTGTTTATTTGTCTAAAAATACTTTTGGTGTTAATGCCGATGCATATTATACTTTGTCTTTGGATCTTTTAAATAAATAATGAATCTAAATCTACTATTTTAAAATTTTATTATTATCAAGTTACAGGTGTATCATTTGAAAGTATACCACAAATTAATATGTCTGGATATGTTATTAATTTTGAAGATCCATTAGGTCGTAAGAAAGATGGTAGGGAAAGAGTAGAAAGGGATCCTAATGTTGGGAAATCACCAGCACCTTATTTAATTGTTCCACATGCTGTTTTGTTTGAACCTAATCTTGACACTTCACATAGTGCTGAGCAAGTAATGAATCATCCAAGAACTAAATGGTTCTCTCCTTTTAAAGAGTTTAGAATGTATCGTAGACTTAAGCAGGTGTGTCAATTAGGTGAACAAGTCACTGCTCAATTCCCTCAAAGTTTGATTAAGATATCTACGAATGATTTATCTAAACCATTAGGTCGTATTTATGTTGGTAAATATACACCTGAAGGTTCTCAAAAAAATGAATATGCATTTAATTATGTTAATAGAATTGTATTTTATGTAAAGTTATTTGGTATTAAACAAAAAACAAACAAATGATTCATAATTCTATTTATATCCTTATATAACACTGGGCAACACGTATTTTATTGAATGATATCTGACACTTGATTCTAGGTAATTTGGGTGCGCTGAATACGAATTTCAACTCGGTTTGGCTCTATCAGGTCCTGATTCTTGTCGACAGCCTATGTGCCATTTTCCAGATTTTTCAAATTAGGACTAAAAAATTAAGTCATGTGTTAAATTTTTTTTTCAAGTTTCATGAATACAAGCAGTTCAAACTACAGTAAAATTACATTATAACGATAGAAATGACTTAAAATAAAAAAACAAACAGATATGAAGCTTTCACTGTGGCAAAAATTTTCTTTTGTAAGACTTTCTAGCGTATTTGCTTGTTGATGGCAGGTCTCTTTTCAAGCACCAGCAGTAATCAGCCATCATGTGGGAATCCCAGCGGCCTTGGTACCGTTCCTCCATAATTTTGATATCTTGGTGGAATCTCTCCCCTTGTTCGTCACTTACATCACCTAAATTACTTGGAAATTGGTCAAGATGGCTATTCAAAAAATGCATTTTTATGCTCATATTGCAACCTAACTCTTTGTAGTCCCTTAAAAGTTTTTTTACGATTTCTTCATAGTTATCTGCCCTATAATTGCCTAAAAAGTTTTCTATCAAGTCCACGAATGAGAACCAGCCATTTTTTTCGCGTTCATTCATGACATTAGGAAAATTGCTGTCTTTAATCATTGTTCTTATTTGTGGACCGTCGAAAATTCCCGCCTTGATTTTTTCATAACTTAAACTTGGAAATTTTGAAGTTATGTATTTGAAACACTCGCCGTTCGTATCTAAAGCTTTTACATATTGTTTAATGAGGCCTAGTTTTATATGCAGAGGAGGAAATATGATTTTATCTCTGCTCACTAAAGGTGGATTAATTACGTTTTTTTCTCCGACAGTAAGTGATGTTCGTGCTGGCCAGATTTGTTTAAAATAATGTTCTTCCTTGGCTCTGCTGTCCCATAAGCAAAGGAAGCAGGGATATTTAGTATACCCTCCTTGTTGTCCTAGCAGAAAATTAACCATTTTTAAGTCAACACATATGATCCACTCGTGCTCCCTATATTTGATAAGATTTAAAACCTTTTCTATATGTTCATACTTTTCTTTTAATTTTGTTGAGTGCCCAATCGGTATCGAGCCGTATAGATTGCCATTATGCAACAACACACACTTAAGACTTCTTTTCGAACTGTCTAAAAACAAGCGCCAATCATTTGCATCGTAAGACTCAACCCCCATCTTCTTTAACAAACCAACTATGTCGCAGCAATATACTAAACTATCCTCTGTTCTAAATATTTAACAAGTTCTTCTTCTCTTTTTCTGTAAAATGAAATGTATGTGTTTGAAGTAAGCAAGTTTTTCTCTAAGTCTTGAAGCTAAAATTTCCGCAGCCTTTTTTGGCAAATTTAGATCCCTTACAAGATCATTCAACTCGGCCTGGTTAAACTTTTGCGGATCGTTTTGACTTTCAAATACGCTGGGGTCAAAATCGGTGTCTGACTCCTCAAAGTGCATAACAATATTTTCAGGAACATCTTCAACTAATTCTTGAGTTGGCAGACCCTTAAATTTTGGAATGGGGATCTCATTTGAATGTAGCACAGGTCGTATCGCGGTGTCGAAATTTGGGTACTCGATACAATGTTTATTTTTCTTAGTGAAGCCCGAAGTCTTGACAAAGCAAAGGTAGCAATCGGTCTCGTGGTTAGTAGGCTCTCGCCACACCTGATATGGAAAAAAATTGTAAAGCGTTAACAAAAGCGACGAGAGACTTGTTTTTATGAATTTTATCAAAAGTTATCACCCAAACATTTAACATTTCTATGTGTTTCAACCTTATGCAATATTTGAGATTCTTATAAACATTTTCTGTAAATTTTTGTTTATGTACCTAAGTTACAATTACATTTAGGTAAGTTACAGTATACTAGTGATTAAATTACGTAGTTTTATGAAATCATAAACTTACCATCGGAACTCCAAAAAGTATTTTTGAATCCGAACCCTTCGTCCAATGTCGCAGTCTTTCAATGCATATAGTGCAGGCTTTATGTGGAGCCCACGATTTATCTTGGTCCCCCAGTTTTATTCCAAAATAAGCTAAGTAAGCTCTTTTTACGAAGTCAGTTATATTTGCTCGTTGATGTGGAAGTGTAAAATTTCCATATATAACAGAAGGAATCAGGGTTGTTTTTGCATTTGAACTTTCTAGTGCTTGATGACATATTGCTTGATTGTTCTGCCAATTTGTAAAGGTATTTAAAGCCCTTAATTCATATAAATTTAAGAAAATCTGAAATATAAACACAAAAATTAGTTTAAATAGGTACTTATTATGAAATAGGTACTTACAATCTATGAAATTAAACTAGAAACACGGATGAGTAGGTACAATATAAATTACGTCTAATTAAATCAACTATATTAAATCACGATGACAAAATTACTCACTAAATCATATGCCAATTCAAAATTATGTTAATGCCCAAACTTAATTAACTAACTCAACTGACTGACTGACTGACTGACTGATTGAATTGACTGATTAACTCTGGAAACGAGTCGCTTTTATATATTTTAGTTGTCCCTCTAGAATACTCTACAGAGAACAGGAACGCTCGAGAAAATTTTAGAATTCTATGATATTTTTAGCTTAATTTACTAATATTAAAATGGGTTAAAAATGACAAAATTAAAAATATTTTTAGGGTGTTACATATAAAAATATACATAATACAACAATACCATAACAATAGGTACAAATACCTAGATAAAAACCTAGTTGCATAATGTGTAACTGCAAAAAGACTTAGCGAGTATTGAGAAAAAAACCTTTTTATGAATACGACGAAAGAGGAGGGGTGTTGAGCAAAATCAGGACCTGATAGAGCAAAACCGAGTAAAAATTCGTGCTCAGCGCACCCAAATTACATAGAAGTAACTGTCAAATCTAATTCAATAGACAAAAATTTGAAATTTGTTCCCCAGTGTAATGTTTCAAGGTCGTTTTTGGTCGATTATAAAAGAATAAAAAAAAAATATCTATTATTAGCTCACGATGACAAGTTGCACGAAAAGTATTATCGTGCAACTTTTGTCACTCTCGGCTCATATTACAACGCATATGCTCTATGCGGACAAAAATAGAATTAACTTTGAGGAGGTCTCTTTTTCGTATGGCAGCCTCGCAGAGTTAGAGCCTCGCCAGAGTTAGAGAAAATGCCGGCAAAACAGTATTAAGTTACGAGTTAGATCATATTTAAATAATTAAGAGTAGGATTCGACGTGACGCCCATCAGTATCCCTGCACAGCTCAAATCGTTCCGCAGCATTTCTAAACACATTCTGGAGCATTTGCGGGGTTATGTTATCTGCAGCAGTTCGTATACGTGTACGTAAGTTTTCAAGACTCGTAATCTTCGTCTGATAGACGTGCGATTTGATAAAGCCCCATGCAAAGAAATCTAAAGGGGTTAAATCTGATGATCTCGCTGGCCAAGGTCTTTTGTTGCTTCCGCGTCCGATCCAGCGATTTGGAAAACGTCCATTTAGATAATCCTGAACAATTTTGGCATAGTGACAAGGAGCACCATCATGTTGATAGACGACGGGGATAGGATTGTTAGTACCGTCGTCTATCAACATGATGGTGCTCCTTGTCACTATGCCAAAATTGTTCAGGATTATCTAAATGGACGTTTTCCAAATCGCTGGATCGGACGCGGAAGCAACAAAAGACCTTGGCCAGCGAGATCACCAGATTTAACCCCTTTAGATTTCTTTGCATGGGGCTTTATCAAATCGCACGTCTATCAGACGAAGATTACGAGTCTTGAAAACTTACGTACACGTATACGAACTGCTGCAGATAACATAACCCCGCAAATGCTCCAGAATGTGTTTAGAAATGCTGCGGAACGATTTGAGCCGTGCAGGGATACTGATGGGCGTCACGTCGAATCCTACTCTTAATTATATAATAAATGTTACCACTTTATCATTTTATGATTGAATTCCATATAATTTCCAAGTGCTTCACAAAAATAGATCCTGACTTTATGTACACCCTGTATTTCTACGTGCAAACAAATGCTTCTAAATGGAGGTTTAAGGCAAGATAAGCATCTAGTCTCATTTTAAAGGATTCGATCGAATTACTTTGAACTACGCTGGCTGGCAATCCATTCCACAAATTAACTATACGATTGAAGAAAAAATGTTTAATTTCATTAGAATTAAAATGTTTACCCACTAATATGAGGCCATTACCGCGAGTTCTATCTGCATTTCCGAAGGCGAAGTATTTTTCGGCGTCGACAGTATCAAAACCTTTAATCAGTTTAAACACCTGGATTAAATGTCCTCGAATACGCCTTTATACGAGTGAGAATAAATTGAACGTTTCTAAACGGGCAGCGTAGGATTTGGTTCTAAGTCTAGGAATCATCATAGTAGCCCGGCACTGCACTTTCTCCATTCTGTCTATATCCTGTCGTGAATGTTGATGAAATGGCTGTAAAGGAGTGTCCTGTAACAAATTTCTTTGTTTAATGCCAGACAAGAATTTGTAATGGAGTAATCATGTAAATTACATATATTTTGATCTCAGAAATAGTCTCTAAACAGGTTTTATTAACTCTATATCATACTCTCGTTCTTCCTTATATAACGTACTGCATCTTTGTTTGGGGAAACTCAGCTAACAACGCTTTAAACAATATCTTTGCCATCCAAAAACGAGCATTGAGGTTATTGTCTGATGCTGATTTCTATGATCATTCTAGTGCATTATTTAAAGAGCTGAAACTACTAAAGCTCAAAGATATATTCAAACTGACTCATTTTATCTTCATTTACGAGTGTAAGAACAAAATCATTAACTCGCAATGGGTAAATAAATATTTTGTAACTCATCAAGAAATCCACTCACATGAGACCAGAAATAGATCAGAGAATGTTATACCTCAATTTAGATTGTCTTCATCTAAAAAATTACCCTTTTTCATCGGACTGAAACCATGAAATGATTTAACCCTTTGACGACCAGTATACGTTTCTTTGAACTTAAAAGTTTAAGTTTTATTGTTTTACAATTTTTTGGGTTAATTTTCCGACAACTAAACGATACCTGTATAAACACGTAGATGTATTTGTAGAAACGTTGCATCATTGTACAATTTATATTATTATTTCCTTGGGACAAATATGTCCCTTGGTCCTCAAAGGGTTAAATGCCGATATAAAAAATATTGTGAATGTAAATTCATTTAAAACGAAGTTTTACGTTTCTCGTGTGTAATCTAGGATTAAATGTATATTACTTCTTGTTGTTCATCTCTCATACCTGATACTGATTTCTTTGTATAGTATTGGTATCATATATTCAATAATGACTTCGTATTTATAATAGTTCAATAAATAAAACTCCTGATCCAGATAAGCTCTACACTAGAGTACTTAAAGAAATGAACTGCGCAATAGTCTCTCCTCTCACATATATATTTAATAATAATAATAATAATAATAATAATAATAATAATAAATCGTTACAGTCTGGAGAAGTTTCGTTCGATTGGAAACCTGCAAATATTACACTAATATTTAAAAATGGGGACAAATCACTTCCGGGAAATTATCATCCCATTAGTCTGACTTCAGTAGTTGGTAACCTTATGGAGACGATCGTTCGGAACAAAATAGTTAATCACTTAGAAATTAATAAATTAATCAAAGATTCTGAACACGGTTTTCAACGTAACCGTTCTTGTCTTACTAATTTGCTAGATTTCTTTAATGATATTGTAAATATACATATATGACGAGAGTTAAACAGTAGATATTATATATTTCGATTTTCAGAAAGCGTTTGATAAAGTGCCACATAGAAGTTTATTAGCTAAACTTTAGTTTCACAGAATTGATGGTAATGTTTTCAAATGGATTAAAGATTGGCTTAGAGGACGTAAACAAAGTGGTCATTAATGGCAAAGCGTCTAACTGGAAAAGTGTAACTAGCGGCATGCCTCAAGGATCAGGTCTGGGACCAGTTTTTTTCTTTTTATTATTTATATCAATGGCATCGACTTGGCAATTAACAGGATAATTTCCAAATTTGCGGATGATACCAAACTAGGGGGACGAACAAAATCAGCGGAGTAACGTTTGCAGATTCAAAAAGATATTAATAAATTACTCGAGTTGGCGGAAATTTGGCAAATGAACTTTAATATACTGTAGGTAAATGTAAAACGTTGCATATCGGTGGAAACAATGTTAAAGAAAAGTATTTTAAGCGCGACAAGACACTAACAAGCGCTACGGAAGAGAAGATGCGGGTATTATTGTTGCCGACACTTTTAAACCGAATTTGCAATGTATGGAAGCGGTCAGAAAAGCAAATAAAATCTTAGGATTTATTGGTAGATCAGTTGAATTTAAGTCGGAGAAAACAATGCTAACATTATATAATTCCTCAGTACGTCCCCACCGGAATACTGCGTTAAATTCTGGTCCCCATATTTACGATAGGACATAGACAGAATGGAGAGAGTGCAGCAACAGACTACTAAGTTGATTCCTAGACAAATCGTACGCTGCCTGTTTAGAAACGTTAAATCTATTCTCACTCGTAAAAAGACGTATTGAAGGAGATTTAATCCAGGTATTTAAAATTATTAAAAATTTTGATAATGGAGACAGACACACAAAAAATATATCACTTTAAGAAATGCAGATAGAACTCGCGGTAATGGTCTCAAATTAGTGGGTAAACATTTTAATTCTAATGAAACTAAGCATTTCTTATTCAATCGTATATTTAATTCGTGGAATGGATTGCCAGCCAGTGTAGTTCAAAGTAATTCGATCGAATCCTTTAAAATGAGACTAGATGCTTATCTTGCCTTAAACCCCCATTTGAAAAAATTTGTTAGCGCGTAGAAGAATTGTAGAATTTTCACTCTGATTCCCTCCTCTTTACTTTATCCTTAAATTCCTTTCCTTCCTTTCAGCCTCTCTTCTCCTCTTTGCTTTAAAACTTTAACTCGTCTTTAAATTTTCTTCTTTTAACCTTTCTTCTTAAACAGAGAGCCTCGTAGGGACCAGCCGGTCTGTTACTCTTTGGTGTCCTTTGTATTCCTTTCTATTTGTTTTATATCTATGGTAATAATAACTTAAGATTAATATATACTCTAATTAATAATTCTTATTCATGATTTATATACTATTAATAATTATTTGTTTTACTTTTAATTAAGAGCCCAGTAAAGCCTAAAGTTTAATGACCAAATAAAATAAAATAAATAGTCCAATTTCACGATTATTTGTCAAAACAAAAACAAAAATTGCAAAAATTGTATTTGTTTTATCAGTAAAGGTTATTCAAATGAATTATTAAAAAAATATCCAATATGGATTATTTGTACCGAAATCTTTCGAAATTTATCCATATTAAATCGAATAAAGGTGCGCTACTTTGTTTATTTATAATGTATTGTATAAGAATTGAAGAATTAAATTGAACTGTATACTGTCAGTCCTTACAGCATTGTCAAAACAGTTGGAATGCTTGTCACATCTATTTAATCGATCGTCTATTCATTAGATTTTTCTGTCAAAGATATTGATGCTTTGATAAAATGAAATGAATGTTGTCGAAAGCATTTGCAGTTCATTCATTCGCATTTGCAAAACACTGTTTTATTAAAGTTATTTACAAAGTGTATGAATGAACATTCCAGAATGTGGGATGGGTGTGTTACGAAAACCTTCCGTGGTTCTCCCTTAATGTGTATAGTAAATTTGGTGCAAATTACCCAAGCCGTTTAGGCGTGCATAAACGAACAGACATCAACATCATCATCATATATATATAAGTGGCGATCGATGACAATTATGTATAGGGAAGCATGCATAGCCTATTTTACATATACTCGTGTATATATATATATATATATATATATATATATATATATACACACCAACCTCTTTTATTTATACACCAACTCTATCCTCCTGTTCTTCTTTGCAAATGCGTCGATTACTTTATCGTGAAAATCGGTTTTCTCTTTAATTGAGTTAGAAGTTTCTTTCGATATAAAGGAGTGATAAAAAGGAAAGGCAGTCTTGCCCCTGTGAATTTCTAAGGGGAGGGGGAGGGCGGGGGAGGAAGGGGATGAGCAGCTGACGAACTACATTAACCTCAATATAACAACTTCACTTTGATTTACTCATAATTAAGCAAATTCTAATTACAATTAGCTTGTATTTCTTCTTCTAAAATATTTGGTAATAATTGCCAGTTATTTAGTCATTCAATGCTATAAGCTCATTAATTAAGCGCTTTGAAAGGATTCCGTTAGCATAAGAGCAGGAATAGGCAACTCTCTAAGTTGCTTCCACGATCCACGTTTTGCTTAAAGAAATGAATGCATTATGGGTCTATGTTTTTATCGGTAGATATTTTGTATTCTTTTAAGACAATATTAATTCATCCCCAAGTATAGTGATCAATAATTTTATTGTATATCATTTATTACATTTATACTATCGTATTAGCAGTGAAATTATCGGTGAATTGATACAATTCTTATAAAACACGAATATAGTAAGTCAAACAAAAGAAGCAATTCTCAAAGTTGCTTCCACTGGCACCCGTCTCGACGCAACAAAATTATTGCTCTCCCCCTCCTTTTTCAATGCACTGATTTGGATTTCGAGCTTTTTGTATTAAAAAAAATATTTGAAAGGAGTGTAGCCTAGTGATAATTTATCATAATTTTATCGTCATTAATATTGTTTAACAGCGCTTCTACTCATATAAGTGGGGAAGCAATGCTTCCATTGCTTCCATAGACGGAACGCCACTGATATATATATATATATATAATATATATATATATATAGGGTGTTCTAAAATTACCTAGTAAAATTTTATGTCTGTTGATCAGTAGTGGGACGTTGTGAACAACGTGTTCAAGTTGATGGAAGACACTTTGAACACCTAAAATTAACAATTATTGTTACTTTTCTTATTGTTGCTGTATTTGAAATAAGATTGTTAAATATCGCCTAATTTTTGTTAAGATATTGCCTTCATATAAAAGTTTACTTCGTAATTTCAGAACACAAATTTTACTTAGTAATTTTAGAACACCCTGTATATCGGCCGTACCAACAGTAATTAACCCTTTACTGCCCAAATATTTTGTCGGGTTAAGTTATGAATGCGTGTATTTGAAAGGTTAGAAATTTTTCCTTTTGGGCAGTAAAGGGTTAAGAAAGATCTTCCGAAGGTCCAAGTATGGTCACTGGAGTTTTATAGCTAGAGCGAAAAACTGACGCCGGAGACTCTGCCGCTTTTTCATCTTTACGAACCATTCGTTCGTCAGTACATCTGTGGCTCCATCCTTTGGTTTAATTTATTTCGCCTGCAATTTCGCGTCGTGTATATCTTATATATTTCGTATATTTTGCTTAACCTAATTTTCCATAATTGTTATCTCGCATTTTATAATTAGTAATGTTAATTTGTGTCATTAACTCTTATTGCAAGAATTGGCATACTTTATTGTCGACTAAATTTAATAAAATAAAGAATAAAAATATACACCGTTATTTTCATACCCGACAGTAAATACTGCATTATGAATTATGGCAACTTCGATATATATATATATTTTTTTTTTATTGGGGTTGTTTAACCTCCTTCGCAACATCTAAGGTCATATGACGGAGGGGACCTACAGCTTTACGTGGGATCCAAACCATGGGTCGCTACATAATCTGGGCGCGGAGGACGGTCTCCCATCGAACTACTACCCAGACCCAATGTCGCTTAACTTCGCTGATCTCCAGGAAGCGGTGTTAGACATTGGCCACGACGTAGCCCATATATATATATATAATATACCTAAATATATATATATATATATTAACCTTTGGCTGGCTTCCGCCCGAATTGTTCATTCTGACGAAGGTCAAGCTTTTCACTCCACCTTAGACCTACAGTTTAACGTGGAATCCGAATCACGCCCTACCAACAGCCCAGCGTCTTAACCACTAGGCCACCCAGGGTACCCATTTATCTACCAACCACTTTATTTATTGTGTAGAAGGATGAACAGGTGGGTTTTGCTGCGCGCCGGCTGCCGTCACCGGGTCTCGATCCCGGGGCCGATGGATTCGTAGTCGACGCTAACCACCACACCACCGAGGCACATATTTATATACAGTATATATATATATATATATATATATATATATATATATATATATATAATGTAGTAAGAGTACACTGATTCCATATGAATTGCTTCCATATACATACAATATATATATATATATATAATGTAGTAAGAGTACACTGATTCCATATGAATTGCTTCCATATACAATATATATATATATATATATATATATTGTATGTATATGGAAGCAATTCATATATATATATATTATTGCAGGTAAGAACATTGTCCTTTGTATTTTTAAGTTCATAAGACTAAAATAAAGGCATTGAATTTTATAATTAACATGATAAAGACAAGTTGATAATCAACATGTTTAAGAATTCCCAAAATCAATATATGAAAATATAATTTTATGAGAGATAACTTCAAACTCAAAGTTACCGATGAACCATTCCCAAACCCTCTGTGTGGTGACTTCAACTTTCTTTTCATCAAATGCTGAAAAACTGTTTATAATGACGTTGTTGCGGACAATGTCCATAACAGTACGCTTAATGATGTAAGGTTCAATAGTGGCAGAAATGTGACAATAGGGAAATGTTCTTCCTAATCAATGTAATTCCCATTTCCATCCATTGGACACGAGTACGAATGCTGAAAGTGGGAATTTTAAAATTTGGGAAAGAGTTTCCTGATTTGGGAGTAGGTAAAAAAAAAACAGAGATTGTTAAGCACTTCAATACTCGATGGCTATTTTTACGAAAAGTGTAAGAAAGTGGAAAATACTACTGCGGTAACGGGAATGGATAGCCTTGACGATTGGCTCCTTTGAGATTCTCACTCTCGCGGGGTAAAGAATAAAATGGGAATAACCAGACTTGGAAAGAGACAGATAAGAAATCTATATTCATTGGTGGGAATAAATTTTATTTCTTACCAGTATTGTGGCTGAACTCCCAAACTTTAATGTTACGTTGACACATCACCTAAACTTCCCTCCTTCCCTCAACTTTCTTCATTTAAATGAATAGTTAAGGAGTGTTGTAAATACAGACTTACAATTTATTTTAACTATTCTAATCACGTTCGTAATTCCTATTTCTTACCGATACTCCGAACCGGATTCCTTTCGATTTGGCGTACGGGAGGAGGACCGTACCGACCTACTTTCACCATTATCTATACTGTATAAAATATAGACACGCATTTACGATAAATAATTTCAGAACCCAAAACTGAACTTGAACATTGTCCAAAAGCAGAAACACGCATCCACAATGTGACAGGAAAACGTACTTGAATGTAAATATAAATTCGAACAAAATGTGATGGAAAAAATCATGGAAATAAAATGAAAAACTGTTCCAAAACTTTTTTATTTGAAGTGGAAACGAAAAAAAAAAAAAAACACATTTCGATAATAGAAAACCAAATAAGACCCAATATTAATAAAATAAAAACTATAAAAAAGACCCCTCAAAAAATAAAAATAACAAAATAAAGCAAAATTCAATATAACAATATAATAATAATAATACAACAATTCCAGCGAATGAAAGCTTGTATAACCAACAAAAAAATACAACAAATATACATACAAAAATAATCATAATAAAAAAAATTATTTACGTATATAATAAATTGAGCATAAAATAAAAACCCGAAGCGTACATTTCCGAACTTCTTAATGAAGAATATAAACCAATAAAACCCACCAAGCAAAAAGAAAACCAACAATAGTTTTCGTGCACGCAAAAGGGAAATCTGCCCATTGGAAACACCAAGTTTGAACGTTTGATCATACAAAAACAGTGGACGTACAAATGATCCACAAGAACGGGACGAAAACTTTACGGACAATAAACACACATTTCAAAATACTTTATAAACTGAAAAACAGCCGCGATCACATAAAAAATTATGGGAATTATACAGAAAGCAATTCACAGCAAACAGACGCAGATCGTGCAAAAATTGAGAAACACCTCTGACACACACACACACACACACACACACATATATATATATAACCTTGGTTTGGCTTCCGCCCGAATTGTCCATTCTGACGAAGTTCAAGCTTGTTGCTCCACCTTAGACCTACAGTTTAATATAGAACCCGAACCACGATCCACCACGGGTCGTTAGAAATTACAGGATCCTTGCCTGGACTCGATTTCACGACCTCCCGATCAGTAGTCCAGCGTCTTAACCACTAGGCCACTCAGGGTACCCATTTAGCTACTAACCTGTTTTTTCTGGAAGGATGAACAGCTGGGCAAGCTGCGCGCCGATTGCTTTCGCTAGGAATCGAACCTGGGGCCGGTGAATTCGTAGTCAGCAACGCTAACCACAACACCACCCAGGCGCATATATATATATATATAATATTTAGGAGAAATCCAATGACAAGGAGGAATGCAAATGCCATGAAAAGTCTTCTTTAATGCGCAACGTTTCGAGCAATACGATAAATGCTTATACTATAAATAACTCTTATGAATTTCAAAAAGATCTTCTTAGTAAGAATTTCGATTCAAAAAAGTTTTTTGTCAGTTTTGATGTAAAGTCGCTTTTCACGAATGTACCTGTATCAGAAACTATTGCCATTATTTTAGATAGGGTTTTAGCTCTGATGATAGTTTTCATGGTTTTTCATGGTCTTATTTTAAGGAACTTTTAGAATTGGTTTTTAAGCAATGTTATTTTACTTTCAATAATAAGGTTTACCAACAAATTGATGGTGTTGGGATGGGATCACCCGTCGGACTCTATCAGCTGATTTTTTTATGACTCATTTAGAAAGTGTAATTTTTAGACAATCTCCCACCCATTGTAAACCAATTTTCTATCGACGCTTCGTTGATGACTCGATAGCTGTTTTGATAATGCTGTACAAGCGCAACAATTTTTTAACTTCTTAAATTCTCTGCACCCCAATATAACTTATACAATGGAAACTGAGAAAAATGGCTCCCTTCCCTTTTTAGATCTTTTAATTTCGAAAAAAGGTGATTCTATTACTACATCAGTTTACAGGAAACCCACTTTTACTGGTTTGGGCATGAATTTCTTTAGTTTTACTGATTTTAACTATAAGATGTCGTGTATTAAAACTCTCTTGTTCAGAGGATATAATTTGACCTCTAGTTTTACCTACTAAACGATGAATTTAATAATTTAAGATCATATTTTACCAATAATAGTTTTCCTGTTCAATATGTAGATAAACTAATAAGATCTTTCTTAAATAATGTTTATAGCCCTCAACTTTCCTGTATTTCAGTGCCTAAAGATATAAAATATTTCCTGGTACCTGAAATGGGTCCCATGAATAAAGAATTTAAACTTAAATTTACAAAGTTGTTAAGAAAATTTTTCTATCATACTGATTTTCGCATTATATTTATTAACAAAATGTCTTTAGGTAGCTTTTTCTCAGCGAAGGATCGAACTCCTGATTCGTTGCGTAGCGGTGTTGTATATTTATTTACCTGCCCAAGGTGTCTCCTTGGTACTTACATTGGCAGCACCGTGCGCTCCCTCAGGACTAGATTTTATTCGCATATGGGAATAAGTTGCCGAACAGGTAAAATTTTAAATAAAAAGAAGCCTCCAGTATTCGGGAACACAGTATAAAATGTAAAACTGATGTCACTTTAGATAATTTTAAAATTCTCGGTTGTAATTCTTGTCCTAACTCACTTAGAATTTTGGAATCTCTTATATTAAAACATTGACCCCTTCTCTAAACGTGGATTCCTCAGCTGTCCCTCTAAATTTTTTATAAAACCCCCCTCCCCCCTCCCCAATTTTTATAATCCCCCCCCCCTAACTTATAACTCCAACCCAACCGCCCAACCCATAGCTTGTTTCCTGTTTTGTTTTGTTTTAAATTACTCGTGCCTCGGAACCAGCATTGAAAGGTTCGTAGTGTTAATTATTCCATTGTATTAGTGTTAATTATTCCAGTGTACTAATTTCAAATTTACTATATGTAATTTAAAAATAGCTTTTAAATTTCTTGTAATTTTATATGTAAATTTTATAACTTTGAATTTAACCCTCTTCTTTTAGTCTTTTTATAGAAATTATTTTGTCTTGTTCACATTTATTTATTGATTCTAATTTCATATTGTTATTATCTAGCCCGATGATGAGCGTATTGCTCGAGACGTTGCGCATTAAAGAAGACTTTTCATGGCATTTGCATTCCTCCTTGTCATTGGATTTCTCCTAAATATTAAATTGAAGCTTTGTAGAAGCAAACCGCATGACTATATAATATATATATATATATATATATATGTGTGTGTGTGTGTGTGTGTGTGTCGGGTGATTACAAATGGTCTTCCGATATTAAACATTTACTGTGAAAAAACTAATAAAGTTACAGCGAAAAACAAGATATACAAATAAAAAAGAAGTCAAAAAGTTTTATTTACAAACTATTGAAGTTCAATATGAGCTCCTTTTGTGGCTCTGCAGATATCAAAGCGGTATTCTGTTCCCTCCATACATTTGTAACATATCATACTGAACTTTTCTAACAGCCTCACGTATTCTTTCAATCAAATGTTCCAAAGTTTGATAATGAAAACCCACTCTAATAGACAGTTTATTTCCACAACAGTTTCCACGACATCGAAACTGTTGTGGAAATAAACTCTGTCTATTAGAGTGGGTTTTTATTATCATATTTTGACCTTCATGTAGAAAAGTGAAGTTTTTTTTGCATTTGTTCCAAAGTTGTTGTTGTTGTTGTTTAGCCGATCAGCCCACCATGATCGAGCAAGCCGGCGGCACGCAGGTAACCGATCGCCCTCTCCGGAGTGGACCAGAGGTTCAGCGCACTAGTGATGTTGTGTTGTGTTCGTTGTTGTGCTAGAGCGGTACAGTCCGTCATAATGTGTTCAATTGTTTGTGGTGTGTCTTGGCACAGGTGGCAGGTGTCGTCTATGGAGTTGTCTAGTCTGTGTTTATATGTCCGTAAGTTTGGGTGATGTCCACATCGGAATCGTGCTAAGTTAACTCGATCCGATCTGCTCAGGCTGATCTCTGACCTGTTAATGGGTGGCGGCTTCGCACCTAGGACCGCATTCGGACCGAGTCGTGTCAGTGCTTTGTGGGTTAGGTGTGTGTGTATGTGTTTTCTGTACTGTGTGATGTCAGTGGGGCGTGGTATGGAATGGAGTATTTCGTTATAATATCTCTCTGGTGTTACCTTAATGGTGCGAGGTGTTGGTGCATGATTGTACATGTAGTGGCAAGGGTGTTGTGGGTTAGTTGTCGCTGCTGCCATGAATTGTGTTCCCCTCATGTCTAAATGTTCCCTAACTTTTAGTATTTTTGTTTCTGTGTGCAGGTGTTCTATTGGTGTTGTTTGAGTGCATCCTGTAATGATACGAAGTGCGTTGTTTTGTATTGTTTGTAAGGTGTTTATGTGTGTGTTTGAGATAATGGGTGCCCAGCATGGGCTAGCATAGTCCATAACTGAGCGAATATATTGTTTGTATATGAGTGATGTTGTTTCCTGCTGGTGTCCAAAGTTTGTGCCTGTTAGTACCCTAAGCGTGTTAAGTCTTGACGTACATTTGGTTTTAATGTCCTGAATGTGGTTTGCAAAAGATAATGATGTGTTGTATGTGACACCAAGTATTTTGGTTCTGTGAGTGTGTGGAATGTTGATGTTGTTTAGTGTAAGCTGTGGAATTACCTGGTGTTCTTTTGTGTTGCTTGTAAGCAAGGTGATGGTTGATTTTGTGGGCGCTACTTTGAGTCTATTGTGTGTGAGCCAGTCTTGTATACTGTTTATGTATGTTTGTAGGTTATTTGTAGCGGTGTCGATGTTGTTGTGGGTGGATGTTAGAGTGATATCATCTGCATATGATGATAAGGTAAGCTTGTTATCTATGGGTGTTGGAATGTCATGCATGTATAAGTTGAAGAGTGTTGGTGAGAGAACAGAGCCTTGAGGGACCCCGTTCGGAAAAAGCTTGTTTTTGGATGACTTGCCATTAAATTTGACATGTGAGTATCTTCCTGAGAGATAGTTGCTCAGCCACCTTTTGGTGTTATTGTGCATGTTTGTGTTGAGTATTTTGTTTATGAGAGGGAAGCGTGGGATAGCATCAAATGCTTTACTAATGTCTATTGTTGCTAATAGTGTACGTTGAGCTGGTCTTCTGGAGTTGATGCCATCCATGATGTGCTGCGTGAGGTTAGTGAGTAATGTCGTGGTTGAGTGGTGAGGTCTGAATCCATGTTGAGTAGGCGATAGTGGTATGTGTGGGTTGGTGATTTGTAAGATTAGTCTTTCTGTTACTTTGGAAGGTGTGCATAGTAAAGTAATGGGTCTATAGGAAGCTGGTTCTGTTGGATTTTTGTTTGGTTTGAGTAGTGTAATAATTTTACCTTGTTTCCATATGTCAGGAATAATACAGTGTTGGTATGAATATGTGCTGATATTTGTGAGAGCTAATATTCCTTGTGGGCCCAAGTGTTTAAGGTGTATGTTAGATATGTTGTCTGGTCCAGTAGCCTTCGAATTCTTAATGTTTTTGATGATCTTGGTGGTCTGGTCTGTATTGAAGGGTGTAATGGTCATGTCGAGTCTGTAGGTTTTCTTGTGTCTGGCTGTTTGTCTGTCTGCATGTTTCTGGTTGTTGTCTCTGTTTAAGTGACTTATCTTTGCGTAGTGATTAACTAGAATGTTAGCTTGTTGTGTGTATGTTGGGATATTATTTTGGCTGCGACAGATAGCCGCGTGTGAGGTGTGAATGCCGCTGTTAGAGTGGGTAATGCTGTTTATAGTCTTGTATAGCCTGTATGTATCTGTGGAGTGGTTTAGTGTTGTTATGAATTCCCTGAATGTTTCTGTTTGTTTTTTTTGAGTTTGTTGTTTATTTCTGTGTTGAGCTGTTGTATCTGCTGTTTTATGGCTTCTGTGTGTGGTGTTTGTGTGTTATATTTGAGGTTGTTACGTTGCCTTATGAGGTGGGCTATTTCTCTAGTGTAATTTGGGTTGTATTTCCTAATGTTGCCCTTGGGTATGTATTTGTTTGCATTATTGATAATCTGATTAAATGTCTTGAGTGTTGTATCGATGTTTATGATGGGTGTGCTGTTTAATGTGGTGAATTGTTCCTCAGTCTGTATTTTAAACTGTTCCCAATCAGCTTTCTTGTAATTTCTGTAAGTGTGCCTAAGGCTGTTGGGGCAGAGTGTAGAATGTGTTGTAATGATGATGGGCAGGTGGTCTGATGACAGTTGTTTTTCTGTTCTCCATTGTGTATGTGTTGCTAGTGAGGGGGAACAGAACGTTATGTCTGGGGAGGAGTTTGAGTATCCTGCTTGATGTGGTATGTGTGTATGTTCTTCTGTATTGTTAAGAATGAAGAGGCTGTTTAGTTGTGTGGCTATGTTGGCGCCTCTGGTGTTGTTTTGGTTGTGCAGGTACCAACTAGTGTCTTTGGCGTTGAAGTCTCCTCCTAAGATGACATTAGTGAGAGAGGCAAGATTGTGTAACTGTGGATTGTAATTGGCTGGCACCTGAGGTGAACTATCTGGTGGGATGTAAATGTTGATTAGTGTGGTGTTGTGTTTTGCGCGTGTTTTAATGTTAACTGCCTGTATTTCTATCGTGTTATCTGCTTGGATTGTGTTTGTAATGTTTTGGGTAGCATCAGTGTAGCTAATGCTTTTACGTATGTAAGTGATGAGTCCACCCCCGTTACCCCCAGTACGATCTTGACGGATCGCCGTGAAGTCAGGGATGGTGGGTGTTTTGTGTGTGCGTTTTAGTTTTGTTTCTTGTATAAGTGCTATGTGAATGTTTTGTTTGTGTACGAATTCCCTAAGCTGCATGATTTTGTTTGTGAGGCCATCTACGTTGTACTGTAATATGTTAATATTATACTTCTGTATGTGTCTCATGGTACTATTGTGTCTATGTCTTTGTGTATGGTGACATGTGTAAGTTGTAGTGGGGCCTGGATTAGTCTTAATGTCGCCAGAGAGTAAGAGTAGTTCGGGGAGCACGCAATTGTTCCCTGTAATTGAAAAAATAGCACGCTGAGAATAGGTCCGGCCTTGGGAGCCGATCGGCACTCTGACCGTGCCACGCAACAGGCCGTCGACTGCCAGTCTGGCCAACCGTAGACAGCCCGCTGCACGGAGATTTGAGGAAGTTTGGCCACCAGCGCGTTGATGTTTTGGTTTGACGTCGCTTCTTCGCGTTGACGTGTCCTGCGCTGGAGGATGCAGCCACTGTTTAGAAGCTTCCTCGTCAGCTGCTAACACTTTTTTCACGTTGTTCTAGCTACTGTACCTTTTCAGACGTTTTTCATAAACAAATCTTTATAAACAAATATGCAATTTTGTCTTGCTCTCTTTGTTGGAGTTCTGAAAATGAATTGCCCTCCTCTCTGCTAAATTGCTCTAATATGGACTCTGTTTCTTCTCTTTCTTTTATTTTCACTAGAAATATGTCTAAAATTCAATACAGAAATCTTCTTGGGAAGAATTTAGCACCACAAAGTTAGTACTCTTCTGTATTGTTACTGTATAGTATTCAAAAGTTGGTATAAAGTCTAAACAAACTTTAAAATTTTAAAAGTCCTATACTATAGTATAATAAGAGAGCTGTCCGTCTGTCTGTTGCCATTGGTGGAACAAAAGCTTCATTTTTGACATAGCTCCAAAGGAAGAAGTCAATGGAGGTTAGATCGGGCGAACGAGCCAGCCAAGGAATGGTTCCCCCACGCCCGATCCAACGATCAGGCAATTGCTCATTCAGGAATGTTGTAGCTTCATTGTGGAAATGGGGTGGTGCACCATCCTGCTGAAACCACACATCAGCTTTGTTCTCTAGCAGCCCTGGGCATCAGCCACAGCTGTAGCATATCGCGGCAAATGATACCGTTATTTGTTTGTTCAGCAAAGAAGAATGGACCGTACACTTTCTCAGCGGTAAGAGCACAAAACACGTTAACTTTAGGGCTATCTCTGACGTCTTCAACATTACAAATAAAAATTCCTTGAAATATTCTTTGTTTGTATATCTTGTTTTTCGTTGTAGTTTTGTTTGTTTTTCATAATAAATGTTTAAAATCGGGAGGATCATTTGCAATCACCAGGTATGTGCACTGTATATATATATATATATATATATATATATATATATATATATATAAAATAATGATGATGATGATGATGATGATGATTTTGCCTCTCTGTCTGTTCTATGCGGTGTAATGGTTAACATCGTTGATTACAAATCCACCAACCCAGGGTTCGATTCCTGGCGATGGCAAGTGGCGTTCAGTTCACCGATCATTCCAACAAAAAAAATTGGTTGGTAGATAAACGGGTCTCCTGGGTACCCTAGTGGTTAAGCCGCTAGGATACTGAGCGGAAAGTCGTGAGATCGAGTCTGGGCAAGGACTTTGCAATTTCTAAGGACCCGTGGTGGGTCGTGGGTCGAATTCCAAATTAGGCTGTAGGTCGAAGGTGGAACAACTAATTTGACCTTTGTCAGAATGAGCAATTCGGGCGAAAACAAACCCAGGATATATATATATATATATATAATATATATATATATAGTAAAACCTCTCAATAACGACACCTCTCTTTTTCGAAAACATGTTTCGTTATGAGGAGCCTGAGCTGCGCGTGTTCGTCTCTACCGCCATTTCCCCGACCAAGAAAGTAAGCGAAATGCTGATTGGATGATGACAAAAAGCTGATACGTAATTGGCTAGAATGTTTCTCTCTCACGGCGAAATACTTTTTAAATACTAAAAATACTTTTAAGTAATGCATTTAATATACACTATATACATTATACAGTACTATATAAAGTATATATGAATAACTAATGGAGGTCTAAATAGGTCATTAAAATATACGCTACAATATCGGCAAAGAAAAACCTTTTTATAAAGAACATATTTATGAAGAACAACATCTAATCCAGGTTTTTAAAATTATGAATGGGTTCGATAATGTAAATAGAGATAGCTTTTTCGAAATATCACAATATAGTAGGACTAGAAATAACGGGTGTAAGCTGACAAGTAAAAGGTTCGAGACAGCAGTCGCCAAAAACTTTTTTACGCATAGAATAGTAAATAGCTGGAATAGTTTGCCGGTAGAAGTAATTAGTAGCACGTCTATAAACATGTCTAAAAATCGATTAGACGCATATGTTCTACAGATCTACAGAAGTTAAGGCTAACAAAGACCCTAAGATCCACTCTAAGGAAAAGAGAGTAGGGGGTTAAAAGAAGAGAATAAGGGGTTAAGTAAGTAGCAAAGCCTATCTATCATTCGTGGGTTAACATTCATTCAGAAAAAGAGAAAGAAAGACTCACCATCATCATCCGCCGGCCACTGCCGACAAGTCGGAAAAATAGTCGAAGAAAATAGGAAAGGGATGAAAGATGAAAAGAAGTAAAATAAAAACGCTTACAAACCATGCAAAAAGAGTCTTAACTCAAACACTGTCATACCATGCAAACTACAGACATTCAAGTAAAGAGAGGATAAAAAAGAAAAAAAGTATGAAGAGTATAACAAAAAGTGGGTTAGTTTACGCTACGAGCTACATCTAAGTTCGTGTTAGTCTATTTTTTTTTTTTTTTGCTGGCATATCACACACGCTGGCATGTCACAAGCTTGGATTAATCATCAACAAACTCAAACCTCGACCATTACCCCCAGAGCTCCTGTTGCTAATTGTTTTATTATTTTAAACGACAGTAACATTTTTAAAATGCCTATCTAAACGGTTTTTAAACATAAGTATTAACGCTGGGAGAGTAATGAAACGTCTGCCACGTAATTTAAATCCATTATTACGAGTATTGCTATTATCGAAAATGAACAATTTGTCAAAATTTACGTTGTCGATTTTATTAACGATTTTGTAAACTTCAATAAGCTCCCCCCTTAATCTCCTAGTTTCGAGTGAATGCAAGTCTAACTCTTTAATCCTATCTTCGTAAGACTTGTTGCGTAGTGACGAAATTAGCTGAACCCTTTCCAACCTATCAATATCCTCACGCAAATACGGGCACCAAAACTGAACGGCATAGTCAAAGTGAGGCCTGACTAGGGACTTGTTAAGGGGCAATATAATATTCTTCGATTTAAATTCGAAATTACGCGCTATGAAGCCTAACATCCTATTACCTTTTGCGCAAGACTCCAGACACTGGTTCCCAACTTTCAAATCCTTAGATACGCGTACGCTTCAATCTACTCCCTCGTCAACGCTCGCTAACTGTCTATCATCCATCGTGTACGTGTAGTTGTTGTTACGAGAACCTATATGCAAAACTTTACATATGTCTACGTTAAATTGCATCTGTCACTTCTCCGTCCACTCCATAATCCTATTTACATCGTCTTGGAGCCTATTTCTATCGTCCACGTTAAGAACTTTACCGCCTATCTTAGTATCGTCCGCGAATTTTGACACGTTACTGGTTAAGCCTACATCTAAGTCGTTAATGTAGATTACGAATAGAAATGGGCCTAATACTGGACCCTGAGGGACACCGCTACCTACAGCCAACCACCCCGATTCCCTACCATTAACAACGACCCTCTGTTTCCTGGCACGAAGCCATTCCTCTAACCAGTTAGCTACCTGACCGCGTATACCGTGCGCTTTAACCTTCACAATTAATCTTCTATGCGGAACTGTATCGAACGCTTTTTTAAAGTCTAAAGAAATAACGTCAGCCGCTCTATGCCTATCGTATTCGCGCACTATTTCGTTATAAAACTCTAACAAATTAGTTAAACAAGATTTATGGCGTCGAAACCCATGCTGACTACTATTAATCAAATCGCGACTTCCTAAGTAATCGACGATATGATCCCTAACTTCGTATTCCAAAAGTTAACCCACAATTGACGTTAAGCTATAGGCCTATAATTGCTAGCTACTGTGCGGTCGCCGTTTTTAAAAATGGGCGTAACGTTAGCTAATTTGAAGTCTTCAGGAATAATCCCCGCTTCCAGTGACTTATTAAAAATTTTTGTTAAGGGGCCTACGATAACGTCTTTCAAATCTTTCAAACGTCTAGGATAAAGCGCGTCAGGGCCTAGAGCCTTATTAACTTTTAGCTTATCGATATAATGCGTAATCTCACCCTCGTAAACAGTTATTTCATTCAAAATAGTCTCGCTACTAAATGGAACGATATCGTCCACGTCGGGGACATTATTTACGTCTTCAACGGTAAAAACTGTCGCAAAAAAGTTATTAAAAATACCCGCCATCGCCTGAGCGTTGGAGGCCAAAGCGCCGTTAGCATCCATTAGAGGGCCTATGTCATCTTTTATTGGCTTACGATTTCTGACGTAGTCAAAAACTTTTTCGAATTATGTTTACTATCTAAAAATCGATTAGACGCATATGTTGATAAATTAGGTATGATTTAAGGTAGTAAAATTAAGGTTTTTGTGGTTCGGAACCCACGTAAAGTTGTAGGTCCCCTCCGCCACCACGGAGGACATGCGCAATACACAATTACAAACACGGTTAGGTACATCAGCCATGAGTGGATCCTGGGGTCCTTGTTGGTCTGAAACATCATAATATTATAACATCTCTACAACGACAGCCACTTGGATTGTATATTTCGTTATAGAGGACTTTTAATATATATATATATATATATATATTAGTGGTGGACCGGATGTCAGTTTTTCAACATCTGCGGATGCGGATGCGGATCTTTAATTTCAATATCCGCGGATGCGGATATTTAGTTAATCTATGAATATAATATAGAATTATGAATATATGACATAATTTTTCAAATTTCGTGATATTACTATTATGGCAGGCAATGCATAAGAATTAAAATTAATATTACTGTTTTCATTATGATAAAAATAATAACTTTCTCAAGAGTTTCAGCCACAGAAAATTCAACGAAACAAGTTTCATTCAATTTTCTGTGTTAACAGGTATTTATGTTTTGAGGTTTATATATTTGTTTGTTCATTAATAATTAATTAATACTTTACATGAAATGTGCATGACTGGGCCTTATAAGCTCCTTTATAAGCTAATTTAATTGTAAATTGCATAATTTATTAGAGGTAATATCCGCATAACATCCGCAGTCAGAAGTGCGGATATCCGGTCCACCACTAATATATATATATATATATATATATATATATATATATATATATATACGTATATATAAATATTCATCCTTCCACACAATAAAGAAAGTGGTTGGTAGATAAATGGGTACCCTAAGTGGCCTAGTGGTTAAGACGCTGGGCTGCTGATGGGGCGTGGTTCGGATTCCACGTTAAACTGTAGGTCTAAGGTGGAGTGAAAAGCTTGACCTTCGTCAAAATGAACAATTCGGGCGGAAGCTAACCAAAGGTTTCCAAAGGTTATATAGTGGGTGGCAAAATTATGAATCCACTTCAATTTTTAGTAACCAGTGAAAAATAACAGGAAAATGCGATACAACTTCATTAATTCGTAAGCTAATCATAAAAGAAATTAATATTATTAAAAAAAAAATCAAGTTGGACCATGAATGAAGATGATAATCTCATATTTTGCATAGCTTCCTTTGCAGTCAATAAAGCAGCTACTCCTCGTGACATTGATTCAATTAGTTTATTGATGGTATTTTGAGGGATGGACCAGCTTTGTTGTATCGCTTCCCACAAGTCTGTAGGGTTGGTAGGATCGTTCTTTTTCTTTTTACGAGTGAACAATGTGCATTAATGTTTAGTTGGCCTCGGATCGGGCGACTATGAAGGCCATTACATAACGATCAACACATTCTGTTCTTCTTTGTGCTTCAGATAATTCATGCAGAGGTTGGACTTGTGTTTTGGGTCATTATTATCTTGCGGGATAATGAAGTTTTGACCCACTAGGCGTTCACCATTTGGTATAGCATGGTGAATTAAGATGGAGTGGTATTCTTCTTTCTTCATGGTACCGTTGATTTTTACGATGTCTCGAGTGCCAGAACTATTGAAACAACCTCATATCACTAAGGAGACACCACTATGCTTCACGGAAGATTTTATACACTGTGAGCTCAATTTCCCATCGAGTCTGAGGCTGATGTACTACTACCTAATGCGTGTACCAAACAAATCTCTTCTGAACACATCCATAAAGGAGGACTATTTATCATTTTTCAGCAATAAAATCCATAGATTCTTAGGTTTACCCCCAATAAAAATATATTCCTAAGAAGTGAGAAAAAGGAGAATTCGCGAAAGATAATGCTTGCATTTCTCTCTCCCTTTTCCTATAAATTAGAGAGTAACTCGAAGTTCTTTAGTGTAATTTCAAGGTGTTAGACGTTTCCAAGGAAATTTGGTAGATAAAAACATCCAACTAGTGTATGTTCATGCTAAATGAAGCCACAGGAGAACTTTCACCGTAGATATTAAGAAAACAATTTGTATTTTATAGTAAACTATCATACAATCACCGTATGTAGCAACTCAAACTAATTTTCTGCTTCATATGCTAAAGCAGTGGTACTCAGTGGGCGGCTCGCGAGCCAAATATATATACTGTATAGCGCATTTGGCTCGCGAGCCGCGCAATGAGTACCACTTGTGCTAAAGTTAGCATTAAAGTTTAAAACGTTCATTAACCCATCTCAACGACTACGTCAACAAGAACTCTGTCGGAACGACACCAATGTCCCCTCTTCTATTTGTGACCTTGACCTTTGATGCAGGGACCTGAATCATACTAAAAGCACATCGTCTTTTGATAATCGATATGCGTTTGAAGTTATATCAATTTATTTTGGGTGGACCACATTTGACCTTTGACGTCTGTTTGTGACCTTAACCTTTGGTGCAAGGGCCTGAGTCTTGTGATGATCCATTATGTGAAATAGTTCAAAAGTTATGGTATGAACCTCCATTGACTTTTGACCTCTATTTGTAACTTTGACTTTCGATGCAACGACCTAGTGCTTGCTGGCGATACATCGTCTTATGATGATCCATCTGTGTGTGAAGTTATATCAATGTTGAATGATTCAAAAGTTATGGCATGGACCTCAATTTGAACTTTCACCTCTATCTGTGACCTTGACCTTTAATTCAGGGACATGTTTTTTGCTCACGACACATCGTCTTGCAATGATCCATACGTGAGTGAAGTTTCATCAATTTATGTTAAGCGATTCAAAAGTTATAGGCCGGATACGAACGTGTGACAAACTGACGGACAGACGAACGGTCAAGTTCAATTCAGTATGGCTTCCCCAAATTTATTTGGTTGGGGACATAAAAACCATACTACGGACACACACATATATACAACTCTCCTTGTTGCGATCTGTCGAGAGATCTGTCAACAATATATGGCGAAATAGGAGTGATAAGGAAGTGAAGGAGCCACAACAGCCTTACAACCGACTCGAGGTGGTATCTAGAGAGAGAGAGAGTTACAAGGAGTTACAAGGAAAAGAAGTACCTCAAAAGGCCTTGCGGCCCATACCGAGGAGGTACCAATGGCAACGGGTGCCAGGGAAAATTTTGTACACACTCAAATAGTGTGCAAGATTTGGTCTAACCTTTTCTGAACTGATCCACCGAGGAACTGTTCCTGTTATTAAAAGTTTTTTTTCTTTCAACTATCCTAGCAGTAGTAGAAAACTGGATAGAAAAGTAGAAGGCTCTCTCCCCACCCTCCGCTCCCTCCCTGCCAGAGGCAGGTACGGAAAAAGGTTGAAGAAAATACCTTGACCCTGGAAAAGTAGCCAAGGAAATTTTACAGGAAAGTGGAGAATATATAAATAGCTCTATATTTACCTTGCTCACAGAGACACCGTGCAAACGAACTCCTGCAGAGTTTTCTTATGTTTTAATCTTAAACTATCAACGTGTTAAAGTAATTCCCACATATACTAGTCCTAAATCGTTTCAAATCCAACTTCTAACCATTGTTGCGAGTTGGGTTATCATTTGAACTAAACATGCTTCTAAAATCGACATCTTTGAACCCGCGTCACGTAAGCGTCGATTGTAGCCCATATGCCTAACGAAAGAGAGAGAGAGAGAGAGAGAGAGAGGAGAGAGAAGGAGAGAGAGAGAGAGAGAGAGAGAGTTTCAAGGAGTTACAAGAAAATGAGGGAGCCACAACAGCTTTACAACCGACTCTAGGTGGCACCCGTGAGTTTCGTTCAAACGCAGACAACTCACAGAGGGAAGAGTTAGTACAGAAAAGCGAGAAGGCTTTCCTCCTCATCCCCCCGACCCACGGTGGTTGGTTTGGAAATAAGAAAGAAAAAAACACTCCAAACTCAGCAGTTTGGAGGGGAAAAAATGTCGAGAAATTTTATTGGGCAGGAAATATACACACGAACATCATTCTCACATTCGAACGTCGATCTACTCGAGGAAATCGTCTAATACGAGATGAAGATTCTTTTTGAACGCACTCTGACCAAAGAGCTGGAAACCACTTTAGGAGGAAACCTATTCAATAATTGACAATCTTGTACTTGAAGAGGTTACCGCAAATATTTGTGCTGAACCATTTGGGTTCAAGTTTGCGACCGTTACTTCGAGTCGGGTTCGTGTTTAGTGTAAAACGTTCTGAACAGTCGACGTTGTCGATCCTATTCAGAAGTTTTAAAAATGAATGAGTTCGACCTTCAGCCGACGCTTTTCTGAGGAATACAAATAAGATCAGCGAGCCTTCGCTCGTATGATCTATGACGAACGCCGGGATTAGTTTTGTCGCTCTGAACATTCTCGAGCCTTCGTATGTCCTTTCTCAAGGATAGGGACCAAAATTGCGCAGCGTATTCGAGGCAAGTTTTTCCCGTGCAATGAATAGTTTTCATACTGGTGTCGGGATCCACTGGACATTACTTTCCATTTGTCAACATTGAAAGGCATTTGCCAAGTGGTCGACCAATCCGCGAGCTGTTCTAGATCGTTTTAAATTTTCAAGACACCTTCCGCCCTGCTCAGAAAGGAGCCCAACTCGGTGTCGTCAGCAAATTTCGATATGGTGCTTAACATACCAATGACTCCAACGTTTATGTAAATAATGAATAAAAGCGGTCCCAATATTGACTCCTTCGGGACGCCGGTTTTTACTGATCCCCACCCTGAGGCCTCACCGTTTATTATCACCCGCTGCTGCCTATCGCTGAGCCAGTGTCCAATCTACGCGGCCACGGTACCAGTTAAGGTACGTTTAGAATATGCTTAAAAAAATCAACAACGAACAATGAACAACCAACAATTAACAAGTTGATTGTTGACTGTTGATAGACTCTTTTCATTGTTGTCGACTTGGTAGTACAAAAATGGAGATGGAGAACCAAGAAGTGTGTGCCCACCATTTATAGTGATACATTCATTAAGTGACAGGAGAGAAGAAACGACGCCAGTGAGTCAGAAATTTTCTTAGAAAGAGAGAACAAGGAGCATATCGCTCACTTAAAATGATTTGGTAATTGAAGACAGGATGGGGTATAAGAATTTTGCGTGCATGTCACCCAAAGATTTTGAAATACTGCTAACAATGGTAGCTCCAATAATAGTGAAAAACGACACTACGTTCCGAAAGGCGATTTCACCAGCCGAGAGACTAGCAGTAACGTTAACATTTTTGGCTACAGGTGATAGCTACAGCAGTTTGATGTACCTTCATCGTATTTCCGCATTCATGCACATACGCAGAGGCATCCATCAAAAATGCTTTACTCGAATCCGAGCGATCAACTTGAATTAACAGAAATCAACTTGTAAATTGTTGACTGTTGATTGTTGATTGTTGACGCGAAAATGCGAACTCTGCCTACAATCAACAATCAACAAGTTAATTTCACTTGATTGTTGACGGGAAGTGTAAACATACCTTTAGAGAGAGAGAGAGAGAGAAAGAGAGAGAGAGAGAGAGAGAGTGTGTGTGTCTCTGTGTGTGTGTGTTTCATATTTTTAATATATAAAACTTTAATTTCTACTCTTCCCTTCTGACACTTGCTTCTAGTTCCTTTCTGAACTAACTTAAAGTAAATCTTGCCGTCTTCATCAGTCTGTCAGCATCTCTCTCTCTCTCTCTCTCTGTATTCACCGGAACTTGTTTGTATGCTGCATTCAACGCAATATTTTTATATTAAAATCCATTTGCAAATATACTCTCCCCCTTACGTTATTCCGCACGCGCACACACACATCATATATTCGCAGAGTAACATATCGTATTTCCTTTACATTAATACTGTACATAAATGAAATTAAAGTGAATAAAACGGTAGGCAATCTTCTTCGATTTTCTTCGGGAAATAACAGCGATTTTTTCCGGAAACCGGATATAATTTCGGTTTCAATTCCGGTTTCAATTTAACGAAATTATTTCTGTAAGAATTTATTCCGATAATAACTTATTTATAATTTATTTTCCTTTCTTCAATCCAATTTCCTTGAATGTCGGGAAAACGTCATACATACAGAAAGTTTTCGAAACTGTCTGGCATCGAAACATCGGTTCTTACATTGGCCACAATCGGTTGAATAAATTAATTGACACTTCGTGGAAGATAAAAGATCTTTTTCTTTTCATTATTAATTTCAAATCAGGTTTTAAGAGAGAGAGAGAGAGAGAGAGAGAGAGAGAGAGAGAGAGAGAGAGAGAGAACATTCTTCTGTAAATTGATTTTGTTTCACGAATTGCGTGTGTGGTGAGAGTCGGCACGTAGAGACGCTCCAGTGAATAGAAGAGATTGGCAAGATAGTGAGAAAGAGATAATATATGTGGAAATGGTTTTGCACAGGAAATAAATTTGTTTTTAAAATTTAATGATATTATTTTATGTTTATAAATTAAGGTATTGATTCGTTAATCTTTAATATTTTATAAATTTGTTTCGATCCCTGCAGTATATATCAGGCAACCTTTTTCGATAAGCCTAGCAACTCTCTCCAATATTGCCAAATCTATAATCTTAAAAGGACGATGCCTAAATTTTGGATGTTCCTTTCAACTAAGATCAGTCAAATAAATGAGTTAATCATAAAATTAAAAAAATTATAATTTATTTGCTAACATCATTATTAGACTAAACTTTGGCAACTTTAATAATCTCTTGTAAACGTGACACTAGGGAGCTGACGCCCGGGAAGGGAGTGCCGGGCATGCTCAAAGGCAGTCGGCCACTGAGTATTCTTAGAGAGGGCTTGTTTGTAAAACCCTCTAAATCAAGTGTAGTAAACCAATTCAAATTCCCTTATAATTCTGTCCTGTCAATCCATTTTTGTGTGAACTGCATTGTCCTGAAATAAAACGGTGTTTCAGATAACGTTTCGTCCTTATCCTTTTCACGAAAATTAAGTGGTTCTTGCTCTCAACCATCGAGGGAAAGGGACGCTAAGATCGAGAGGCAGGCAACTGTTCGTAAATACGCAGTCAGATTGGAATCGGCCTCAAGCTAGAGAAAACTTGTAAGTAAGCGGTATGTACTTCGGCTGTAGGGGCAGCGAAGCAACATACTGAGTCACCTAAAAAGGAGTGATGGTGTGGAAAGTAAACCTACCATCATTTCCGCGCTTTGGTGGTGTAGTGGTTAGCATCACTGACTACGAATCCACCGGCCGAGGGTTCGATTCCCGGTGACGACAGTCGGCACGCAGCAAACCCAGCTGTTCATTCTTCCATAAAATAAAAACTGGTTGGTAGATAAATGGGTACCCTGGGTAGCCTAGTGATTAAGACGCCATGCTGCTGATCGGGAGGTCATGAGATCGAGTCCAGGCGAGGACTTTGTAATTTCTGACCACACGTGGTGGGGCGTGGTTCGGATTCCACATTAAACTGTAGGTCTTTGGTGGAGCTACAAGCTTGACTTTCGTGAGAATGGAAAATTCAGGCGGAAGCACAACCAAGGTTTTATATACATATATACATATATATACACAGTGTGTGTGTGTGTGTGTGTGTGTGTGTATATATATATAAAGAGAGAGAGAGAGAGAGAGAGAGAGAGAGAGATTCCATATACATATATATAAAAAATGGGTAAAGTTACACCAAAATGAAATGGGCAGTCATGAACAGTAAACGGTTTCAAGACACTTTCATTATATATTTAATGTTGTCAATATGGCTGCACGCAGAGATACCAAGAAGTTGTGAGGGAGACCTTTAAGGTAAGAAAAAATGGGGAAAGGGCGCGGGAAAGAGGAAGCTAGGGGGATGGGAGAGAACAGGGGGGTTATTGGAAGGATCGAATAATAATAATAATAATAAATGTCTATATAAAGGTCATATGGCGGAGAGGACCTACCACTTTACACGGGATTCGAAAAACTAACCCATCAAGAAAGACCCAGAGAAGCACTTTAATTGGTGAAATCTTAGAAAGTCCCAGCCGAGACTCGAACCCAGAACCTTCCCATTAACAGCCCGAAACGCTGCGCTACCACAATAAACTATACCTTGGAAGGAGGGAGAGGATTCAACAAAACCCTAGAAGTAGAGTTTCGGAAATAAGTTCGCCTAGAAACAAGATTTCTAAAGCCACAAAAAATTGCTAATTGGTAACATTCCGGTTTTGCTTGAATATTTTATTATTTTTTGGGGACACTACTAAAATTTAAAAAAACAAAATTCACTCTTTACCAATTCGTAATTTTTGATGATTTTTAGATATTTTAAGGTTTCTAGGCGAACTTATTTCGAAAATTGTACAGTACATGGGTATGGAGAATGGATAATCATTAAGCAGTTCAGGATACCTTATTTGTAGACCACAAGTTTGGAATATTGAAAATACTGACCTCGTGAGGAGTGCCATAAGAAACTGGCACGGTGGTCAAGCCAGCTAATGCGGTTCATCATGCTAACTCTTTCAATATTATTACCAGCAGCATCGGGAGTCAAACCCCCAACTTCAGTGTCTTCACTTCACTCAAAGGGAAAAGGTGTTGCCCACTGAGCTACGGACGTTGATATTTATAGAAAGAGGAAACTATTTCGAGAGGCAAGAGCAAACACTATTCCGCAAGAGAAGGAGAATAGCCACGAAGTTAATTAATTGCACAGACAACAACACCAAAACCGTAATACTGTACAAGTAAAATTGGAAAGTAAAGACAGGAAAATACAAGCCTTAATTAATGACTATTCAGAGAGAGAAAAGGAAGATGCAATGAAAACGAAAAATAATAATCCAAAATACTTGTATGGCTTCGCGAAAAGAAAAAAAAAAACGTGAACCACCATCGCACCTTTAAAGAAAGAAAATAATGAGTTAACCGATGATCTAAAAAAAATATCTGAAATATTCAAAGCCCAAAATTAATCAGATTTCAGTACCCAAATTAAAGAAAAGAAGTACGTAGCAGAAATATCTTTTCTGAAGAGGAATTAAATGAAGAATGTATAGCTGATTTTGAATTTACCGCAAAAGATATAGCGAAAACTATAGGAGAAATGAAATCACATTCAGCTGCAGGCCCAGCAAATGGAATGCCTTGTTGATTAAAAACTGTAAGAACGAAATAGCTACAAACCCCTTTATTGGATATGGAGAAGATCCCTGGACAAGAGGAGATACTGAGCATAGCAAAACGAACGAACATTGTTCCAATATACAGGGTGTTTCATAACATGTAAGACGCACTTTCAGGATGGATTCAGGACCCGAAAACAATGAAAAAAGTTTATATAAACATATGCCCGAAATCGCTTTGTTTCCGAGTTCCAGCCCGTTTTGTGTTCTAGCAATTCTTTCCGCAAACTGTTTACAAACACCGCTTGCCGACAATGTTTATGAGTGTGTACGAGATTTATTTCACGTATGGCTTTGCCGATTGTAATGCTTCGTACATTCTATGAGTTTCCATATCGTTGAGTGTAGATCAATTATCAATTTTCAGGACATTCATCACTGGGCCGAAGAGAATCCGCATGCCATCATTCAGTCAAGGAACCAACAACAATTTAGTATCAATATATGGGCAGGACTTATTGCCCACAACTTAAACGGTCCTTTTGTTTTGCCTGCAAGATTAACAGGAGAATCGTATTCCAATTTTTTAAGGAATCATTTAAGCGATTTACTAGATGAAGTTCCTCTTGGTGTCCGACGTCGTATGTGGTTTATGCATGACGGCGCTCCGCCTCATTTTAGTCGAGTAGCCAGACACTATTTGGATGACCATTTCCCTGATAAATGGATAGGCCGTGGAGGACCCATTGCGTGGCCCGCTCGCTCCCCGGACCTGAATCCACTCGATTTTTTACCCGTGGGGTCATCCGAAATCCATCGTTTACGTGACACCCATTGACAACGGTGAAATGCTTCGCCAACGTGTAGAACGAGGATGCCAGAAAATCCGAGCAATACCTGAAATGTTTGAACGCGTCAGGCAGTCTATGACGAGGCGTGTTCAGGCATGAATTCAAGCGCAAGGCGGTCATTTTGAGCACTTCCTTTAAAGGTAAGGCGGATACTTGCTGGAACACAAAACGGGCTATAACTCGGAAACAAAGCGATTTCGAACATATGTTTATATAAACTTTTTTCATTGTTTTCAGGTCCTGAATCCATCCTGAAAGTGCGTCCCACATGTTATGAAACACCCTGGGGGGATAGGTCTCAAGCAAAGAACTATAGACCGGTGTCACTGACATCATATCTCGCCAAAATATTTGAAAAAATTGTCGGGGAGGAAATATATGACTAGTTGGAGACACATGAAAGAGTCAATGAAAATCAGCACGGATTCCGATCAGGAAGATCGTGCCTATCACAGCTAATAGAGTACCATAACAATATCATAGACGCACTTCAGAGTAATGATAACTACGATGTAATATTCACAGATTTTGCTAAAGTATCCCATAAGTGCGATCATGACATAATAGCACATAAAATGAAACACAAGGGAATTACAGCAAATTGGGCAACTGGATCTGCAACTCCCTCAGGGAACGGCAGCAAGTCGTAAAAATCCAAGGTATATCATCATTGGAATCGGAAGTACGCAATTCAGTTCCACTAAGAACAGTATTAGCCTCACTCCTATTCATTATCATGCAACAGACATAAACAGTGAAGTAGACGACAACAGTATAGTAACATCCTTTGCAGACGATACAAAGATCAGCAGAAAAATCGGTAATGCAAAAGAGGTGGAAGCTCAACAGAGGGACACAAACAAAATATACAAATGGTCAGAAGACAATAACATGAATTTTAACACCGAGAAATTTCAGCTCTTGAGATATGGAAGAAATGAGGAACTTAAACAGACACCATACTATGCCCCAGATACAGAGGAAATTCAGGGAAGCAAGAAAGCAAAACATTTAGGTGTTTAATGACCGATGATGCAAAATTTGATACACAAACTCAGATAACGATAAACAAAGTAAAAACAGTTACGGAACAGCTACTGAGAACCTTCAAAAGAAGGGGCAAGAAGGTAATGATGGTTCCCCTGCTGAAAACACTGATCATACCGAAATTTGAATACTGCTCAGTCTTGATGTCCCCACATAAAAAAAGAAGAAATTAATAACTAGAAGTAGTCCACAGGAATTTCACAGCCAAGATTCATGGCTGCAAAGAACTCAACTATTGGGAAAAACTACGTAAATTAAATCTGTATTCGCTTGAAAGAATGAGAGAAAGATGCACCATAATTTGCATATGGAAAATGATCGAAAAACTGGTGCCAAACCTCAAACCAAACCCAATTACCATTCAAACAACGCTGGAAAATAGGAAAGTCAGAATGTATAGTATTCCCAAACTGAAGGTCGGACAAGGGACACCCTCAACACTGAAGGAAAATATCTTGATTGTCAGGGGACCAAGACTTTTTAACCAGTTTCCAAAGAACCTCAAGAACGTCACAGTGGTCAATATTAAAATCTTCAAAAGAAGACTAGATGCCTGTCTCAGGACGGTACCAGATGAGCCGGGTGGGCATGGCTATGTGCGATGGAGATTGCAAGAAAGCAACTCGCGGTGAGAGGATGAGTGACGAGCAAAGTGAGGTTTGTGGCTTGTAGCCAACTAGAAGGTTTACGGACCTGCGCTTCGAAGGATTGCTTCTGCAGACGGACTTGCCTTGCCAGCGAGAGGATGAGTGTTGAGGGCCAGTAGAGACTTGTTGAAAGGGGGGCAACGGAAACGCCTGCAGCAGTGATGTTGCTTCTTGCAGGATGAAATTGTAGAGGGCCTTATTTGATGATAGACTTCGTGTATGCTCGATCAGAGCCTTGAAGGAACAGCGGGTGGCGTGACGAGTGGCGCTACTGACGAAGGTACTGAGAGAGACGTAACGCCCATAACGAGAAAATGGCAAGTGAGAGTGATTTGAGAAAGAAACCGCATTTTATAGGTCTTGGTGACGTCTTCTGGTGGTCGTTTCGGGAAATACCACAAAATCTGTGTTTCCTCCGTGGGCCTGTTTCCTGCCAACATGTATAGCCATTGTTTTGAATCCATGATGTTTGAGAACGGCGAGGAAAGGATTTCCGGTCGGCCTCTACATATTTATAGAAAATTAAAACACGTTATTGAGAAGTATCTCTATTTACTTTAATAACAAGTATATCACTGTTTACACGTTCCTGAAACCAGGAGAGCAACATGCTCACGTTCCCATTTCTATTTCGCTATCTTTTGATTCAACTGACCACGTGACTCGTCCCAACCAATCAGCGTCATTCAGTCCTCTCTCGTCAAGGCGCTAATCGGAGGCTTCCTCATAGCCAGGCCTGAACTCAAGCGCCTTCTTTCAGACGCTTGAGAAAGGCGTTTACACGCGACTTTTTCCAGGTGCCTGATTTCAGGCATAGTGTAAACCAGTGGTTCCCAACGTGGGCACCTCCGCCCCCCAGTGGGCGTTTGAGAATCTTAGCGGGGGGGGGGGGCGCTAGGAAACTGTAAAATTGTTACCTTCTATTAATAAATCACTGATCACTTATCCTCTTATATTATTATCTTTATGATGGGGCATCAGAAAATATTGATAGACATAATGGGACGTTGGCCTAAAAAAGGTTGGGAACCACTGGACTGTGAACAGTGACTATGCTTTCGAACGCTTATTTCATTACTTAAACGTTACTTAAATAAGTAACGCATATTATTATTTACTGAAGGAACATAATTTATAGATTAATTCCATTACATATGTTCATTTTAATAACAATAATGATCGTTTTTTCTTTTGGGGGGAGGGAGGGGGGTTGTTCACTCTCCTTCGTAAAGGCTCAGAAAGGTCATGTGACGGAGGGGACCTACAACTTGATGTGGGATCTGAATCATCCTATAAGGGTCACTACATCATCTGAACGAGGAGGACGGTCTCCCATGCAACTACACAAGAGACTCAGTGTCGCTTAACTCCGCTGATCTAACTTAGTGCAGTGTTAATAGTCAATCAGAAGGGCCAGAAACTGGCACAGCCCTCATGCCAGACGAGCGCGCGGCCGATTGCTCAAACTTCTATATTACTATCACCAACATCATCGGGAGTCAAACCCCCGACCTCAGTGTGTTCACTACGCTCACAGGAAAAATACGTGACTGAATGAGCCACGGGCAATAGTAATGCGACGTGGCCACGACGTATAAACCTTGTTCATAAGACGTTTATCCATTTAAGGCTATTTCAAAGTGGCGGAAAATTTGTGTGCATTTCATATTTCGTTTATGTACGACCTCAATTACGAAGTTTTTTTTGAGAAGAACGCTGCAAATTACCTTTCATTTTATCGGCTGAATAAAATATACCCTTGGTATAATTTACCGTGGCTGATACAGGGGTTTACCCTTATTTCATAACCTCGGTATAATATACCGTCGCAATAGTTTATCATGATGATGAAATAAGGGTTAACTCATGATATATAATGAATATAAATTTAGATTTAATATTCAGAGATAATTTACGAACGAAAATACATTTTGAAAGATTTGGAATGGTTGCGTGAAATCTGCCAATTTTTTTAATCTCATTTCACGTCGGTGTAATTATGTATCATTAACAAGAAATACTGTATAAAATTAGGGATTAAACAGCCCCCAAATATTGGTCGAATGGGATTTTGAAAACCTCATAGACATTTCTCAAGGTAACCATATACTCAGGGGTAGTATCATATACAGGGTAGCCCATAATTCAGTCATTAACTTAGTATTCGGGTTACGTTTGGTTTAAGTTACCTTTGAGTAACGTAACCTAAGGCTCGTTTTGAGATACGCGTCACTGATGAGTTACGAGTCGGGTTTGGTATTGTTAATCCCAGTTCTCAATAACCTTTGAGGGTTACTCTTATTACGCGTTCAACTTCAAGAATATTATATTAACACTTTCATGCCTGAATAATGAAATTCTTATTTTAAAATTGTTTTCCTGATCAAGCCAAAATAACCTCTAATATTCAGATCGTAAGGCTCAAAATCGATTGTGAAGCTCATGTTGCCATTAGGCAACGGTCGGCGTTAAAGGGTTAACAAACCGCCCAAAGACGTCGTTTCAGAAAGTATAAATTAATCCTTCTCTTTTATGTAAAGGTATACAATGAATAGATGACGCGAGGAATCTCTTCAGTATTGGCAGTTCTGTATCCATAAAGACATAGGGTGGCCATTTAAAAAGGAGGACACTGCGTATGTGGCCGTGTTAATATATATTTATATGTATATGTTAACGTACGGCCACATACGCAGTGTCCTCCTTTTTGGAAACTTGGAAATGGCCACCCTAAGGACGGAGTGCTCAAAAGGCGGACTGTTCGCCTAAAGCCGGACGTCTGGCCACCCTATAAAGAGAGTAACCAGCATTTAAATTTCAGAGAGCTTTCAATGGGGATGTCGTGACAGCAGCTTCAAAACTATTGTGATGGCTAAGTTGACAAATTGTCTACATCAAATCGCGATAACGTCTTTGAGGAATAGAAACCGTCTTTCTGCTCCACATTTTACTTCAGTCTTCGTATTGAAAGTAAAAGCAGTTATTTTATATATACTAGCAAAAGTGGGGATCACCTGAAGATCAGGGGCCCCCCCCAGCTTCATCTGGGGGCCCTGATCTTCAGGTGGGAAAAAATTGGAAGCCTTGATCTTCAGGTGACAAAATTTATTTTATTTTTAAGTAAAATTTTTAGGTTAAGGTTACACCGATAGGAGTCGCAGTGGTTAGGTTAGTTCCCTCTATCATCACTGTGTAAAACTGATCTGGGATCACCTGAAGATCTTCCCCCCCCACCCCCCACCCAGTCCGATCCACCTGAAGATACTCCACCCAAAGTCCGCTCCACCTGGAGATAGTCCCCCAGTTTTGACAAATAAAACAAATAATTCATTCTCTGGGATATAATGCCCGGTTAGGTAACTGAATGCCCGGTTAGGTCAACTGTACGCCCTTGATAATTGGTTAGGTTAAGTTGTGATATTTTCGTTAAAATTAACGAACGAAAATTAACGAAAATATCACGACTTAACCTAACCAATCATCAAGGGCGTACAGTTGATCTAACCGGGCATTCAGTTAACCTAACCGGGTATTCAGTTGACCTAACCGGGCATTCAATTAACCTAACCGGGCATATACTGTGTGTGTGTGTGTATATATATATATATGGATCACCTGAAAATGATCCCCCCCCCCACCTTTATGTTTCTCATAAATTGTTTTTTTATCACAATAAAATTTTTCTAATCTTATTATTTTTATCTTCCTTTAATTTGGGGGCCCTGATCTTCAGGTGGGAAAATTGGGGGCCCTGATCTTCAGGTGATCCAACGTGGGCCCTACGGGCCCATTTAGCTAAACCTGCGGGCTGGGGAGTCAATTATTCGGTCAATAAAACTATAAAAAAGAAGGCATCAATGAAAATCATGACTTTCACACGCGAACCGATTGTATCAAGCAATGAAAACCTTAACGCGCGAGAGTAAAAAGTTGAAAGAAAGCAAAGCGCATTTATTTCTATGTTCAAAATCGCTTAATAGTAAATAAATGGTGTCTACAGACGGACGGACAGGACTCCTTTTTTATAGTACATATTATACACAGTAAAACCTCGTCCAACGCGGGAGTTAGGTTCCTCGAGAACGGCGCGTTAGGTAAATCCGCATTGGACAAACTTAATACCTTATGCAGGGTTTTTCAAACTGTGTTCCGCGAGAACTTGATGGGGTTCCGTGGGGCATGTCATGAGAGACTGAGGAGAGCGAGGTCAGATAAAATAATATCAACTGGCATGGATGAATTTACGATATGTATTCTGCGAATTCAGTGATTGTTTTGAAAGGCGTAGGCAAAGAGAGAGTGGGCGGGAGAGAGAATTTTAATTCAAACGATGAGATATCCAGAATAAGTGTTGCCCTCTCGCAGCCACAGTAAGAAACAAGAGCCCATTTTTTAAACAAAACACAGCTGATGACCACAAGCACTGGTCTGATTGATTTGGTGAGTTTTCCTGTTTTTAGGTTTAGTTTTCTCAGTTCACGGAAGTTATGATCACAGTAATGTTATTAAATGCAGCGTAAATGTGTGTTAGCTTTCACACTGCATATTATACAAATATATGATGATATTTTTTATAAAGATCTTTGCTAACGAAAATATAAGTTCGTCAGTAGTAGGCTACAAATAATGATTCCATTGAACATTTATTTGTTTGATTAACTATTAAAATTACTCCTCAATAACTGTAAAATTCCTCATTTAATTATTTTGTATCGAAAACTGTAATTTTACAATAAACACGATATTTTTTATACTTATAATTTTTATGCTGACAGTAACGTGTGGAGGGGAATTTAAAATAAATAGGTCAATAAAAGTAAATTGTCTTGTTTTTCTTGTAAATTTCTAAACTTATACATATTTTTTTTTGTGAAATTCATATAAATGTATATGTAAATTTCATAAATTACATAAATAAACTGCAGTGAGCATAAATTGTTTTATTACCATTTGCCTTATATCATTAAAATTTTACCTGTTGGTCAAGGTTCCGTGATTTTTTTTTTTTTTTTTAAATAAAGGTTCCATGATTTTTTTTTTTTTTTTAAATAAAGGTTCCGTGGCTTCAAAAAGTTTGAAAAACTCCGCCTTATGGGATAAATGGGGATACGTGAAAGCGGCCGCGTAAAGTCTCCCATTAATACTTACATATGTAGATTCTTTATTTACACACAAATGAATTTCCAAACTTATATTGTATATGAAATAAGAACATAATAAAATCATAAACATAATGATATTTACATATGATAAATAATAAAAATATATTAAATGAAAATAGCACGTATCTTTTCTTCACTCTTTCGGATGGTGCGTATGGTAGATTCATTCACGTGATACTCGCGGCCAAGTGTATATATATATATATATATGTGTGTGTGTGTGTGTGAGTGTGTGTGTGTGTTTTACAGGGAATCTATGTAACGAGGGATTTCATGAAATCCCTAACATGTTCAGGGATTTCATGTAAGGTTAAGTCGATATTTTCGTTACTTTTAACGAAAATTGCACGACTTAACCTAACCAATCATCAAGGGCGTACAGTTGACCTAACTGGGCATTCAATAAATTTCCAGCAGGTTTAACGAAAATATCACGACTTAACCTAACCAATCGTCAAGGGCGTACAGTTGACCTAACTGGGCATTCAATAAATTTCCAGCAGGTTTAACGAAAATATCACGACTTAACCTAACCAATCGTCAAGGGCGTACAGTTGACGTAACCGGGCATTCAATTAACCTAACTGGACATTCAATGATTTTGCTGTAGGTTTAACGAAAATATCACGACTTAACCTTACATGAAATCCCCGAACATTTTAGGGATTTCATGAAATTCCTAGTTACACAGATTCCCTGTAACACATATATATATATATATATATATATACACTAGGGTGTCACTTATTTGTATGGTAAGAATTGAACCATCAAGAAGTTTCGGTCTGACCCTCTAGAAATGTGACATTACATGTAAAAACGCTGATTATGAAGTTTCATGAGAAAATATTAATATTTAGAGGTCGCTCAACGCCATTAAAAGTTTGATGACACGTCGTTACTTGTCCTAAATTGAAATGCGCTTCCTTTCTATGCCTCACCCCAGTATCATTTCAGTCGCCTTAATGGGATGTGTTTGCATTAGTGTGTGTTATTTTAGTCTTTTAGTCCTCCCTGATATCAAAAATCGCATGGTCATATCTATGACCAGTGTTGATGGACAAGAGAACCCTCCAAAGCGTGTGGTTGTTGACCTGGATACTGTGAAAGAAAAAAGCTTGGAAAACTTTGTAACAAAAAAACACAAAATCATTGTTCACGAAGCTCAACCTCCCAGATGAATTCTTGGAGAAAACTGCTGAGCAATGGAAGAGGATACCCATTACCAGACTGCGAAAGAGACTGTAAAATTTCTAACTGTAACAAATGACTTCGCTGAACGTGGAGTTGCTCTCATCCAGGATTTTTCTGGACACCTAACCAAAGATGAAGAACAACTCCAGTTTCTTCTCGAGGTTGTTGAAGACCATCGCAAGCATTGGACATAGGGACAAAAGCATACCTTGAGTGGAAATAATGATTAATCATAATAATTACGGTACTGTCTGATGTTAATGTACTTCATCTTAATATTATGATAATGTCCTGTGCACGTCCTGCTAATGTAGGAACATAATAAATTGTTAAAACACATTTGGAAATTGTTTACATTCACACTTTCTGAGAATCTCGTATCCAATACTTCGAAGCCGTTGAGCGACCTCTAAATATTAAAATATCTCAATAAAACTTTGTACACACGTCATATGGCATACTTTGATGGGATCAGAGCAGGGAAACTTAAAACTTGAAAAATAAATGACACACTAATATATACCTTTCAACCTTTCAAATGTTCTGTGCGATTATTCCTCACTTCACGAAGGTTAAGCTTGTCGCCCCTCCTCTCGAGTTGGCCAGGTGAAGTAGAGAGTTGGTTTCTTGTACTCTCCACCTCACATAGCCAGGTACTCCCAGCTCATCTGGGATTGTTCTGAGCCAGGCGTCTAATCTTCTTTTGAAGGTGTCCACCGCGACACCACTCGCGTTCCTTAGTTCCTTGGCCAGCTGGTTAAACAGTCTTGGTCCTCTCACAACAAAACTATTTTCCTTTAGGGTTGAGGATGTTCCCTGTCTAGCCTTTAATTTGGAAACACGACACAGTCTTCCTTTTCTACTTTCCACTGTTGTTTAGGGGGTTATAGGGTTCAGATTAAGATGAGGGACTAGTTTCTCCATTATTTTCCAAGTGTAAATAATGGTGTATCTCCCTCTTCTCCTTTCCAGTGAATATAAGTTTAATTCACGTAAACTTTCCCAGTAATTTAGTTCTTTGCACCCATTGATCTTGGCTGTGAAGCTTCTCTGAATCCCTTCTAACTGACTAATGTCTTCTTTTTTATATGGGCATGTTAAGACCGAGCATTATTCTAACTTGGGTATGATCAGTGTTTTCAATAGAGGAATCATTATATTCCTATCCCTTTTTAAAGGTTCTCAGTATCTGCCCAGTTATTCTCTTTCCTCTGTTTACTGCTATCTAATTTTGTGTTTCAAATTTCGCATCATCAGTCATTGCAACTCCTATATCTTTTGTTTTAGAATTTCTCTGAATTTCTTGTCCATTTGGGGTATAGTATTCCATGGATTTTAGGTCCTTCCTTTTTCCGTACGTTAACAGTTCAAATGTCTCAAATTTCATATTGTTGTCTTCCGTCCACTTGTAGATTCTGTTCATGTCTGTTTGTAGAGATTCTATATCCTCTGGGTTTCTTATTTTTCTACTGATCTTTGTGTATCGGCAAAGGATGTTACTGTGCTGTCTCTGGTAACGTCCTCATCTATGTCAGTTTGCATGATTATGAAGAGTAATGGAGCTAATAATTCCTTGTGGTACTGAGCTGAGGACCTCTGATTGTGATGAAAATATTCCTTGAACTGTAACGACTTGCTGACGCTCACTAAGGAAGTTATATATCCATTTCCCTACTTTTCCTGTTCAGTTTTTGTATTATGATTCCGTAGTTACACTTGTCGAACGCTTCGGCAAAGTCTTTATATATTATATCATAGTTTTCATTACTTTCAAGTTCATCAATAACGTTGTTGTAGTGTTCCATTAGTTGTGATAGGCATGATCTGCCTGACCGAAACCCATGTTGGTTATCATTTAATTTCTTCCGAGTTTCCAAAAAGTCATAGATTTTCTGTCTAACTATTCTTTCAAATATTTTAGTGAGATGAGATGTAAGCGACACTGGCCTTAGTTTCTGGCCTCGGATCGATCTCCTCCTTTATATATTGGGACTATGCTCTCTTCAGGATGCCCGGTATTTCTCCCGTGTCTAGTGATCATCTCCATATCCAATATAGGGGCACAGCGATTGCATTCTTGCAGTTTTTGATCAGTGTGGCATTCCACTTGTCCGGTCCTGCCGCTGAGTGTGCTTTAAGTTTCCCTATAGCTTGTGTAATGTCATCTGTCGTGAAGTCGAAGTCCGTTATACTTTCCCCTTGTAGTTCTTCTTCAAAAAACGCGTTTCTATCGCATATCAGTTTGGCAGTTTTGGGGATACTGAAAGATGATTTGTACTGAGCTCTTAATATTTCAGATACTTCTGTTAGGTCATCAGATAAAGCATTGTCTTCATTTTTCATAGGTCCGATAGTCGTGTGATTTTTCAACTTCCGTTTTGCAAAATTATAGAAGTACTTTGAGTTAACCTTTATCGCTTCTATAGCGTCGTCTTCTTTTTCTGTATAGATTGCTTCATACAGAACCTAAATGAGAAGGTTCTGTATGAAGCAATCTATACTCTGCAGTTTATCATTTAATATTTTTTTGATGTTGTTGTCTTTGCAGTTACTTAATTTTACAGTCACTCTTTTTCTTTTTCGGAACATTGACCTCTTTTGTGTCGCGAACCTGCTTCTCTTTCCTCTTTGTTGCATTTTTGGGACATGTCTTTCCACAATTTCCAGCGTCTTCTCCTCTCAGGTCATTAGCATCTCTTCCCTTGTCTTGGCCTCGAAGATGGTTTTCCAATCTATTACTTCCATGCTGGATGCAACACCTTCCCAGTTTATAGCTTTGGAGTGAAAATTAAAAATTTCGAATTTGCTTCTTTTTATATTGCGTGTTCTTTCCTTTCCTGTTGCTTTTATATTGGTTGTTATTTCAATAATGTTGTGATCAGATATATACAGTAGTTGGGGATATTTCTATGTTATCAATTAGGTTGCTGTTGTTTATGAATACCAAATCTAGGCAATTGTTTTTTCTTGTGTTTTCTGTTATTTCTTGTGTTAACTAAATTCATCGGCTAGAGCTAAGAGCATTTTTGCATGCTCCTGGTCTTCCCTTGTTCCCTCTTTGACTTGGTGTAGACATATATTTTTTCCTATCCTTTTATATTTCATGAATGGAAAATTAGAATCACCACAGAGAAAAATATTGGGGTTGGAGAATGTAGATTTTTTACCCAGTTTCTGACCTCTGTAATGGAATTTGAGAATTTTGAAGTCGGCGTGTTCGGGGGTCTGTACATTATAATTAGAACCATATTTAATTTTTCAACTTTTGCTGCTGCACATCTACATAGCTGTTAAGAGTACTTATAGTCATTTCTGTTATATGTCTTTCGCGTGTGTAAATAGCACATCCTCCTTTACGTCTCACTGTTCTGTCGGCTCGGAGTATGTTATAGTTGTCAATTTGTATTTCTTTTTTGTCAACACAAAATTCACAGTTTCAGTTTGCCTGGCAGTCCTTTAGATGAGTTTCCAGTTTCTTGCATGAGTCCTTTCAGGTGTAAGACTTTATCCGGGGAATGGTTTGATTTAAGGCCCTGAATGTTGGCTAGGATTATTTTTATTTTTTCACTATATATAATTATATATATATATATATATATATTATATATATATATATATATATATATATATATATATATACCTTTGGTAACCTTTGGTTAGCTTCCGCCCGAACTGTTCATTCTGACGAAGGTCAAGCTTTTCACTCCACCTTAGACCTACAGTTTAATGTGGAATCCAAACCACGCCTCACCAGCAGCCCAGCGTCTTAACCACTAGGCCACCCAGGGTACCCATTTATCTACCAAACACTTTCTTTTTATCGTATGGAAGGATGAACAGCTGGATTTTGCTGCGCGCCGGCTGCCGTCACCAGGTCTGGATCCCGGGGCCGATGGATTCGCAGTCAGCGACGCTAACCATTACACCCCCACCCCCACTCTATATATATATATATATCTAGAGAGAGAGAGAGAGGAAAAAATCAATATACAGTACAGGGTGGCGCAAAAGTCGCGCACCATAAGAAATTTTAGTATTGACAATACTATATTATTTTTTTTTAGTGTCAACACTGACAATTCCTATGGTGCGCGCCTTTTGCGCCACCCTGTACATTAGGGTGGATCGATTTTACATTTTTTTCGATTTCCATATTCTAATAGAGACAAAAACTTGCGCATGCATGAGAAAATAGCCTCTGCAAAATCTTAGCTTAATAGGTAATCATCTTCTGCCCCCGGCAGAGCGATGAACATCATATTTTAGTAGTCAAAAACGTATTTTTCTTATAATTTTTAAAATATTTCAATATGCGTGTGTGTTATTTCATGCCTAAGCAACGATATAAATGCTATGGGAAATATATAAATGCATTATTTAAGACAAAGAGCCGATCTGAAAATATGTATATAAATTACCTATTTTTTCAACATTTGACGTTGTTGCCGGGGGCAAAAGATATTAACGTAGGACAACGCGCTTGGAAAAAACGATCATATGAGGTCTTTTTCATCGACTTTATAGTTATTAGGAATAATTTTGATGCATATTGAAATATTTATAAGAATACGTTTTTGACTACTAAATATGATTTTCATCGCTCTGCCGGGGGCAGAAGATGATTACCTATTAAGCTAAGATTTTGCAGAGGCTATTTTCTCATGCATGCGCAAGTGTTTGTCTCTATTAGAATATGGAAATCGAAAAAAATGTAAAATCGATCCACCCTACAGTGTACATATAACTGCCAAAAAAATATTAACATTTAAATTAAGCAAATACATTACTGAAAAGCGAACAGTAAGCGCCTTTTATCTCAATAAATCTCGTATGTTCTTCCAAATACACTGACGTATTTAACTAAAAATTCATAAAAGGAAATTGAAAAGAAAAAAAAAAGGAGGTTTTGAACATGAAAATACTCGTGTCGTCATTTAAAAATTTTTTTTTTTTTTTTTTTTTTTGGCTTGTGGAATATATGAATTTTCTAATACTTTTTAGATAAAAAATTATATATTTTCATTTTGAATATGTACTTATTTAAGGGGTGATGGGAGGGGGGAAGGCAGGCCCACTGAGAGGGTGAGGATACCGTGGAAAAATCCCCCGGGCCCGGACCTCTAGGGGGCCGGGAAAGAGGGGGGAATAAAATCTAAAAATATTCATAAAGCAATTGATTAAATAACAGAGAGGAAATATAATTAATGAACATACATTTTATAGGGATTATCATAGTCAAACTGAAACGGATAAAATATTACCCACGGTTCACCAATGCCCAAGACCGACTGACAGATCTGGGAACCATTGTAATTGAAAGCCAGTTAGTCCCTACTTTAAATTTCATCAGAATCATTTACCATTTTGCTAGAGAGAAGGCAAAGAAAATACACTTCTAATTATGAAAATCTTGCGGTAAACAATTGTCTTGCCTGCATGGACTGGTACTGCATTTGTAAATTGTATGGTGATAGAATTAATATCATTGATTCGAAAAATAAAATGGTCATTTTCTTCTGAGTTGTTTATTCATTCATACTGCATGTTTTGAATAGTGACTTGGATATATAACACTGGCCAACAAAATGAAACTTTTTTCTCATCACAAACATGATCACACTTTTCTTAATGCATATTTCGCGCTGATTCCGAATCTGGTTTTACTTTTTTCTAGCACGTAGAGTTATATAGATACACTGGTTTTGATATTTTAAGTTTTTGATATTGCTATAAGAAAATTTATGGATGTATAGATCACACTTAGGAATGCTAAACAACAAATACATCATATACTTTATTCAATGTACTTATAAATAAAGAATATATACATTATTTTATTAAAAGCGCTGTGAGTGTGATTTCCTTTTGTAAATTTGGCCTGGATTGTCACGATACAGCATCCAACAATGGTCCGCCATCATGCTTTCATTCCAATATCCTTGGTAGCGCTTCTCCATCATCTGAATATCTTGATGGAAGCGCTCTCTTTGCTCGTCACTCACTGCACCAAGGTTTTCAGGAAAGAAATCTAAGTAGGAATGCAGGAAGTGAGTATTTAACGACATTCGAGACACCATTTCTTTGAAGGCATCAAGGAGGTTCTTGACTCCATCCTTATACGCAGGTGACTTGTTGCTTCCAAGAAAGTTTTCACATATCCATTTGTGAATCCTGACTGCATACCCATAAGCATTCCTATAACTTTTAGATCTCCACAAACATTCCATTGATGACTGTCGTATTTGATTGCCTTAAGTAGTATATCCATATTGTCATATGTCTCTTTTAGATGGACGGAATGGGCAATGGGGATGGATGGCATTATATTACCATTATGCAAAAGAACTGCTTTCAGGCTTCTCTGCGACGAATCAATAAAGAGGCGCCACTCAGATGCCACATACGTCTGAAATATGGCTGTAAATAGTCCATTGATGTCATGGCATTAACAGAGAGGACCGTCTACTGAAAAGAATGCTGTTAATTCAAAATTCCGCTTTCGGTAGTAACTAATACGAACATTGTTCTCAAGTAAATTGTTCTCCTTTAGTCTTGAGGCGAGAAGCTCTGATTTCTCTTTAGACAGCGATAAGTCTCTAACAAGATCATTCAACTGTCCTTGGGTTAACTTTTTAGGCTCTAAATGTCTACCTTCAAAAGTGTACTCTGGTTCTGTAGATGGTCCGGAAACGCCAGTTGCACCTTCATCACTTTCCATGTCATCTATGATAGAATCTAGCCTATCACTTGGGGGAATTGGAATGGGCAATGTTTCATCATGTTTTACTGGTCTACGTGCTGAATCCAAGTTTGGATATACAATCTGGTGTTTGTTCTTGGCAGAAAACCCCATTAAGTTCACACTACAAAAATAACAGTCTTCATGATGATCTCTCGGCTCCCTCCATATCATGGGTATGGCAAATGGCATTGAAGCTTTCTTTTTGTTAAGCCAATCACGTAATCCATTTGAACAGCCAGAACAGATTTGATGTGGCGCCCATGGTTTATCTTGGTCACCTAGATGGCAACCAAAGTATAGCTTGTATATTTTCTTAATGTCGGTTGTAATACTTCGTCGCTGTGTTTTAGTTGTGAACTGGCCGCATACGAAACAGAACTTGTCGGGGTCATTCTTACATTGTCGAGGCATGTTGACTGACCTGAGCAAACTATAAATTCAAAAAAATGTACACCAACTTGACACAACAAGTTCTTGGACTGGACTGATCTTTTGACACACAAAGCACGGCGTTGTTGCCTGAATCACAATTGAAATAAATAAGATGAATAAACTAAAAAAACACAATAAAATAAACACAATCAAATGTTGAAATATTAGTATTTTGCCTATTTAAAATGGTTAAATCTGTGTAGTTATATATATGCCTTCATCTTGAAAACTATACGTGCTAGAAAAAATCTGAATGCAGTTTTGGAATCAGCGTGAAAAATGCTATCCAGCCACCACAAATTTTACTCTGATGAAAAATCTTTGTTGACCAGTGTAATTAATCAATATGCTTGTTATGTACACAAAAAACATTCGTAATAAAATACTGAGTAAACAGAGGGGCCCATATACCCAGAGCTGGGCAGTATTTAAATACATTTGTATTTAAATACGTATTTAAATACATTTGTGTATTTAGAACTGTATTTATAAATACATTTTTTCATGTATTTAAATATAGTATTTAAATACTTTAATGAGTATTTAAATACAATGTATTTAAATACTCAAAATATAAAAATGTAAATACTTTTACTGGTTTAATACACGTTGTTTACTAGCACAGTACGACGCGTCGACAGTGTAGTACAGCATGGTTCATGTTTCAACGTGTCAGTTCAATCAGTTGTGTGCCACTCTTAGTCGAAAGCGGTTGATTTCTTTATCGTGTGCGTGTCATGGCTTCAACAAGCAAATCCGGTGAATCAAACAGTGATATATCTGCAGATAACAATTTAGTGCACCCTCTGTTTGATGGAAAATACTTTAAAATTAAATCTAAAGACGGTAATAAGGTAAAGTGCACCTGCTTGCTGTGTAAACACAAGTCTCTGCTGCAAGCAATGCTACAACGAATCTGTACACTCATCTGAAGGTAAGTGTTTTTTTAGACATCAAAAAATATCTTGAAATTGACCGAATAATCGTACAAAACGGCTCTGCCTTAAGTGGGCCTGTGTAACTAACTCGTTGCAATCAATCCAATTTGCGATGGAAAATTCATTGATGAAAAAGCTTTTAAAATCGTCTGATCTATCGAGTGGTGCATTTATTTCGAAATTCACCGTGTCCCCTAAAGTAGAAATTTATCAAAACATGAATTAGTGAATGCATATGTTAAAATTTGTATGTATTTAAAATGTATTTACAAATGTATTTAAATACAATTGATGTATTTTGTATTCAGTATCTAAATACATTCGTAAAATGTATTTAGTATTTAGTATTTAAATACATTTCTCCCATGTATTTAGTATTTACAGTAGTATTTAAATACATTCAATGTATTTATTGCCCAGCTCTGCATATACCAATCCTTCCCCGGGGCCCGGGGCGGCTCTCGGCGGCCCTGGAGGAGGGGTTTGAGAGAGAGAATTCTGAATTCTTTTCATGGCGTATCCTCCATTTTTTTATAAGAATTATCTCCTTCAGTCATTACATTATTTGAGAATACTTGGGGAATGTTTAAACTCCTCAGTTAACGTCTGAAGAGGTCATGTGAGGATGAACGTGTATATATATATATATATATATATATATACACTTTGCGGAGGCCTTTTCCTCACTAGTGTAACTCACTTCCATATTAGCCATTACGCGTTATTCTACCTGCAACAAAAAAAAAAGGGTCCCAAAACAAGACATCAATTTTAACAGTTGTTTTAGCATAAATGTATTACTTTTGTAAATTTAATTCAAAATTAATTCCCTACGAGACTGGACTTATGGAACACCCCGTTTATCGTAAAAATACATCATCTTCGATTTTGAAGATTATTTATATATCTGAGAAAATGCAGAAAACTAAAATGGAAGATCGAATATTTAATACAAATTATTTAGCAAAGTTTATGACGACATTAAAACCTAACAGACCGTTCGCTTTCATCTTCGGTCCATTCACACAAAAAAAAAAATAGGGCTCCAGATTCATCCTTGAGACATTTCGAAATTTTGACGTGAATCCGCTAGATAAATTTAAAGAACCACTTTGATCATTAACTGCAAAATCGGACACCTCTTTCCACTTCTATGTTGTTATTCAGTAAAATAGTGAATCTTATAAATTCAAATTACTGATTCTTAAATCCGGACTCGAAATCGACCATATATATATATATATATATATATATATATATATATATATATATATATATATATATATATATATTATATTATGCATATAACTGCAATGACCACGCAGCATATAATGAATAGAAACGACATAGGTATTAAGGAACGTTTCTGCACACGAGGAGGAGAGATAACGAATAAATGAAAAATGAGGCGAACCGCCCGGGAATCGAACCCAGGGCCTTCCAATTGCCGGTTGGACGAGCTACCATTATGCTACGGACCTCAATTAGTCACAAATCGAAATTCTCCCACATAGGGCAGAAACCAATGCCCTGAGAGGGCACCCTCGCAAATCGTGAATATGCGCATATAACTGCAATGACCACGCAGCATATAAATGAATAGAAACGACATAGGTATTAAGGAACGTTTCTGCACAAGAGGAGGAGAGATAACGAATAAATGAAAAATGAGGCGAACCGCCCGGGAATCGAACCCAGGGCCTTCCAATTGCCGGTTGGACGCGCTACCATTATGCTACGGACCTCAATTAGTCACAAATCGAAATTCTTCCACATAGGGCAGAGTATGTAGAAGAATTACGGCATTTGGAAGAGTGAGGTCCATGGTGTAATGGTATCGCGTCTGACCGGCAATCGGAAGATCCCGGGTTCGATTCCCAGGTGGTTACCTCATTTTTTCATTTGTTCCGTTCTCTCTCGTCTTGCGCGGAATATCTCCTATACAAGCGTCGTTCTTTACGTTATTTATACTGCGTGTTCTTTGCAGTTGAATGTATATAATGTTACGGCATGCGGGAGGTGCCCCCTTGGGGCATTGGTTTCTGCGAGTATGTAGAAGAATTACGGCATTTGGAAGAGTGAGGTCCATGGTGTAATGGTATCGCGTCTGACCGGCAATCGGAAGATCCCGGGTTCGATTCCCAGGTGGTTACCTCATTTTTTCATTTGTTCCGTTCTCTCTCTCTCGTCTTGCGCGGAATATCTCCTATACAAGCGTCGTTCTTTACGTTATTTATACTGCGTGTTCTTTGCAGTTGAATGTATATAATGTTACGGCATGCGGGAGGTGCCCCCTTGGGGCATTGGTTTCTGCGAGTATGTAGAAGAATTACGGCATTTGGAAGAGTGAGGTCCATGGTGTAATGGTATCGCGTCTGACCGGCAATCGGAAGATCCGGGTTCGATTCCCAGGTGGTTACCTCATTTTTTCATTTGTTCCGTTCTCTCTCTCTCGTCTTGCGCGGAATATCTCCTATACAAGCGTCGTTCTTTACGTTATTTATACTGCGTGTTCTTTGCAGTTGAATGTATATATATATATATATATATATATATATTATATATATATATATATGGGAATGAACTCAGAATGGTTCCCTGAGTTTTTATGATACACACAGACCGTGCATGGAACAAGGAACTCTTCTGGGATAATTAAATCCACTATAGTCCGAATAAGTAATGGTAAATGACAAATACCATAGTTTTTCTTTTTCATGATGCAAGCCCGACGTGGGCAACGGGTCCCTCGCAAAGAGGTCAGTAGTATAGCCGAAAAAGGGGAGAGTGCAAGAATGTTGCAGGTTATTATGTAATGTTGCAAAGGGGGTGGGGATTGTTGCAAAGGGGAATGTGGGTCGTTGCAAAGGGGGGTGGGGTTGTTGCAAAGGGGGGTGGGGGGAAACTTGGAGGCGGCGTTATCCCCCAAGAGAAAGGAGGAGGAGAGAAAGGAGGAGAGGTGTTCACCTGGCAGGAGCCAAGTGCAGATTAAGACTTCAGCCGAGTTGGCGTTGTTTTATAGGCTCCTAATCAGCCAGTTGGCGTAAATGGCTTGAGTTGCCAGATACCGCGATACCATTGTATACATTATTATAGACTCCTAATCAGCCAGTTGGCTGTAAATGGTTGTCAGATACCTCTTTTTAGCAGTATTATTGTATACATTATTATATACGTCTAATCAGCCAAGGGGGGAGAGGTACACATGCAGGAGGTACACACACATACGCACACATGCAGGAGGTACACATGCAGGAGAGAGAGAGCTGAAGGAGGGAGAGAGACGCCTGTAGGAGAGAGAGAGAGAGAGCTGAAGGAGGGAGAGAGACGCCTGTAGGAGAGAGAGAGAGAGACGCCTGAAGGAGAGAGAGAGAGACGAGAGAGTAGTTGCCTTTAAGGCATATTATTTTCGTTTTCCTAACCTAAGAGGCCACTAAGGGGTTTACCAAAGGGCCAAAAAAAGAAGGACCAGAGGTCCTTGCTCGGCTGGAGCCGAGCTGGGAATAAGTCTTCACCAGCTTCTCGATCTTTTATAAGCCTCTATTCTGGCTGAGTTGCCAGATCACGCCTTGTATTAGGGTGCTGAGTTGCCAGATCGCACCATGTATTCTAATAAGCATTGTGTACCACAATATGGTAGATGAATTAAATAATTACACACTTAATTGAATATAGATGTATATAGTGTTTTACAATAGATGTATATAGTGGATTATATGCAAAATATAACATTAACTTGAGCTTCCTTGAAGTTGAACTTATCGAAACAAATAACGTAGTTATCCATAATTCAACCAACCATAGAAAACAGAATTATAGAAATATATATATATATCTATATATATATATATATATATATATATTATGAAAATCATACCAAGCGTATATTATTTTAAACTATACGTAAACCACAATTATATATTTATATAGTTAATCAGTTGGAAGAATCAAACATAAAATAACAGTATGTTTATATAGATAATCAATTGGAAGATTCAAAGACGGAACAAATAACGTAGTTATCCAACCAACCATAGAAAACAGAATTATAGAAATATATATATATATATATATATATATATTATGAAAATCATACCAAACGTATATATTTTAAACTATACGTAAACCACAATATATATTTATATAGTTAATCAGTTGGAAGAATCAAACATATAAAATAACTATGTTTATATAGATATTCAATTGGAAGATTCAAAGACGGAACAAATAACGTAGTTATCCAACCAACCATAGAAAACAGAATTATAGAACGATGCAATTCGAAACACATGAGCTTCATCCCTGCGAAGAAAATTGAAAAACGAAATTTAAAGAAACGAAGAAAGTTGGAAATACCCAAAACATAATCCGATAGAGGAAAGGATTTCCGAGAATCTGCCCAACTCGGTCGACCATATTTTACCTTTCTACTAGTCAAATCAAACAAAACCTCACCTCACTCCTTGTTTTCAGCATTCATTCATTTCACGTGTTTATTGTGAATTTTCATCATATATATATATATATATATATATATATATACCCTTTGGATAACCTTTGGTTAGCTTCCGCCCGAATTGTTCATTCTGACGAAGGTCAAGCTTTCCACTCCACCTTAGACCTACAGTTTAACGTGGAACCATCAACAGCCCAGCGTCTTAACCACTAGGACACGTAGGGTACCCATTTATCTGCCAACCACTTTCTTTTATTATGTGTAATGACCACCTTAGACCTACAGTTTAACGTGGAACCATCAACAGCCCCAGCGTCTTAACCACTAGGACACGTAGGGTACCCATTTATCTGCCAACCACTTTCTTTTATTATGTGTAATGACCACCTTAGACCTACAGTTTAACGTGGAACCATCAACAGCCCAGCGTCTTAACCACTAGGACACATAGGGTACCCATTTATCTGCCAACCACTTTCTTTTATTATGTGGAATGACCACCTTAGACCTACAGTTTAACTCCGAACCATCAACAGCCCCGCGTCTTAACCACTAGGACACGTAGGGTGCCCATTTATCTGCCAACCACTTTATTTTATTATGTGTGACCACCTTAGACCTACAGTTTAACGTTGAAACCGAATGTTATTTTTAAAATATAATTATGATATATTTCTTTATACCCTCTCGATTACATTAGTGACTAATGATGCGGGAAATTGAGTAAATGGAAATATTATTTTCTCGAAAACTATGGGTGATAGAAAACTTCTGAAACCATATTTGGAATCAATATCAAAAGTTCTATACGAATCACCAAATAATTTTCAAAGGAGAATAAGAGCATTAATTCTATTAGTGAAAATATAAAGATGCAATTACTCGTCCGTACCCGTTATAGCGGAATGGTACACGTCATAGCTCCACCCAGCTACATCGGCAGCCAATCACGACGAACATCTGGTCTTTTGGGCGGAGCTTGGCGAATGTGCATATAAAAGGGGATATTTTCAGTTGGGAGTAACAGTAGCTATTTTCGCATCAGTGAATAATCATTCCTCAACCATGGACCTGTACGTCTCCCCAGATTTGTATGAAGAAAGTGATACTGCAGCATTAACCGCAATTAGTCTTTTCAATGCGATTGATTGTGGCGAATTATTTTCGACGCAAACCGTAGAAGATATTTGCAGTGACGCTCCTTACAATCCGACGCAAGGGACTACCATAGAAATGTAAGTGTCCATAATTCGATTTTATATATATATGGAGAGTTGTAGTATTTCGTCAAATAGATACTAGTCAAAAATGTCAATCAATGTTATTTCCCCATCATGCTAAAATCGAAATTGGTAATCGAACCAAAGATATCTTCACATAATGGGGATCTGTCTGTATACTCTGTATATGTTTTAAAAGCATTATTCCTTTAAGGTCCGATGAGGATTTGACACGTGTTATACAATCTTTTGAAGAACCTCGGAATATGGATGATATACTGATCAGTCAGCAGTGTCACACATCCTCCACCATGGACCTGTACGTCTCCCCAGACTTGTATGAAGAACGTGATACTGCAGCATTAACCACAATTAGTCTTTTCAATGCGATTGATTGTGGCGAATTATTTTCAACGCAAACCGTAGAAGATATTTGCAGTGACGCTCCTTACAACCCGACGCAAGGGACTACCATAGAAATGTAAGTGTCTATAATTAGAATTTTATATATATATGGAGAGTTGTAGTATCTCGTCAAATAGATACTCGCCAAAAATGTCAATCAGTGTTATTTCCCCATTATGCTAAAATCGAAATTTTTATGGCGTTCACTCCTCGAACCAAAGATATCTTCACATAATGGGGATCTGTCTGTCTGTATACTCTGTATATGTTTTAAAAGCATTATTCCTTTAAGGTCCGATGAGGATTTGACACGAGTTATACAATCTTTTGAAGAATCTCGGAATAGGGAGGGTATACTGATCAGTCAACAATGTCACACCGAAATAATGTAAGTGTTTTTCGATCTTTTTGGGATAAGAAGACACAATATATTTTCATAAATTTATTAAATGAAAGAAATCAGTACAATAAACGAATATACCGTTACAAATATACGAACAAAAACATTATAATATACAACGAGTACGTACAATTGGAAAACGGTTTTTTATCTGTCTGCATACCATTTCATCGTTTCGGTGAGTGTGACACGGGTCAAATAAATTTAAAAAATTTATAAATTCTTTATCATTTGACATATGCATGAGAAATGAGACACAGTACATTCCGCAAACATTAGTAAAATATCCCTGCATACGAAATGGGTTCCATACAACTTCGGGAATATGTAACTGAGCGAGAAATTTTACAATAATAGGGTCACTCCAGGGTTGAGTACCGAGTGAATCAAAATAGTACAGGCGCTGTCTATTTTTAAAATAGACAGCGATCCAGTGAATCCCTTCATTACCGATGATGTCTGTGTTCACAATAAGACTACCGCATTCTCGCGTACTTGGCAAACTCAATGTTTCATTCTTCGCAAACACGCCGATAAATTTGGAACGTGTGACTCGCTCCATTACTTTCTGAAGTGTATTAGCATCCATTTTAAAAGTCAGTGATAACGCTTCTAAATCTATCTACTTCTATTAGGGCTTGCGATTCGAGATATACTAGTACACTAATAGGAGCGTCTATAGGCTTGGCGAATTCCAGCCGCACTGAGATGTTACCGCTCTGCTGTGGTGTTAAATGGGTATTTACGCTAGCAGATAAGTCAGGTGTAATGTCAAACGGATAAAGGTTAAATTGATCAATGAATTCTTCCTGCGTTACCCCATTACCAAGCTCATCACAATCACCTGCAATATGGGTCAGATTACTATAGGCTCTGGCACAAAGAGGTAACACAGCGTCTGATGAATAGTCCGTACCCATTGTTCCACCCAAAGCAGTGCCATTAACGTATAGAGTTATATTTTTAAGTCCGAAATTCTCGAATTTAAAGGCACTCTTTTTATATTTTCCATTCACCGAAGCGTGGTCCTGCATGCCGATTAATATCCTTTTAGGAAGATTTCCCAGGGCAATGTTTTCTATCTGCTTCGATGCCAACCCTGCAGGAACCGTATATAGTTTGATCTGCACTCTGTTAATAGGATATTTCACTGTAGCGTTTAGTAAATTTTTCTCAATTTCTAGTTGTTTTGGTGAACTTAATTTCACTCGCCGTACGCGGAGGTATGTGTCCATAATGTGAACCACAACGGACTTTGCACCCTCTTCTTGATTCGCATCCAGATTTAAGCAGATCTCAGGACTCGTGCGGGTGAGCTTTATTTTCATATCCACCCCGTTCACAAGCAACTTCTCCTGGAAAGTGAAATCTGTGTGCAACCGTCCAAAACACTCGTATATTTTCTTTTTAGAATTTTTAAATTTGTCCTTTATACTATTTTCATCTTTAGTTTGATAATATCCCTCCGCACTTAAAAAGGTAGCCTTCGCTTCTTTGGAAAAGTTGAGGACATTTTCCAAATAGGCTCGTAGATGATAGTACCCCGTGCCTGCCGATATGTTGGTCTGATTTAAATATACGTCACACTGGTTGAATATGGCGTGCAGAAAGTTTGTTTCAGGGTATACAGCATATTTGTCATCGCAGGCCGTTCCATCAGAATTGGCTATACGTAGCTTAGCGTACATGTGCACACAGCTTGGATCAAAAAAGTAAGGACCTGAGCTGGGTATCACGAATTCTATAGGTGCACTCGGTGAACTAATTGTGTTTAAAGGGTTAATTGTAATAAAGTCACTGTGCTCAATAGAAACTTGGGTTGGCGGGAGCTCAAAAAAGGACAGCTCCGATTTACAGCATTGTGAACTACATGGGTGGATGAAGCGTGCCATGGCGAAATAGTGACTCCTCTCTCGACAAGTGGTAAACAAACTATGATTCATGAGATCAATATCCTTAGCTTATATCAGTCAAAAAGTGGTCAACCATAGGTTTCATTCGCTTACAGCATTTCTTTTTTGATAGCCTTTTACGTTTAATACCACGTGACCCCTTCTTCTTCCGGGGAGCCCTCTTCTTCTTCCCGCCACCACGCATTTTTCTCTTTGCATCTTTGATGATTTCGTTCCGTGTACGCTTTAAATGTTTTTTTAGAGCTTCTTTAGGTTTAGCCCCGGCCAATATGTCTTCTGCAGTGTTAAGGCCTGATTGTAGCGCTTTCCTTCCAAGGTATCTGGCACCCCTCTTCAGCAAAGGAACAGCCGTACGTAGTATGGATGAAAAATGGATCCAAGTCCACTACCGCGCTGGTATCGCATCCCTCGATAGACGGTGAAAGGCTTTCTATCCATTATAACTCAGTGCGTCGAAAGTGTAGCTTCACTGTTAAGCTCCCGTTACCGAATGGGAAGTTTTCGCCCTCAATCGTTCTTATATATATTGTGATATTGGTTATTAAATTAGTTGCGACATTCACATAATGGGGCCTGTCATATGTAATACTCAAACTCCTTCCTCTATGGTTGGGGATGTGAGCAATGCGCAGCAGGCGTGCCTGGGTATCCCCAACAAACTGGTGCTCCACTATATTACTGTAAATATAGCACATGTCTGGGGACCTTTCAGCCAATTTCTCCATCTTCAATTGATACATTAATCTGGACAAGTTATACTGTGTCTCGTGAAATGTGTCTCTTTGGAAGGCTGCGCTATATCGGCCGTTGGTTAGAATTTTGAACTTTCTATGTTCTTTAAGACGTCTGTTAGTCTTTGATTTTAGGATTAGTGTATGTGCAGGGTTGTTTACGATTTCATATACTAAATCATTCGTAAGGTTTGAGTTTCTTAAACTCACGTTTAAGCCTCTCACAACATCCTCGGCCGAACCATATTGACCCGGCCCTAGTCTTACTTCTGTACTGTAATACCGTGTAATCTTAGTCCGAGCGATGCGCATAGTTTCATCCATAGCTACCCCAGCTTTTTCACACTCGTCAATGTCTCTAAGAATCGTAAAAACGGTTTCTTTATGTTCAATATTTAAAAAGACGGTGTCCAGCTGAATTTCGCATATCCCCACCTCATACGAATCACGACCCAATTCAATGTGCCCATGGAGTTCTGTTACAAAGTTGGCTAGCGTGTTGTTAGGGTGTACAGACAGGGACGAGGAGGACGGGAGTGTGACGTAGAAATGGTTAGGAGCCATGTTGCATACTATTTAAGCTTCATTATTGCATCAGCTTTTATATAGGTGTTGAAGCTTTCTGGGTACCCTAGCCATTTCACCAGGTACATTTTTCTCCTTCCTGAACCTTTGCTTCCTAAAATTTTCTCAATTTTAAAACATTTTTTTCTAAATTAAACGCAACTTTCTGCAATTCCTCGCGGTAAAAGCCTCCTGAGATTTCTTCCCCATTCAAATCTTCAATGTAATACATCATTATCTCACCTTTAGGTCTCACAGCCCTAACTTTAAAAATCTCGCGTGTCCATCCTTGCTCAAAACCCTTTGCGAATTTATTCCCCGAACGCGACAGCCTTACATAATCATTGATTTTGAAGCGCGCAGAGTGTGGTGGTGGTGGTGGTGATCCATCTCTTCTCGGGAGCGTACCTCTTTCTAAAACTTCGTTAGGTGTTGCCCCAATCGTGCGATGGTGTGAGCGGTTGTAGGATGATGCCAATGATTCCAGAATGTCTAGAAATCTGTATGTGTTTTTGTGTGTAAAATAACGGTGCATGCGTTCCTTTATGGTGCGCTGAACTCTTTCAGCTAAAGAAGCCTTATGTATAGAATTGGTTGTGTATAGCTGATATTAAACTCTGTCAACATATTCTGAAAAGCACGGCCTATAAACTCCTTCCCCATATCCGTACAAAAATAGCCAGGAACCCTGTTTTCTTTTAACATTAGCGTTTTGGTGGCTTTAGCAACTGTTTCAGGTGATTTATTTTTCAGAGGAACTAGCCAGATATCTAGAGAACACGTCTATTATGAATAGAATGTAGCGGTAACCATCGTTATACACAGAATATCTTTGCATGTCTGTTAAATCTGCTTGCCAAATAGAATCAATCGAGGAAGCCGTTGTCTTGGCTGTTTTAAACCTTTTTCTCACAGGCTTATGAACGTATAAGCGTCCTGCTCCCTCAAAAATCTTTCAACATCTTTTTTTCCTACTCCGTAAACACTTCTGTACAGTCTATCTACGCCGCCGTAAGAGGATGGGTAGAAATGTCATAATAGCGTTTAGTTAATACGTTAGCCATTTGCGTATTTTAGAGGCACGTGGGTAGGGTTGGTTTAACCTCTTCTTGCTCCTCTTCAAAGGTGTTACCGCCGGGGGTGACGGCGCCTTCAATTGTGTCACAGGCGTTGCATGTTCCAAGTCTTTTAACCTGTTCAGATTTCCTATCAACGTTTTAGGGACATTTATTTGTTGTAGTCTTGCTTTAATATGCTTCCATCCTGATGGTGATGGCCTATCCCACTTTCTCACCAGATCATGGACAATGTCTACGATATTCGATCCCTGTACTTTGATCCTTCCACAATGATCTCCCCTGTATCGGTCCATTGTATGGCGGGATCCTCATTCAATAGATTATAAAGACTTAAGCCTTTACTCCTCAATGTAAGTGGGAGGGTTTTTTTAATACATGTTCGATATGTTGTGTGGCTAATCTTTTTGGTTGGTCAGCTGTGTCGCCGGGTACAGATCCTATGTCGCCATCGTCCCCCGTGCTGTGCCTAATAACCACAGGAATCTCTGTAGGGCTCTTATAATTTTCGTACTCGTGAAGAAATTTCTGCAGAGCTTCTTGGTATAAGATTCTTTTCTCATCAGTGTTTTTTCACTGTTTAATAGGGCTAACAATTCGCTTTCCATTCTTTTAAGTCTGCTTTTACGGGATCTAGATCCGTGTCCTCTTTGCAGTGAGGCGTACACCTCGTGGGGAATCACTACCACTTTCTTCATTATATTAATCTAGTCAGTAAAGGACCCAAAACTGAAAATAAGATGGGGAGAAATGACCCTCCTGTTTGTACAATAATTCGCTTTTTCTTCGCTACAGTTTGGCTTTTACGAGCGAGTGCACGTATTATGTTCTTGTAGCGGCGTAGGCGAGCCTTCTGATGGGTTTTCATTGATACATTGCAATTTATAACGTTAAGACAGATTTCACAGATGCATTTTAAAAGTCGGCATCGATATTTTTAATAAACATCTGCTGCATTGCCCGAGGCAGTCGATGATAGATTTTTATTAATTCACGGTATTTCTTTAGTCTCTTTGTCATTCTGGAATATACACCGTTTCAGGCTCGTTTGGAAATATTCGTTCGCAGAAGCACTCTAAACGTGTTTTCGCGGGTGAAGGTCGCAAAGCAAATATCCGTAACACGTGCTTGTAGCTTCTATAAACTTCCAAAAACTCCTTACGCTGATTCGGGAACATTTGATTGGCTAATACCCAATTTGTGATACATCTCTACGTTGCGCGAATAAGACTAGATATTGCGTATTTAACGACACATCGCGCATGTATCTATTTTTGAAAAATAGATTCTGATTGATGAAGAACACGCTTATGTTAAGATGGTGGGAGAATACTGTAAATGTCTCGGCAAACGTTTTATCCATCTCCAACATGAGATCGTCAATTACAATGACTGTATGTTCATTTCCCTTTAACGAATTAACGTCATATACGCCTTTGTGGAACAAATATCATCTTGGTACTCGTTGAACACTGATTGATACGTCGAATAGCACCATATAACTTTATGCACAATTTCGAGAACATCTCCCCTTTTCTTTAATGATTTTAAGCATAAACACAGTTTTACCACATCCTGTAGGTCCAGATATAATACATGTGGATGGGCTCGTGAATCTGAATTTTCTACAGAGTCCATTTCTAACACGTCACACTCCTAAGTGAGTCATTTACAAAATATTACAAATTTTGAGTGCTGATCCTTATATTTCTTCTCCCACAGAACGTGAATGACGATGAGGTAGAGCAGCCCATCATTACGGATGACCTCGACGACAGTGTAGTTGTGATCTCCTCCCTGAACCCTCACCAGCGATACCGGTAACACGTCCAAAGCGGAGGTATGAGATACCCACGTCAGGTATAAAGCGACCGAAATACGCGTCTGTTGCAGCGGTAATAGATCCCCAACCCTCAACCTCTTACGCAACAACACCCCAGCAGCACCTAATATATCCCCTTATTCATCCGCCGCCCCCCGTTCTGTTGTCTACAATAATAGAGCCCAACCATCAACCTCCTACGCAACAGGGCCCCCATCAGCAGCACCTTCCGCTAATATATCCACTAATTCATCCGCCCCCCGTTCTGTTGAGGATGGTATAACGCTGGAATTGGTGCGATCCGCAGCCCCCACCCCAGCCTTGACTAGAAATCGGTATAGAGTCAGGGTCGACCCTAGAGTCATGTATAGCAATGGTATGAGCGCGGACTACGCCGGGTTGTAGAGCGTATTATAGAGTTTGCTCTTCAGAATCGTGACGAGCGTGAAGTCAGGACGAGTATGTCCTTTGGATTCGGGTCAGATGACGGTGATGTAGACGATTATTGGGTGATAGTGCCATTTAGACGTTTGGCGGCTGAAGATGTAGAATATATATTAGGGCGTATAATGCAAGCCGCCCAAAGTAGTATAGCCTTCAATATGGACAACTTCACGGTAAATATTGACCATGTATACCGTGTTGCGGGTCATAGTGCCATACCGTATACTCTTAACTTCAATTCTCAAGCTATTTATAGACGGCATATAAACGTCGATCGTGGTTGCGGCTTTATAGCAGTACTCTTAGCACGTATGTTTACTGTACAAAATACACGAACTCAAAAAATTTGGTTGCCTACAGTCGTGGAGCATGCCCGTAAACTAGCTGAAGACTGTGAACTTGAATTTGACTGTAATATGGGTCCTGAAGAGCTGAGAAGGGTAGAACAGGAAATGAATGTCCGCATAGTTGTGTTTGGGTTGGATGATCGTCGTAGGACTGTGTATGTTTTTAAAAGCTGTGTGAGAGATCGTACAAGGCCCCTACTTATTTTAGGATTGTCAGGGACAACGTATCTCCCCATCCGTAATATAAGGTGGCTTTACGCGAGTTATGACAAAAGTCGAAAATATGGGAGACATCATGATTTGTGTAAGGGGTGCCTCGAGTTTGCGGATGATATAGTGAGACATTGTAAAGAATGTCACATGGTATGTGAGCAGTGTAAAAGCACCAAATGTGAAAGCCGTGTAGTTGAAGCTGAGAAGAGAGACTGTGATGTGTGTAGACGCACATTTTTCAATAATAGCTGTTTTGATTTCCATAAATCAATTGGCACGTGCAGGAAAATGAGAATCTGTGAATGTGGTATGTTTCACACAATGGATAATTGGGGAAAATTTAAGCACAAGTGTGACGTAATTCACTGTCCTACATGCCAGGAGGAATATAAGGCGGATGGAGTAAAGCATGTATGTTATATGAAAGATGCTAAGCCTAAAAATAACCCCTGTATAACTGTATACTACGATATAGAAACATATACGAACGCTGAAACCAAAGAGGTAATTCCACATTTACTTGTGAGCCAGACTATCTGTGATGAGTGTATGGATATCGAATGTGACGAGTGCCCCAAATGTGGTAAACGGACAAACGTTTTTAAAACGAATGTCAGCGATAGTCCTGTGAAACTATTTGTGTCCTATATTGTCAAGTTAGCCGACAAGTTCAAAAAAATGACTGTGTATATTCTCGCCCATAACGGGGCAAAGTTTGACACGCAGTTCCTTTATAAGGAGTTGCTTGAACACGAATCCTCTGAGATATTTACAGGTGATCCATTGAAAAGAGGCAACAAATTAATACAGATGCAGATAAGAGGCAATGTACAATTTAAAGATACTTTATTATTCACACCTTGTAAATTAGCAAAGCTACCCAAGGTGATGGGAGTAGCAGCTGAAGTTTCCAAAGGATACTTCCCATACACTTTCCTCACCAGCGAGACTTTAAACTACGTAGGCCCACCACCCCCCAAACATTATTTTGACTGCATGGATGAACGTGAAGACTTTGATCGATACTACGACAGTTTTAATGAAAGTAACCCTTATAATATAGCTGATGAATGTGAGCGTTATTGCGTGAATGATGTGCGCGTGCTTAGAGTATGTTTCCAGGCCTTTAGAAGGATGTACATAGCCCGTTTCAAATGCGATCCACTGCAAGTCGCAACCACCATCGCATCATTATGTTTTACGGTGTTCAAGAATAACTTCATGCCGAAAGACACCTTAGCCATTATTCACCGAAACAATCCCCGCAGTTACGGGCACAAGGCTATTTACTGCTGCTCATACACCTACAGCAACAGACAGGTGTATACATAAAGCACGCCCGCAACACGGGTGAAGTACCCATTAAGATTAATGGACGTGTTTTTTGGGTTGATGGGTTAAGTGAAAACCGTGTCACTGGTGTGAAGACTGTGTACTCCTTTAACGGTTGCTGGTGGCATGGATGCCCCCGTCCTGAGTGCGGAGTCACCGGAGATATCAACGGTAGGTCTCCTGCCGACTGTCTTGCATCGACCCGCACCCGCGATCAACTTATAGGATCACAGTTCACTCACAAAGTCTTGTGGGAGCATGAATATGATGCACGGATGAGACAGACGAGGTGTACCGTGAGGAAATAAAAGCGATCAAGCGTTCAATGGTGCTGGATCCTCTCAAATGTGGTGATAGCTTGTTTGGAGGACGTACAAATCCTTTCAGACTATACTTCCCACCTACGGAGGGCGTGAAGCTCCATTACTACGATTTCTGTTCTTTATACCCATACGTGATGAAGAGCAATCCGTACCCCGTGGGCGCTCCTGAGAAACTGGTGGGGCCTAGCCTACCATCCATCAATGAATTTTCAAAAAATTTGAATGATCGTTACTTTGGGATCTCTTTCGTAGACGTACTCCCCCCACGCAATTTATGGATGCCGATCTTACCTGTCGTTATCGACGACAAGCTCATGTTTCCCCTGTGCGTGAAGTGCGCGGAAGAGGATAACGGCGAATGTAACCATATACCCCACTCAGCGTAAGATCAGAGGCGTATATACAAGTCCTGAGTTGGCCCTAGCCTTGCGCCATGGTTATAGAATACTGAAGATACATGAGGTGTGGAGGTTTCAGAAGCTACCCAACCTTTTCACACCATATATAAACACCTTTTTGAAGGATAAGGTTGAGTCATCAGGGTATCCGCGAGGAGTTGATACCGAAGATGAAAAGTCTGCCTATATTCAACGTTACCGCGACCGCGAAGGTATACAACTTGATCGTGTCCAAATTGTAAAGAATCCTGGCAAGCGCTTTAGTGCAGTTGTGTCTAAACAGTCTATGGGGAAAATTTGCGCAGAATACCGGCAGAGGGAGCATTCATTTGGCACAAAGTTATAGCGATGTCTGGGATTATGCCAATGCCCCGATAAAGAGGTCATGGAGATCGTAAATGTAGGTAATACTTACGTAATAAAGTACAACAACACTGAATTTGCCACAGATACCTCAAGGGTTACAAACATACCTGTGGCCAGCTTCACAACAGCCTACGCCCGTATAAAACTTTGGGGTCTATTGCATTCTCTTGGGCGGAGAGTATTGTATGCCGATACAGATAGCGTGATATTCACAGAGAGGGAGGGTGAATACATGCCCACTATTGGGGAGTTCCTCGGCGAGCTCACTGATGAGATCAAGAGTATGGGGACAACGCATACGCCGACTCTTTGCCTCAACAGGACCTAAGACTTATGGGGTACGGGTCAGGGTGGGGGATGAATGAAATATATCGTGAAGGCAAAGGGTATTACGCTCAACCATGCGAATCGGGAGGTTGTTAACTTTGAGTCGTTGAAGGATCTAGTATGTTTGGATGAACAACCTCACCAACTAATTGTAGGCACCCACAATTTTCGGGCGCAGAAGCTGGGGGGCGTGAAGGAACTTAGGGGTACGATGGTGTGCCGTAACACCTATAGGAAACGTTACCAGTTACCTGGTACCCATGATACCGTACCCTTTGGATACCAATGATGCTTCTAACTCACACGTCTTGTATATAATCGTATCTATTTGTAAATATATATATTATATATATATACTTGAATATCTCGTTTATTAAATCGTATTTGTAAATATATATAACTTGAATATCTCGTTTATTAATTAAATCATGTTTCAAATAGCGTTTCACTTTCTCCTTTGTGTGTGTGTGTGTGTGTGTGTGCAGGTGAAAGTTCTAAGCTCCGCCCACTGTAAGACCGTGAGTCATGCTACTATCTGGGGGTCCCTGCGTGGTCAGTCGACCGCAGTAAGCCCGAGAGATCAGACGTGTATTCAGATCAGACGTGTATTCAAATGGCTACCTTTAATATTGCTTGTACAACGTTTACGAAATGGTATTCAGTAAAGTGCCAGGATGTGGTGGATACCGAAAAACTTCTATTCATCCCTCCTATGCCTCTTTTAAAAACACATTGGATTGTGCGAAGTTCCAAGATGTACAAATACTCTACGGATGTTCTGGTGAGACCGTTGAAGGCTTTCGTTGCACAGACGATGTGCTGAAGTATACTGCAGAGCTAAACTTTATAAAGTCTCACATACACCGTGAAGTAAAAGAAACAACGCGTGCAGAAGAGAAGCAGCAGGTATGGATAATGAGTCTTGCTGATGGGTGGTGGACAAGCGGTATTACGTCATGCTACACCATGTCGATTACTCATACCCTACGACTGGAAATGTGAATCTCGTGATCATGGACAATCTTAAGTATTTTTATCACTATATTAACGTATATCATGATGAGGTTCGTAGTGAGGTTGTGGCTAGTGCCCTGCGTGAATTTTAACAGAGTTTAGAGACGAGTATCGTTTGATGGGCAGAAAGGAAAAATATGAACATATGTTCCTCTCAAATAGTGCGCCTGAGTGTGGAGATGTTTAGTAAAATGTTCCTAGTTCTTATCCAAATTGTCTGGTGCGTAGGCTGGTAGTGATATTCTTGTACCGGTACAACAATTCGACTCGCGGAACAAGCCCATTCACGTATCATCGAGTCAGCCGCCCGTCGAACCATTCCTGCCTACCTGCGTGCCTCACACGGCTCATAGTTATCTCAGAGCTTGAGCCGAGTGGACGTGCGCTCCTCGAATACGATGGAACTTCCTTTGAGCAGCATTCTCAACGCCTCGTACGATGTGTCCGTGACGAAATCGTTGCGCGTGTTCAGGCGTAATTCCGGTACCATTAGTTATGTACTGGAAACGGAATGTAGACCGACAAACAAACGGGTTTATTTAAGTATCGAGGAGATGAATAGAATCTTTGTGATAGTTGAGAAGTGGAGTGAAGATCGTTATAAAATACCTGCTAACGTAGGTACAAGAAGAGAGCAGATTAGTGACGCACCCTCATACGCCGTTGTATGTACGTTGTGTATAAATAACGATCGGCCGTGCATTGATATAAGGCTGATGTGGAAGAATGCTTCTGATAATAATGCTCTTATTCCTACGCGAAACCGTTTCATCCTCGACAGAATGTTTGAAATCGTCGGATTCCGTAACTGAAACCTATATTAGACGCGCGTGTTACGGATATGTTTATATTTGATACAGTACTTGAATACGCATACACTGCTCTGCTCGATGGGTTTACCGAGTGTAGGGCTGGTGAGAATGGTCTAGTGCTGGATGTTTATTTAAAAAGTTTAGACTCTTTGAAATACCATGAACTTTGGTACAAAGCAATTGATCGGTACAAGGCTGAGCTCACCTACACCGTTCACCCTGAAGAACTATTTCTTTATATAACGCGCAGTTGTCGTAACAATTTAGAAGATTATTTCAATTGCCGCTATGTTGAGTGAGTTCACGATTGAAAAGCTCGAGTCGGTAGAAATAAACCCTCGATTGGAAAAGCGTTCTTATAAACTTGTGTTTAATAATGTAGCTAACGATGAACTCTTTGTGCGTGCTTTTGATTGTATTCTAGACGTGTTTAAAGATGACTTACCAACCGGTTGTAAAGTGGGAACAAAAATAGTACTGAACGATATGAAAGCCCTTCATATCGAATACGTTTCCCTATACTTTAAGCGGTGAAATATTATTAAGCCGCATATACTGCGTAATGCAGAGCAATAATGATGTAATTGTAAACTCGATTAAGACCGAGTTTAGTATTTTGAAAAAAAAGTGAATTGTATATATATTTTGCTTGACATTTCTCCTGTACTGATTATACGCATATTTCTATTGATTTGTGTTTATATATATATATATATATATATATATATTTGTGTGATATTTCTCCTGTACTGTTATGTACATATTTTCTATTGAAGTGTATATTTATTTGAAATGTATATTTTATTTTTATATCACCATAATTGTGTGTGTGTTATTTCTCCTGTACTGTTATGTACATATTTCTATTGAAGTGTATATTTATTTGAAATGTATATTTTATTTTATATATATATCCATAATTGTGTGTATATATTTCTGTTATACGCATATTCCTCAAATGTACATTTATTTTCTATATATTTATAATAAAAAGAATGATGCAATGTTGTTTATTGTTATGCCTTCTACTACCGGTATTCGAAATATAATAATGTATACAACGGTATTGCGGTATCTGGCAATATTTAAGCCTTCTAAGCCAACTGGCTGATTAGGAGTCTATAATAGTGTATACAATGGTATCTGGCAACTCTGTCTTCGATTAAATGAATACATGGCGCTATCTGGCAACTCATTTACAGCCAACTGGCTGATTAGGAGCCTATAAAACAACGCCAACTCGGCTGAAGTCTTAATGTGCACTTGGCTCCTGCCAGGTGAACACCTCTCCTCTTTTCTCTCCTCCTCCTTTCTCTTGGGGGATAACGCCGCCTCCAAGTTTCCCCCACCCCCATTTGCAACAACCCCCACCCCCCTTTGCAACCTTACATAATAACCTGCAGCATTCTTGCACTCTCCCCTTTTGCGGCTATACTACTGAGGTCCCATAAATATAGCTTCCCTCACCAGCTAT